>VXBQ01005194.1:73006-88740 GCA_013400175.1 Phainopepla nitens
TTTTTTTTTTTTTTTTTTTCCTCTTGCCGGCGGTCTGACAGCTCGGGGGAAGGGGGGGGATGTGGAAATAGTGCTCCTGTGGGGGTCCCGTCGGGGCTGGTGCCGGCAGAGGCAGAGCTGCCGCAATCCTCTCCTCCTCGGGAATCAGCGGCTCCCCTGTGCCCAGTGCGGGGGAGGAGGCTCAGAGCCGCCCCTGAGGGGACGGGGGTACCCGTCCCCCTGGCTCATGGGGTACCCCCCCAACACTGGGGTCTGAGGACGGGTGTCCCCCCCTGGCTGGCAGGAGCACGGGGGGATGACACCTTCAGCTGGGAGCAGAGGGGCTCCCGGGGGTCGGGATTGGGGTCCTGGTGGTGCAGGGGTCCACCACAGCGTCCGGGGAGAGTTTCAGGGGGTCCCAGCTGCCAGCAGGATCCTCACTGGGTGCAAACCCTCCTCCCGCCACCCCGCCAGGCTCGTAAAAACCCAAACTGCAGCTCCTCTGATGTGCGGCTTCCTCCCGGGACTGGGAGGAGCCCCTGGCGCTCGGCTCCGCCAAGGTTTGGTTATCTGCTCCGAGGATGTTTCCGAGCTGCTCGGACTGGCTGGGGAGATAACGGAGCTGTTCCAGCTCCCAGTCCCGCCCTGTCTGGCCTTCGGAAAATTCCCATTTTCTTCCCTCAAGAGCCCCTGGGTTAGGGAGGTGGCGGGAGGGATGTAACCACAGCTCCTCTGATGCCCTTCCCAGCTGGGAAGGGGCTGCCGAGCCCCCGTGGGTCCCTCCAGGGCGGGAGCAGGACTCAGCCTGCGGGGCACCAGCAGGGAACTGGCTGTGAAGGGGCTGTGGAGGAAATAAAACACCACTCTTGGCTGCAGGGAGCGGCCAAGGCCCTCAGCCCTCGCTCCTTCCCCTGTCTGGCAAAGGCTTCCATCCCTGGCAGGGCAGCTGAGCTCGTCCCTTCGGGGTGGCACTCAGCAAGGGAGCAGCAGGGACCCCAGGAAGGAGGGTTTATGCCTCTGAGCTCCCGGAAAAAGAAAAAGTATTGCTCTTTTCTTAGTGCGGAAGCCAGAAAGCACCTCGGTGTGTCCTGCCTCCCATCCCTCCTCCAGGGAGCCCTTTCAGCCAGGTGCCCATTTCAGCCAAATCCCTTTTTCACACATTTTTCCTCTCTCGTTCTCTTGCAACGCCGACAGCAATGCCCTGTCGCTGATGATTTTGTCTGTCCCTCGTGATGCTGCTCCATCCAGAGGGCTCGAGGGGGAGACCTGTGGTGGCAGCAGCTTGGGACCCTCCTTGGGACACCCTGTGCTGCCTCCCAGGGGCACTGGTGGGGCTGGATGGGGCAGCTGCCTCCTCACCCGTGCCCACGTCCTTGGCCAGGGGCTGTGTGGCAGCAGGGCTCATGCCCTGCATCGGCACTGGAATTTCTCCACGTGCAGAAGGCAGGGCATGGAGCTCCTCAGATTTTTCTTTTCCCCAGCCCAGGGATGGGGCTTTGCTACGAGAGACTTTTTTTTTCCTTCCCCTGTAACGTTTTTGGCTGCCAAAGAAAACGGGACGTGTTCAAGGAGTTCCCAAAATAGCCGGGAGCAGGCTGTGAGTAATTCCTGTCTACCACGCCCTGGTGAGGTGTTTCCCTACATCCCTGCGCTCCCTCGGCCGCGTGGCCAAGGGGCTGTGACGCTGCCCGGAGCCCTCCCCGGTCCGGTGGCACCTGGAGGGGCCCTTGGGGCAAACTGCTCCATCCCATGACAGCTGGGGACCAGCAGGAAGGGTGGGAGTTCACCCAGGAGAAGGAATAAGTCCTGAGGGCTGAGCACTGATGGGATGGAAGTGCCTCCATGGGGCTTTGGCTCTTCCTAAGTGAGAGGTGTGGAAGGAGTGAGTGGAGCTGTCCCTGCTGGCGTGGAGAGAGGAGGTGCTGCCCGTGGTGGGAGCCCAGGGGTGCACATGGGGCTGCTGGCGCCCGCTCCCTGTGTGCCCAGCCAGCTCCTGCCCAGCAAATTCCAGCCAGCTGGAGCAGGATGACAGCAGGGTTTAGAAGTTCCTGCAAATGGACAGTTTCTGAGCTTGGAAATCCTTAGGAAAACCCTCTCCCTGGCAGAGGAGAGACGTGATGGGCTGCAACACAGGACTGATCCCGGTGGGATTCTGTAGGGCTGGGAGCTGGGATCTGGTCCCCGTGGCTGCAGCAGCATGTTCTGACAGCCTGGGGGTCTCTCCCTGTGCCCAGCCCGTGAGCCATGGCCTACCACAGCTTCCTGCTGGAGCCCATCAGCTGCCATGCCTGGAACAAGGACCGCACCCGTGAGTACGACTGGGGCACCCCGAAATTCCCGAGGACACCCCCAGGCACTCTCCTGGAGATGCTCTGGCACAGGCAGAGCTGGGATGGGGAAGCAGATCCTGCCATGGGCAGATTTGGGGCTGGGACAGCACATCCCTTTGTCCCCCGGTCCCACTGCCGGGACAGAGCCTGGCACAGGGGTGCCAGCGCAGCGTCCAGCCCCGAGGCACCGGCAGGGGAGGGAGGGGCACGGAGCAGAGCCGGGTGATTCAGGGCCGATGGCATTTCCCGAGCGCGGCCCGGGGGATGTGGGAGAACAAAAAGGGCTTTCTCTGCTGCGGCCGGAGCGCCGGGCAGGCGGGGCGGGATGGCGCTGGATTTGGGAGCTGTGCACCCGCAGCCGTCCTGTCCTGTCCCATCCCGTCCTGTCCTGTTCAATCCCATCCTGTCCTGTCCCATCCCGTCCTGTCCTGTTCAATCCCATCCTATCCCATCCTGTCCTGTCCCATCCCACCAGCCCCATGGGACCACACTGCAGGGAAGGGAGGACACTGGCCTGTGGGGTGCGGGGTTCTCCCTTCCCGTAGGGACAATTTGCAGCATCAAGGCAGTGCAGGACCAGGCCTGGGGGGCTTGGTGAGACCCCCCCCAGCAGCTGGGGCTCAGTGGGAACCTGGAGTCCAGGAAGGGGTGGGTGGGTGCTGGCTGGCCCTGTGGAGCCTGTGACCCAGGGGAGGGCTTTGCCCCGGGCACTGTCACCCCCAGAGATCGCCCTGTGCCCCAACAACCACGAGGTTCACATCTACCGCAAGGATGGGGCCAAGTGGAACAAAGTCCACGAGCTGAAGGAGCACAACGGGCAGGTGACAGGTGAGTCCTGGCTGGCAGAGGGGACAGGGACACGGGAGGTGGGTGGGGCTGTCTCAGAGCTGCTCCCAGCCCTGCTCGTGGCACTGGCACCCAGTGGGTGGGGGTTGTGCAGGAGAATGGAGCAGCTTTTGTCCAGCTGAAGGCAGCCAGAGATGGGATGGATGGGATGGGAGAGGTAGAGGGAGGGATGGGAAGGGACATGGATGGATGGGAGAAATGGGGTGAGATGGATTGGGATGGATGGGAAGGGACAGGATGGGGTAGGGTGGAATGAGGGATGGATAGATGATGGATATATAGGAGAGATGGGCTTGGCTGGGATGGGATGGAATGATGTGGGAGGCGTGGGAAGGGATGGGGTGGAATGCTTTGAGGTGGGAGGGATGGGAAGGGAGGGTGTGGAGCAAAGAGGAGCTGTGGAACAGAGACCACCCAGGACAAACACACCTTCAGCCATCCCCCATCCCTGAGGGCCACCTCCCCATTCCCATTCCTGTGGCTCCCTGGGCCACCATCATCCCCTGTCACCGTGGAGTCAGGAACGGCGGGGAACGAGGACAATATGACTCCAGGCTTTCAGAAGGCATGAAGTGAGGTTTTTTGAAAACTCACACTTTTATAGACAGGATCATGCACTCAGAACCGTATTGGTTCTCAAACAACACCCCTCACACCATTGGTGCAAGAAGGAACAACATCTTCTTGAAAACATCTTAGTATAAATATCGTTTACATCACGCTTAGCACGTTCACAAACACCAGGTGCAGAGATTGTTCTAATTCTTTCTCTGAGCTTTCTCACAACTTGCCCAGGACAGAGCCTGTGAAAGTTGTGAGCTTCTCTCTGTGACCAGGCTGTCAGCAACCCCAATCCCCCTGTGCCTCCCAGGCATCGACTGGGCCCCTGAGAGCAACCGGCTGGTGACGTGCGGCACCGACCGCAACGCCTACGTGTGGACCCTCAAGGGCAACGTGTGGAAGCCCACGCTGGTGATCCTGCGCATCAACCGCGCCGCCCGCTGCGTCAAGTGGTCCCCCAAGGAGAACAAGTTCGCTGTGGGCAGCGGCTCCCGCCTCATCTCCATCTGCTACTTCGAGCAGGAGAACGACTGGTGAGGCTCTGGCACGGCCCCGGTGGGACCGGGACTGGTGGGACCTCTCCTGAGGGAGAAAGAGGGGGGTGGGATGGATGGTGGAGGGATGGATGGATGGATGGATGGATGGATGATGGGTGGAGGGATGATGGGTGGAGGGATGGATGGGAGATAGATTGGGAAATAAGAGACTGGAGGAGCTGGAGGTGGAGACAGATAGGAAAATGGAGGAATGGACTCCCCGTTCCCAAGCTGCTACCACAGAACCGTGGCCCAGGACAGCTGCTGGGGCACTTGGAGCCTTGACTAACACCAGCCAGCTCCCCAAAATCCCAGGGGGGCTCTGGGGATGGTGGTGCTGCCCCTCTGCTGCCACCCCCTCTCCACACAGGTGGGTTTGCAAGCACATCAAGAAGCCCATCCGCTCAACGGTGCTCAGCCTGGACTGGCACCCCAACAACGTCCTCCTGGCCGCTGGCTCCTGTGACTTCAAGTGCAGGTGAGCAGCAGGGGTTGGGTGGCTGGGGAGCAGGGGCCTCCCCAAGGATGGGCTGGGGGGCAGGCTTCACCCCAGGTGCTGTTTGGAGCAGGGAATGGAGCACAGGGAGATGCAGGGAGGTGTGGGGGCCATCACAGGGATACAGCACCCATGGGAGGTAGAGGGGCACCCACAGGCTCTGCCAGGAAAGCTGAGTCACACAACTGAGGCAAAGGGCAGGGATGAAGGTGGCACAGGGACACATGGCATGGCTCTCCCCCCGCCAGGATCTTCTCAGCCTACATCAAGGAGGTGGAGGAGCGGCCCAGCCCCACGCCCTGGGGCTCCAAGATGCCCTTTGGGGAGCTGATGTTCGAGTCGAGCAGCAGCTGTGGGTGGGTGCACAGCATCTGCTTCTCGGCCAGCGGCTCCCGTGTGGCCTGGGTGAGCCACGACAGCACCCTGTGCCTCGCCGACGCCGGCAAGAAGATGGCGTAAGCAGGGCTGGGGACAGGAGGGGGCTCAGGGGGACTGGGAGTGGCTGGGCTGGGAGTGGCAGCAGGGCTTGACCCCCAAACCTACATGGGGATGGAGGTGTCTGGGTTGGGTTGGGTTGGGCCAAGAGCAATCCCAGAGTGTCCCTGCATGTGGGCGGGGGAGATGGAAGGGTTCAGCCTCAGGAGCTGGGATAGCCCTGGAGCATCCCTGGAGTATCTCTGACCATCTCTGGGTATCCCTGAGCATCCCTGGAGTATCTCTGACCATCCCTGGGTATCCCTGAGCATCCCTGTAGATGGGTGTGGGACATAGAGGGCTCAGCCCCAGGCCCTGGGACACCCCTGGACCATCCCCAGATCACCACGGGTGGAGGAGGAGGTGGTGTGTCCTCTTGCAGGTTCCACCCGGTGACGAGCTGTGTCAGCCTCAGCACTGAGGCTGAAGCCCAGCTCGTTGTCCACACGCCGCAGTGTTGCCTCCCTGTGCACCGAGACGCTGCCCCTGCTGGCTGTCACCTTCATCACCGAGAGCAGCCTGGTGGCCGCCGTGAGTCGGGGCGGGGGCTCGGGGTGGGCGCTGTGGCTGGAGCCCCCCGGAGGGGGCTGAGCAGGGCGAGTTTGTGCCCCAGGGCCACGACTGCTGCCCGATGCTGTTCACCTACGAGGAGAGCCAGGGCGCCCTGACCTTTGGAGGGAAGCTGGACGTCCCCAAGCAGAGCTCCCAGCGCGGCCTCACCGCCCGCGAGCGCTTCCAGAACCTGGACAAGAAAGCGAGCTCGGACACGGCCAACGCCAGCCTGGACACCCTGCACAAGAACAGCATCAGGTGTGGGCTGGGGTCAGGGACAGGCTTGGGGTCACCTCGGGGGCTGCTTGGGGGTGATGATCCCTGAGCATCCCCTGGGTGTGCTGCTGTCCAGCCCTGGAGCATCCTTGGATATCCCCAGAATGTCCCTGAGCATCCCTGCAAGTGGGAGAGAGAGACTGAGGCTCCAGCACCAAGAGCTGTGACAGCCCTGGGTGTTCCTGAGGTTCCCTGGGTCTCCCCAGAGCATCCTTGCATGTGGGAAGGGGAAATAGAGAGGTCTAGTCCCAAAAGCTGTGATGGTCCTGGAGCATCCCTGTCTATCCCCAGGCACCCCTGTCTATCCCCAGTCCCTTCCTGCACTGCTGGGGAAGATGAAGGGGTGCAGCCCCACTCCCATCCCTGGCTGCCAGGCACTGCAAGCTCAGCACTGGGGCTGATTCCTGCTCCCTCTCTGCACCCACAGCCAGATCTCCGTGCTGACGGGTGGGAAGGACAAGTGCTCCCAGTTCTGTACCACGGGCATGGACGGGGGCATGAGCATCTGGGATGTCAAGGTAAGGAATTCCCGTGGACCCCTCAGGCGGGGAGTGCCCAGTGCTGAACCATCTTCCCTCCCAGCTCTCCTCTTTCAGCTCCCCACCCCCCTCCAGTTTCTTTGGGAAGCACTGAGCTGGTGAACACCCTCCTGTTTCATTTCAGAGCCTGGAGTCAGCGCTGAAGGATCTCAAGATCAAATGAAGGAGCCATCCAGGAAGAGCATCCTGGCTTCCAGCTGCCCCTGCTCTGCCCCTGCCTGCTGCCCTCTGCCACCCCCCTGCCGTGCCACACGATGCCACCAGTGCCTGTCCCCGCTGCCAGCCAGCCCTGGTGGCTGTTTCCAGACAAAGAAAACCATTTTTCTTACTATTTTTGTTACCATCCTTCCCGATGCTGGTCATACATTGCTTGGAGAAATAGCAAATAAAGGATTTTCCTGGATAAATCAAAATGGGGTTTTCTTGCACTTTTTTATCTTGTGATCAGGGCAGGTCACAGTGCTGTGCCACACCTCACCACGGGTGGTCACGTCCTTTCTGCTGAGGAGGAATTGGGATTGTGGGGATAAGGGGAATGTCACTTTTCCATTCCCTGCTTCAGCACCATTTCAAAACAGGATTGATGCTGGGGAAAAGGGAGGGTGGAGGATGGAAGTGGCCAGGGAGCAAAGGTTTCCCTGGTAAAGTCATGTCAGGTGGGCAATTCCCAAACCTGGAGCCAGCTCAGAGACCTTGGGCTGCCCAACTAATCCTGCCCCTTCCCATGGCCTGGTGGAGGGACAGTGACACCTGAGTTCTGCTCCAGCCCCGCAGCTAGTGGGAGGTGTTACTCAGAGATCTTTCCACCCATTTCCATGTGTTCACAAGCCTCAACCCTCTCCCCCTGTGGCTCCTGCCCTGCTCCATCCCAGGCATCACCCCAAAAACTGCCCCTGTCCTGCCCCATCAACTCCCAGTGCCCAAGGATCGCCCAAACTTCCCATGTCAGGCTCTCAGTTCTCCCTCCTGGAGCTGACAACACAGGCACCTCTCCTGCTCATCTTCCACAGCTCCCTGAGGATATTTCCCATCCCAAATCTTGGCTTGGTCTGAGCTGTGGTTTGAGCCAGCAGCTCACAGTGACATTCCCTGGGGCACAGTCCTGGGTCACACCCTTGTGCCCAAGTCCCTGCAGCCAGGCATGGCCAGGGTGACACGGAACAAATGCCATTTGTCACCCCTCATCTCCACAGCTGCAACCCCGCTCCCAGTGACTTCCAGTGCTCCCAGCCCTGGGGCTGGATCTCCTCCAGCTTTTGGGAAGTGAGTCTGGGAAGCACTGGGGTCCCCAACAGGCTGGCAGCAGGACTCCCAGCTCCCTCGGGGCACAGCAGGCTGGAGCACCTCCCCTCGAGCCATCAGAGAGGAGGTGACAGTGCGGTGACTGCCCTTCTGACAGGGGACTAGGCCAGACAGTGGCCTGAGGGTAATTGTTTCCTCCACCGTGGTAAACAGATTGTGCAAGACAGCCATGAGAATCAGCAGGAAAAGCTTTTTCCCTCCAGGCTGTGTGTGCTGACAGAGCTCCTGAGCCAAACTCCACACCACAGCCAGCAGCCCCCAACTGCAGCTGTGCCTCCCCCAGGACCCCCCAGCTGTGCCCTTCCCACACACACGAGGCCACAGCAGTTCTGATAACTTACAGTTTAATCAGCCAAATATACAAGTTCTCTTGGTGGTTTTTAAACTTGATCAAGTTTGGGGGTTTTTTTTTGCCTTTTTTTTTTTTTCCCATCTGGATCTGACACAATAAATGTTGTTTGTTTTTCTCCTTTAAACAAAGGATGATGTGGTTAAAAACTGGCACTATCCCTAATAAGGAGGAGAAAAATAAAATGAAGAGGAGAGGAAAGGGGAGACTGGCTGCAAGAAAGGAGGGATGAATCTGGGAAGGAATGGCTCTCCAGATGTCCATGAAGTCAGGCTCCCAGCTTATACTGCATCGCCCTGCAGCAAGATTTGATGGGTCTTTGCCAACTGGATTCTTCAGATACATTATCCTTTGGGATTTCAAACCAAGCAAGTTCCCCACCCCATGCCCCACCCCTAAACGACCCCACAATCTATTTCCTTGCAATCTAGTATTTGAAGCACCTCCCTGCCCACACAGCTCCCTCCCACCCTGCCCCCCTCCCACCGTCTATGAGTTCTTGATCCTAAAAACAGCAAAAACATTCATGTTTCTGAACTGTTACAGGGAATTGCTGTCCAGCACAGCTCTGCACTGCAGAGAGCAGCTGCCCCTAACCCCAAATGGAAATCTGTGCCAGGATGAGAACAAACACATTGTCAGTGTCTCTTGGAGGTGGAGGTGAGGTCAATGCTGCAGGACGCCCTGGTGGCATCGATGGAGGCGACACAGCAGAGCTCCTGGCAGGACCAGGCACAGTTCCCTGGTGTTTCCTCCTCTTGCATGGCCTGTGCTTACTTGTTAAGGGATAGTGACTGCAGTCTTTTACCTGCCATGGCCGCTTCGTCTTTTGCTGGGGAGGAAAACAACAGTTTCATCATTTTGATTTCATTTCATCAGGGACTGGGGGTGGATCGGCAGCCCCGGGGATCAGAATCCTGGAAAATATCCCACCCTTCCCACCAATTTCTCAGAGGTAACAGGCACAGCTCCTCTTATACATTCCCTTCTATCCCTGGCTTCTCTCCAGGTGTCCACAAATCACCCTGATCCCCAAATTTCCCTGTGGAAGCCACCAAGGAGCCGTGTTCAGACTTCTGGATGATACCTCCCAGGGAAAGGCCAGGAAGGGAAGGAGTGCTGTCAGCTCCCTGGGGAGCTCAGATCCCAACATGCAAAGCAGATAAATCACCCAGCACAAGGAGCCTGCTAAACCCCCAAACTGCAGCCAGCAGTGCCTAGGAGGCAGGGGACAAGATGGATATCAAGGGCAATTCCCTTCTCTCTCCCCCTGCCCCAGGGTCCAAGTTCTTATTTATAAAGAACTTTACGAGAGGGAACCAGCTGAGCCTGGCATTGCTGAGGGGAGCTGATGACACTCAGCAACACCACACAGGCTCAGATGAGGGATGTGTGCCTCCTGGCACTGTAGCCACAGCAAGGAGAGGTAGGAGAATGTAATTAATTATTCTCTAACCTTTTCTTTCTTCTTCTTTCTTTCTGGCAGCTTCTTCCCTTTGCTTCCGAATGATGGCTAATCGGGCAAGGTCTGCCTTGGCTTGCTCTGTTTTCCCAGCTAGGTGCATTTTCATGTATCTTTCTTTTGCCTTTTGCTTCTCTATTTCCTCTCTGCCCAAAGGAAAAACACCAGTCACCAGAGTATCCAGGCTGTTAAAAGATTCTGTTTCCCACAGGAACAGGCAGAGTGGGGCTTTCCAACCAGGAAAAACCCCAAAACTGGGGGTCCTTCACCAGCTTTCAAGCACAGGTTCTGTCTATTTGCAGGGTATGAACAGGGGTGAGGTGAGAGATTATTTCTACATTCCTTCAGTTAAAACACAAAGATGTCAAATGAATTAGCCCCACACCACAAGAACTGTGACATGTTTTTCCCAGCCTTATCCTCAAAGGTGTCCTTCTGCTGAAGCCATCTATCCCAAATAAAAAAGATTAAACCTTCCCTTCCAAACCTCACCATTGCTAATGGAAACGAGAAGATTAAACTCTGGTTTCCAGGTTCATCTGTAAAAATTTCACCACAATATCTGGAATCTGGGAAACTGCTAACCTGTCACCAGGGCACCTTCTGCAGTGAGATTGAAGTGGTGACCTCTGGGTAATGGATTTCTGTTCTGATTTTTGGCATAACACATCAGGAAAGGAATGGCCTAAATCCCTTTCACAGCAGTATGATTTCAGGGTTTCAGTTAGGTCTGATTTTTGGCATAAAACCTTAGGAAAGGAATGGTCTAAATCCCTTTCTCTCAGAGCACCAGGGCAGGCTGCCTGGCTCCAGGATAGCCACAGCTGCTCCCAAAGGACAACTCCTGCCAAGTTTCTACGGAACCACATTTTGAAGCACAGTGAGCCCAGTTTTTGCTGCTGCCCCTGCTTTAGGCAGCAACACACTTTTAAGGGCCTCCCTGAAACACTGACCCAGAGCAGGGGAAACACCTCCCTGCACCAAGCTGCTGCCAGCAGCAGGGCTGGAATTCCAGGGGTGCAGCTGGGAACACTCACCTCTCTCGTCGTGAGAGCTCCTTGGGTCCATCCAGGTCCAGCTGAGTGACTTTTTTGGTTGTCTGAATGACACGGTTGGGGTTCTCTATGTCTATCAACCCCTCCACTCCCTTGCGCTTTTGCTGAGGGTCAAGAACAAGAGGAAGGTTGAGGAGCCCTCACACCCAGCTCTGGTTGGACCAGAGCACCCCAAAAGCACAAGTCAAGATTTTACTACTAGCCAGTGAAACCATTTATGAATCAAGGCAGATTCAGCCTTTTTAAAAATCTCGCTGCCTTTGTGTTTCATTTGTAAATGTTCGCAAGCTTTCATTCTGAGGGCAAATGCTGTCATGTGAGTGGTCTTTGGCTTCTAAAAGTAGTTTTATGAAACATTTTATAAAAAATGCACTCTAGGTAGCTCTGCTCAGAATCCAGAGTGTGCATCTCCCCCCGAGCCCAGGAATTAGGTGCATTAAGAGCCCTGAGAATGCAGTACCTGATAATCCTCATCATCTTCATCGCTCTCATCTGAATCTAAAGATTTCTTCTCCTTTTTAGGATCCCCTGTTGCTCCTTCGCTTCCTTCTTCTTGCTCCTCCTCTTCCTACAAAATCAGAGGAAATGAGAGGAAATATATGTCAATAAAAATCCCAAACCCAGCACTTAAATGAGATTTTGGAGGATGAGAGACTGAGCACTGGTGCTCCTGATGAGGCCTTGTGCCACCAAGGGGGTCTGGCTGTCACAGGATGAGAGCTCCATCACCTCCAAACAACTCTGCTGTTCCCTCTAACAGCAAAACGACTCTGAAAGACACCACTGGCACTTTAGTTTCCCCAAATGAAAGCTCTCCAGAAGAATTTTGGCCTTGGTTTCCAGTGCACACTACCTTAGAGACTGGAAACTACATGGATGCAGCTTAGAGCTGGGTGCAGATAAATAAAAACACCTAGAGGAGAAAACTGACAACCATCAACCAGAACATGATTATCCAAGGAATTACAGCCTTTTTAGCACAGCTTCCACCAGTCAGAAGCCTGGGAATTAATTTCTGAATCATAAAAGGAACCAGCATGGGTGTGAACAGCTTGTTTTACACTACCAACATCTCTCAGCAAAGTGGATGAGCAAGAAACAGTAAGAGGAGTAATTTTGTTAATTGCAGGTTGTTTTTTTTTTTTTTAAGCTTTCCTTAATAAATCAGTGTTAGATGTAACCATCACTGTGTGATATGGATTATCCCAAAAAATAAATCCTTCTCAAAGAGCAGTTCTCTGGTTTGCTGTGAAACAAGACACACATTTCAAGTGGGTCCTGCTTTTCTGTTCCATTTCCAGTCAGTATTTTTATTAACAACATGGAAGCAGAGCACACTTACACAGTTTGTGAATGACATCACACTGGTAGGAGTTGGAATTATTTTGGAAAACGGGATGAGACTCATAAGTGGTTTCAGAATTTGGAAATATGGCATGAAACCAAGAAGGTGGAATCAGAAACTAACCAAGAGGAATTACACTTTGGAAGAAGAAATCCAGCACAAAGCTGGAATATGTGGCTAAGCAGCAAACCAAACAATCATCTCGAGTTCCAGCTGGGCAAAACATTAAAAAGGACTCAACACTATGGCTCAGAACTGCTTGAGATTCATCTCAGAGGTATTCACCAGCACTTCCTACACAGGCTGTAATTATCCTCCTGTGGTCTGTGCTGTGAGGCCTCAGTTGGAATTGTGTATTTGGGCTGAGGCAGCACTTTCAGAAAGTCACAAAAAATATTAGAGTGTCACCAGAGCTGTGATAAGTTTGGAATAAGGAGAGAAGGAGCCCCAAAAAGCAGCCAAGGCTTTTATGACAGCAGTCAGGTCGTGGTGGAAGCTGCTACAGTCCAATGCTGGGGCACAAAAACACACCCAAAAGAGGCCCCACACCAGAAAACTCTGTTATCTCTCCCTAAAAGCCAGAGGCAAACAAGAAAATCATGTGTCCAGGAAGAAGTCAAATGAGTTTGGTCCATAAATCCACAATAGAAAGAAGGCAAATACAATCATTTCAACATACAGTAACATGTCAAGATGTGGTCCTTATTCTCCAAAGCCAAGCTACAGAACAAATGAGCTGACACTGGAGACTGGAATGATGAAATATGGGAAGGAAAGATCTCCAGAGCTGCTGTGTGATCAGCTCCCCCATCCTTTAACCTTCAGATGTTGCCCTGGGTGGCCTCAGGACCCAGGTGACACCCTGGAGTCTCCCCAGCTGGAGGTATTTGGGATCCATACTGTGATCCCTGCTGGAACAATCTGCAGCACTTGGCTAAGCTGCCACTGCTCCTGAACAGTGAATAACCAGGCTGGACAAGGCAGGAATTAGGACAGAAAGCACACAAAGGAACAAACACATACCCTTGCCTTCTGCTTTTCTGCTTGGAGCTGGGCATCAATCTCCTCAGGACTCGTGTACTGCCTTGCTCGGCCTTTGTGGCCTCCTTTTCTACCTGCACAAAATAATAAAAATGACAAATGGTTTAGTGGTAACTTCCAGAAAGGTCTGCTCTTCCTGCAGCACTCTCTGGATCTTAGGTGGGGACAGGACAAACCAAAATAGCTCCTCTGATAGACCCTAAACAACAACCCCCCCCACTGAACTTGATGAAATGCTCCAAGGTTTTTAGGTGAGGTGCACAGAGAATTGGGATTATTGATATCACCCTTCCCTGCCCGTGCTTGTGGCCTCTCCAATTCCCTTCCCAGGCTGGCAAGGGATGCTCAGTCCCACAGCAGATCCCAGTTTCCTGCACAGGAGGAATCACAGCATGTTCCTGTGGTTACAACCAACATTTCAACAAGCGTGGCTCCTTAACCCCTCCCACTGTGCCAGGAGAAAACAGGAAGCTAATTGGACAAAAGCTTTGGGAATTACAATGGGAGCCGAAGAAGTGCTAAAGGGAGCAGGTTCTGGGTGGATCCTAATGAGAAAAAATAAAAACAAGTTCTAGGAACCAAGAAGGGGAGTCACTGTGGCTGGCACTGCCCCAAGTTCCCAATTCTGCTGATTAATAAACTGCTGAAGCCATTAATGCTCCCTTCAAGCCACTGCTCTGGTTATGTCCTTCCAGCCCAAAGACTTGGGAAGCAAGTTGGACAGACCAAATCCACAGCCTTGAGTGAGGGAGACTGGCAAAAAGCAAAGAGCTCTGGCAAGGCAGCTCTCTGCCACTGCAGGAGCCCTGGAAGGAGCAGGAAACACTGGATCTCTCTCTTCCTGCCTCCTCACCTGCTGAGCACAGTGATGGGGAGGGATGAGGGATCACCCCTCCCTCCTTGGCACTGAGTGGGATCCACGGGAGATCTGCACTGCTCTCTCACTGTGTGCTGCTGCACTGGGAGTCTCAGAGATCCAACATTTTCTGACCAATTCTCCTGGCTCAGCACACACAAAACTCTCACAATGCCTTAGTTCTGTCCCAAAACTCCACTGTGAAGCTTGACAGAAACTCCTCAGCTATTTTTCCAAAAGAAATGAAGATGTACAGAGACCAAACTCTTCTCCCTGGATTCAGCTGGGGAAGCTCATGGGCTCTCAAACCCTCAGCACAACCAAAAGCTTCGGTGCAGGCAGACAGGTGTTTTCTGTTTGTCTGTTCCCAGCCATCCCACGTGGGAACACCGACACCCTCTGGAAGGAGATCTGCCATGGGAATGCTCCTGGGGAGACATGACCTCAGTGCCCAGCACATGACATCACCCCAAATGGAACAACGGTGACATCTGTGACACAGCAACCCCAAATAACCCAGCTGTGCTCCCAGCCCGGCCAGGGCCAGGCTCCTGAGCCAGCTGCTCCAGAATTCCACACTGGGCTCAGGACCAAGGAACACAAACTGCTCATTACTGCAAATAAACACTGGTGATAAGGGGGAGAAGCAACTGAAGAGAAGTTATTTTACATTAAAAGCCTAAAAAGAAGTAAATGGAAGAATGAAGCCCATGAGAGCTCAGCACAGAGCTCCCACAGGGAGATCAAACCTCCCATCAGACGTGGGGAGCTGGTCCGACACCCGCCACTGACCAGCTCCGTGCCTCAGTCTCCCCATCTGAAAACAGGGAGAGCGCTTCTTTTCCACCTCTGTGAAGCTCTTTTAAAATAGAATCACCTGCAGATTTAACCTGCAGCAAAGCCCAGTGGTGCCCAGGCAGGCCCACGTTCAAACACATCTGTCTTCAGCTTTAAACAGCCTAAACAAGGAGTTTAGATGAAAGAGATTGGAATGATACTGATGGGGATCTCTTATTTTTAAAATCAAAGTATTAAGGGGGAAAAAAAAGGAAATTAATCAGAAATAATCCTGTAAAAAATTTATTAGTAGCTGGTTAATGCCCCTCCCTTTTATATCAATGGTGAGTGCCGAAATCCACCCTTCTGCCAACAATCCAACAACTCCCACTGATTTGGGGGAGAATGACCGAAGACCCTTCTTCTTCCAAAAAACAAAGGGTTCGAATCAAACACTGAAATCTGTACAATGAAATAAAGAGCTGGAAATCCTGAAGTTACATGGCATTTAAATATGAAAAATGGAGTTTTAACCCACCACTGGTTCTCTGCTTTCACCACGTGAAAGCTCCAGCCCCGTCTCCCATCACTGTGCAAAACGAAGTGGTTAAATAAAACCTAAGCAAGGAATCAGTTTGGCGCTAAAGGCTGGGAAACGCCGATGAAATAAATCGGAGCAAACCGCGGGGAAGAGGAATGAGGAGGGCTGTTTCTCAACGCGTGTGACCGCGGTTTGCAAGCGCCAATTACGCAGCTGCTGCATGTGGAGAAGGTTCTGGGTGGATCCTGCTGAGCCCTGACAGCCCGGCAGTGCCTGATCCCGCTCCTGAATCACACCAGGAGCAAGTCGCTGCCCGCTCGGGAACAGCCGGGACGCGGAGCCACATCAAAGGAGCCGCGCTCCGAGCCCCCGACCCGCCCCGGGCCGGGCCCGCCGCCAGCCCCCGGGGGCTGCACC
>VXBQ01005194.1:97022-139060 GCA_013400175.1 Phainopepla nitens
CAGCTGCCACCATGCAAGAGCTCATCGCCAGCGTGGACCACATCACGTTCGACCTGGAGCTGGCCGTGGAGCAGCAGCTGGGGGCACAGCCGCTCCCCTTCCCTGGCATGGACAGTGCGTGTGGGCTCTCTCCTCCGCGGGGGGCTCGGGCCGGGGCCGTGGGGCCCAGGAGGGTGGGCTGGGCAGGGCTGGGGTGCCTGGAAGGGTTCCAGGGATCTGTCTGAGCGTCTTCCTCAGGTCTTATCCCTAGATCCACCCAACTTCCGCTTTCCCCGTGAGGTTTCTGTCATAACCCTGTTTTCTCCTTACTGTAATCCGTAGTTACTGCCAGCCAGGCTGGAAGATTAAAGTTGAGATGTTACCGTGAATAAACATCACTCTCCTGCACAATACTTTATATTTCCTTTTTCATTTTTGGTAGATGAGGCATTTTGATGGAATGGTCATCATCTTTAGGTATATCCGCGGCTGACTCTCTCTCTAAATCTTTTCCTTCAATCTGACACTGACTCAGGAGACTCATAGTTTGCTGAATTTTTCTGGCTGGGCTCCTAAACTTGTGTTTAACTCTCTTGAATGTTCCTCTTCGTCAGGATCAGCAACAGATAAGAGGCTAATGGTTGTTTCATGCAGTTCTGGTAAAGAAATATAAGACTTTTAATGCTGTGACTACAAAAACAGGGTTCGGGAGTTGGACTTTGATGATCCTGTGGGTCCCTTCCACCTCAGGATATTCTGTGATATTACTGATTTAACAGCAGAGGAGAACCCAGTTGAGAACTTAAATAACTGAAAAGCAAAACAAGCACCTCCAAATCTCTGCAAATTGCCCTTGGTGTACCTCAGGAAGAAAACAGATATTTTTGAGTACCAGGCTTTAACAAGGAGCTCCTGCTGGAAAGTAAATTCCCCAAACCAATATGTTGCTTTTCTCTTGATGTTGGAGATCAGATTTTCTTTCTAGGGCAGGAAATACTGTAAAAGTTGCCATGAAGCTTTGTTGAAATAAATAATGTTTCCTTGTTCTCCCCACAGAATCGGGCGCAGCTGTCTGTGAGTTTTTTTTAAAGGCGGCATGTGGAAAAGGCAAGTTGTGTGGAATATTGGAAAAGGCACTTATTCTCAGAGGATGGGGGGGTGAAAAGAGATTTTCCAGCACTGTTCATAATGCTCTGGTTTTGTAAAGCTGAGGGGATAACCTAGGTAGAGGAGAAACTGAAGGATGTTGGAATATCTGCAGCAATTGGAAAATAATGGTATTTCGTAAGAGAGCTGGGAGGTAAATAATCAAAGCTACTGGTAAAGGAAGGTTTGAGCTCACCACAAGCAGACTTTGCTGTGGATCTGCCTCTTAGTTTCTGTGATTTGGAGTTGCCAGGATAAGAGCTGGAGCCTTTGTTGTGAAGCTCATGAGAGGGTAACACAAGGCCATTTTGGAACTCCCTGGTTTGCTTTCATTACTTCAGGCTGAAATCATAGGTAATATCTTTAGAAACCGCTCTTGCAGAGGGGAGCAAGGTGTTGCTGCTGCCCTGTGTGACACACTTTCATTGTTCTTTTTTCCCTTCTTGCCCCACCCATCCTTCCACAGGAGGCATGTGCCCTTTCCGACACATCAGTGGGGAAAAGACAGTTGTTTGTAAACACTGGCTACGAGGACTGTGCAAAAAGGGAGACCAGTGCGAGTTCCTGCACGAGTATGACATGACCAAGATGCCTGAGTGTTACTTCTACTCCAAATTTGGTGAGTAGCTCCTGCCTGGCCTTCCTTGCAGGTGTGGGAGTCTGAAGAAGATCCCTCCTCAGAGTATTGCATTTTTCTGTGTCTGATATGAGACTGACATTTTTCCAGATCTGCTTCACCTTATTTATCCACATCAGTTTGTGATGTATTGTAGATGTCTTCACTTGACTGCTTGTCCCTTGTAGGAAGATGGGGGGAAACTGCTGTTTTTACTGCTTTTTTTGCCTTAAGTTCATTTTTGTGGGGTATGAGATGAGTAGGCAGAGCAGCTGGTCTTTGCATGACTCTGATTTTTGGGGAGCTGGTAAGCAGCAGAGGGCATGGCGGTGCAAAACTTTTGTGCACTTGCTTTCCAGCTCTGGAGATCTGGACATAATGAGGCAACTTGGTGCCAGAAACTTACAGTCTTGTAGGTTTCCTTGGATTGAGGTTAGTGTGCAATTTGTAGTTTCTCCACACTTCTGGTGCACTAAATGTTTGAGTTTTGTTACCATGACTGCTCTTTCAAATTCAGTTCCCCCATTGTTTTTAAAAACATAAACAATCCAGTCTGGTAGAACTTGGCTCAGCAGGGGTGAGTCCTTGGAGCTCTTCATGGAGGTTAAGGCAGGCAGTGAGACTGTTGTGCCTGAACTTAAAAATGTTGGTAACAGCTCCGTGGGAGCTACATGATCCAGGTAATGTTCTGAGAGTCATTTGGATCTCAGACCTGCACAATTGACTGAGAAGTGTGTTTGCCTTTGGTACAGGGGAATGCAGTAACAAGGAATGTCCATTCTTGCACATTGACCCGGAGTCGAAGATCAAAGACTGTCCCTGGTATGACAGAGGCTTCTGTAAACACGGTATGTGCCTCCCACAGTTGCTGTTCCTGTGGCTGGAGATCAAGGGTGGAGTGTTGCTGCTCCATCTTTGCATGATCTGCTGGGATATGGATGTGTGGAATGTGAACTGCTGAGCTTTGTGTTGCAGGTCCCCTCTGCAGACATCGGCACACTCGGAGAGTCATTTGTGTGAATTACCTGGTAGGATTCTGTCCAGAGGGGCCTGCCTGTAAATTCATGCAGTGAGTATGCTCCAGGCCTGCCCTGCAGCCTTGTGTTTCCCTTGTGGTCTGGTTCATGTCAAATGAGGGTGCTCCCGTGCTTCCCAATGGTTTGGAGTTTGCCAGTGTTCAGTTGGGCCAAATTTTTACTGATTTGAGGATTGAGAAAGTATTCACAAGAGCATGTAATGACAGGACAAGGGGGAATAGTTTCAAACTGGAAGTGAGTGGGTTTAGGTAAGGCATTAGAAAAAAATTCTTCCCTGTGAGGGTGGGGAGGCCCTCGCACAGGGTGCCCAGAGAAGCTGTGGCTGCCCCATTCCTGAAAGTGCCCAAGATCAGGTTGGATGGAGCTTGGAGCAACCTGGGATAGTGCAGAGTGTTCCTGCCTGTGGCAGGGGGTTGGAGCTGTGTGAGCTTTGAGATTCCTTCCAACCCAGAGCAGTCTAGGATATGGGGCAGGGCCTCTCCAAGGAGTTCCCAGTAAGACTGGCATGGTGATCACATGCCATTAGTGCAGTGGAATCACATGGATTTATATTCCAGAAGGCAGAGGGATATGCTACACATATGTAAAGAGAAGTAGGGAGGGGGAGGTCTGTTTCCTGTGAGCCAGATTTAAGTGGCTGAATGTTTTGTTGTTTGGAGTTACTTGACTGAGCTGATGATAAAATGTTGGCATATGATTTGAGAATCAATTTTCTTGTTTCCATCTAAACCAGCCCTCGGTTTGAACTGCCAATGGGAACCACAGAGCAACCACCACTGCCTCAGCCAACACAAACACAGCAAAAGGTACCCAGATCCCCTGCCTCCCCACACAGCCACCCTCAAACCTCTCCCACAGTGCTTTAAAATAGAATAGGTTGTCAAGTGGTCAAAATTGGGCACCCAGGCTCTTGGGTCTGGAAGGGAGAATTAAGCAGTGAGCAACCCTGGGTGCCATTATAGTGATGAAACCCCACAATTGTTCCAACTTCACTTGGAGATCATGTCACAGAACACTCCCACGCTACACAGAGGCACATCATATGTGGTTGTGCAGCAGTCTGCCAGGTTTTGTAATCAGGGTGACATCCTTCTGTGATGGCAATGATATTTTAACAGCCTAAACCTACTCTCCAAATCTGCTTTCCAGAGAAAAACAGGATCACTGGGCTTTGTAAGGCTCAGTGCTTGATTCCTTTTCTCTGGTGCTCCAGCTGGCAGAGCACCCACACACAGATTTGGAGGAAAATTGATCATTTGACATATGGGGTGCTCTTTTCCCTTCTTAACAAAACAACAACCACAAAGATCTTTATCCTGGATGCACTTAACGAGTCAGAACTCTTCTGCCCAACAGAGGACACCCCAAGTCATTGGAGTCATGCAATCTCAAAATAACAGCAGTGGGAACAGAGGACCCCGGCCGTTGGAGCAGGTCACCTGCTACAAGGTAATGCACAGGGAAAGGGCTGAGGACACAAAGCAAAAGGTTTTTTCACAGTGTAAAAAGCTTCATGAATTCTGAGCTCTGCTCAGTAGACTTTGTGTGGTGCCTGGATACAGTTGTGGGAATTGACCTTGAGTTCTGAGGTCGCTGCCTTGCCAGTCCTGGACTTGCTGTGACAGCGACAAATTCTGTGGGACTTTGCTGTCTGCTAATAGACAGGAAAACCCTACCCCAAGGATTGAAAGGAGACTGCCAAGCTGCACATTTCAAAATAAGAGTTAATAGTTTTTTTTTTGTCTCATAAGCTGATTTGCGTACACTGGTGGGTGTAGATTTTCTTCTCCACTGGAAGGTCATTGAAAGTAACAGAAATTAGGTTTGCAAAACTTGCTCAGTATTTGAGCTGTAAATGCATCCTGTGCTGTCAAACCAAGGAATGAGTTGTTTACCTTGACTGCTCATTGAGGAGCACCAGGAAAATTTGGACACAGTCAAGTTTCCATCTCCTTACTTTTCCACAAAAGCAACAGTCACTAGAAAAGGACAAAGAATCTTTCTGCCCCTTTTAGCCCAGAGTTACAACATTTTACATGTCAACTCTGAGCCTTAGGTGCTTGTTTGGGTGAAAATGACTGTGATTGGACAGGGATATTAAATAGCTGAATCCATTTCACTGAAAACCTTTAATAGCTGCCTGTTTTATCTGCAACTAAATTACAGATCTGGAGAAGGCTGTTTCACCAGATACTGGCATTTCTCTGTGTTTGAGTAGCTTTAAGATGCAAAGTCATGAATCTGCGACTTTCTCAAGTCCAGAGGTGCCTTTCCTGTTTATTCATGAAGATCAGGAGAGTCCCCATGGATATGGTGCATATCACGTGGAGTAGTCTGAGAAGCCTCAAATGTTGAAATCCCCCTCGTGTGCTGAGGGTTCTCTCCTTTGAAATGCTTTGGAGTAACATGGCATCAGGTTACTCCCAGCCTAGAAGCAGCTTTTGCTCTGAGGAGTGGTAGCAGCCCATAAATCCTGTCCCTCCTGACACCCTGTTCCACTTCACCTGCTAAATGCTGCATCTTCCATGTGTGGAAAAGCTTCCAAATGGCAGCAGCTGCAGCTTCCAGAAGACAGCTGGGAGGAAAAAGCTGGAACTCTGCAATAATGAATAATTCCTGTGTCTCTCTCTCTTTCAGTGTGGTGAAAAAGGTCATTATGCCAACAGATGCACCAAAGGACACCTGGCCTTTCTCAGTGGACAGTGAAGGAGCAGCAGGAAGGTGCAAGGGAGCTGTTTCCACTGAGGAAAGGTTTCTGCCTAGCACAATGTCTGGAGCTATTAATCAGGTTGTTTTTTTAATGCCATTACTGAAAGAACTGGTCAGAGGCTGGCTGCTGCTAAGCAACATTTTTGTAACTGTCCCCAACTTTTTTAAGTTTTAACCTTTTTAAAATCGATTTTGGCCTCTGCCTGTTTTCATTGAGCCCTTATGAAAGGTAGATCTAAAAGCCAGTAGATAAACCAAGCCCTTACTGGTGCAGCACTCCACGTAAACACATCTTAGGCCAGTGCTTCTTTGAAGTATTTTCCTTCTGCCACTTCTCTTTGGAGAATCTGCAGCGTTTCGGCCCTCCCTGTGGAAGCAGGAAGACTGACTGGGAAAACTTAACACTTGCAATGCCTTCTCCTCAGTGAGGAAGCAGGGATTCTGCTGTCCTGTAGCTCTTCAAAAGCAAAGTCCTGTTTCCAGGTCAGCCTGGTGAGCTTGTCCTGGTGGCTGACAAAACCCCTCACGAACATCAGGCAGTAAAACCCGTGTCCACTTGCTTTGTTTCTGTGCTTCTTGCTGTACTGAAGGTTAGAAATCAGTCTTCTGGGAGAGAACTGATCAAGGGGAGAATAAATTGGCATCTCTCTGGTTAGCCAGACAGTAAGGAACAATGATTATAGGAAAGCTGCATCTTGTGCTCAGTTTCCACTTGCAGAAAGGAGGGAAATGAGCACAGCTTGGTGTAGGAAGAGCCTTGTCTCAGCCCCAGTCATCCAGCTCACACTGAGCAGGTATTCCCATCCTCCAGAGACCAGCAAGTGGAGCTGTATATTCTTATGGAACACCGCTTTTAAAGTGGTGGTAGAAATTCCTTCTGAGAGCAGTTTGGTTTTTTTTTTTCAACCCAAACCCCATTTATTTTGAGATGACTATTTCAAAAGGGCCAATGACAAAATGTGAATTAAAAGAAAAAAATTAACCCACAATGTGAGCCTTATTGATTCTACCCCATCTCTTCATTTGCTGCCTGCCTTTATACTTGGTTTTTATTGAAATGTACTGATGGCAAAAGCTGGCTGTGAATTTATTTTTCTTTAAGAACAAGTTAAATGTGGCTGGATTAAGAGAAGTGACCAGAGCCTGTGTTGGTGTCAATGACTGCAGTTATTTCACTGTGGAAGTTTCAAGTCTGGAGTCCATCAGACACTTTGATAACACTGTGTGCCCCCCTCACACCGAGCTGTGTGATCTGTAGGTAACTGGGCATGTGGAAACTAAAACCCTCCAGTGATCACCTTCCCCATTGAGTTCAGGAGTTTTGGGGCCTCAGTACCAGTTTTCCAACGCTGAAAGCCTTCCTGTAACCACCAAAGCTCTTGGGGGATTCATGTCCCTCAAGAAGTGATTTTCCCTGTCCCTGCAGTTCAGACAAGGATGGTTCAGGTGGGCAGCAGTGCCCAGCTCCAGGTGCTGCTGTGACTGTGGGGCCTGAGGAAGCTCAGAGCTGGGACCAAGCCCACAGATGCTCCTTTAAGCTGCATTTAAGTCAAGAAGGAAAGTTTTATTTTGATGGATTAAAAGTCTGAAGGTTATTCCCACTTAGAATGACCTCCCAGCTTTGGCAGTGAAAGGAGGTAGAGTTCTGATGGAAATTTTGGGTTATCTTATATTTTGGCAGTGAGAGGAGGAGAGCTGCAGACCTGTCTCATCTCAGACAGTGCTCTGCAGTGATGGAAAACTGCCCAAAACACCTCCAGTCCCTGGTGACAGCCTGACTGAGACCCAGAAACACCATCAGGGCACACACACAAAGCTCAGATATTCTTTAAAATCAAAAACATCCTCTCTGCCCCATGTCCAGAATGGCCAGGAAGAAGCAATCCAATGCCATCACTTTTATCAAACAGGAATCAGTGCCAACAGTTCCCCCAGTTTGTAACACAACCCAAGGAGCAGCTGCTTTCCCTCTGAACACACCCTGAGGGGTGAAAACTCTCAGGAGACAAACTTATCTGCACAGTACAATGAACAACTCAGTTAGGAGAGTGTCAGCTCAGGAAATGTAAAGTGTATGCACTTTATTATTGGTCACAAGAGTACAGACTGACCATCCACAGTTGTGATGTGTCTTGTCAGGGTAGCTGTGCCTGGAGCTGCACCTTCCCCTCCTGATGTTTCAGTGGTACTTCCTCCTGCGGTCATGCTCTGCAGCAAAGCACAGCAAGTTAATTCTGTTTAACTCACAACAAAAAAATAAAAACAAAACACAACAAAAAAAAAAACAACTAACAAAACCAAACCCACCACATCTGAAATTACAGGCAAGAAAGCACTCAGAAAAAAACCCTGAGCATGTATTTCCTAAGTGCTGTCAGGTCAGACAGGCACCAAGGTGTAAATTTTCTTCATTGCCAAGAAAACACTCAGTAAGCATTCAAGTTTCCTACTAAAAGAAGTTTGTTTGCCAACAATCTTTCATTTTATTTCTAAAAGCAGCAGCGAGTAATTGTTTTTATTCCCCAGGCAACCTTCCAAGCTGCCAGGCACACACTCAGCCGTGGTTTTTACTTACTGACGTGACTGTAGCTCCACATGTAGCTGAGGACAATATACCCAGCCAGCACCATGGAGATTCCCCCCAGGCCCCCCTTCCTCACGTTGATGTACTTGTTGTAGTATCTGCTGTAACCTGTGGAGGAGGAACATTTTTCAGAGCAGCCAGATGAGTTTTGTGTTACCCTGTGTGAGAAAGAAGCGGCCTGGATTCACACAACTTCAGGAAATTGGTTCTAAGGAATCATCTGAAGGTCTCAGAAGCAAGTCTGAGAGGAGGCAACCTGCGTGTTAGTTGAGCAACGTGACCTCAAGTTAACAGACCTAAGCCTTAAAAAAAAAAAAACAAAAGGAAAACCCTCCATTTTTCAATGTTTTCCTAAATATTACTGTGCCTTTCATGAGCACAAGGTGCTTTGGAATTATCTAACTCTTCCATACCTTATATACGTACACACATGTATTATCAAAGGCAGGCACTAGCATTTGACGTTTTTGTGTTTAAATCTACCTGAATGACATTTGTACCTACAGCAAACGACATTGGTGCCAAGTGATCCATAAGAGCTCTGTCTCCTCTTTTACCATCTGCAGGGATCAACTGCCTTTTAACCATTTCTTGTTTACTTACGATGTTGTGAAACCCCAAGATTTTCAGCCAGCGGGTTCAGGACTAAGGGCACCCCATTTCCCCTTTATGCAAAAAGGAGTACTGAGAACAAACATCCACACGAGAAATAAATTTACGGATGGAAAAACGAGATGTTACAGAAGAAACTGCTCTGGGAAGGCAAAACTCGCCATGGAGCAGCCCCTGCGCTGCCAGACGCCCCTCCCCCAGGCAGCATCCACTCCAGCAGCCAGAGATTCTTGTGTGCGAGTCTCCCCGGCTCCGTCAGGAGAAGGAACCGGGGACCCGCGCCCTCAGGGCCTCCCCTGCAGCCCCCTCACCTCTTCGCATGGCGCCCAAGATGCCGCCGGGGGTGAAGTCCCTCATGGCCAGCCAGCTGCCCAGCTGGCCCAGCTTCACGTCCATCAGCTTCGTATCCTTGAGGAGCACTGCGGCAGGGAGAGGGAGAGGGAGAGAGCGCGTAAAGCGCGGGGCTGAGGGAGGGGGGCACCGCGGTCACCTTGATCCCCCGCACTCACCCGGCGGCTGCGCCATCTTGGTGTGCCCGGAAGGGACGGGCGCGGGGGCTCATGGGAGGAGGGAAGGGCGGGAACCCGGGCGGGGCCGCCGCCATGTTGGGCGTGGCACGGCCCCTCAGAAGGGACCGTGACGCTCCCGGTGTCGCCTTGAGCCCGTCCAGCCTGTCCTAGGGACAGGACAAGGAGTAATGGGTACTAATTGGAAAGGGGGGAAATTCTGATTAGATGTACAGAAAAAATTCCTCCCTGTGAGGGTGATGAGGCCCTGGCATGGATTCCCAGAGAAGCTGTGGCTGCCCCATGATCTCTGGAAGTGTCCAAGGCCAGGCTGGACGGGGATCGGAGCAACGTGATCTAGTGGAAGGTGTCCCGACCTATGGCAGAGGGTTGGAACTAGCTGATCTTTTAGGGATCCCAGTCCCTTAACATGATGTGATTCTTTGATCTCCTCTCTGGGGGCCAATTCCCCAGTGGGGGCTGCAAACGCTGCCCCAGGTGCCACCGGCACTGCCAGCCTGGCAGAGGCCTGGGGCACCTGAGGGATTTTCCCTTCATTTCCAGTCCAGTAAGTGCCTTCAGCTGCGCCCTTCCTCAGGGGATGGTAAACAGCTCCTGAGCATGTCCTTCAATCCCCCAGGGCAGGCACCTCACACCGTCCCACCTTAAGGGGTGTCGGTGCCCTCCTTGCACTGCTTCAGATTGTGAGAAAATATAGAAAAATTCACAAGTTGTCATCAGCATCTTCACACGTCTCCATAAGCAGTCTTGCTGATGTCCCGCAAATGAACCTTTTCCAGTGTATTCTTAAGCTGCGGCTCTAACACAGTGAATGTGTGCTCACAGACAGTATGTACTGCAACATAGCTTGAAACTGCCACTTATTGTACTGTAAGGAGTCCCTTTTCAGTGCCCACTGAGGGCTTTTCCCTGGGGGAATACACTGTGTTTTACTCCAGCTCCTCTGGAAGGGTGTCAAAGGCAAAGGAAGAGACACTGGGTTGGGGTATACGGTGTAAATAAGCCTGCATAACCAGAGTGGTGGAGCAGTTAATGTGCAAATAAAGATAAATTTTACCTTCCTGAAACAGGAATTGCAGAATATGCTGAGCTGGAAGGGACCCACTGGAAGGATGAGTCGAATTCCCGGCACAGAGCAGCCTGTGCATCCCTGAGAGCGGTGTCCAAACACTCCAGAGTTCTGGCAGCCTTGGGGCTGTGACAATTTCTTGGGGAGCCTGTTCAGTGCCCCAGCATCCTCTGGGGGAAGAAACTTTTACTGATATTCCCCCTGACATTCCAGCCATTGCCTTGAGTCCTGTCCCTGGCCACAGAGAGCAGAGACTGGAGCTGCAGCCCCCGATGAATCTCCCCTGAGTCTCCTCCAGCAGAACAAACCTGCTGGTGACCTCAACCACTCCTTCTTTTGAGTCTCCCCTAGACCCTTCCCCATCTTCGTAGCCCTCCTTTTTATTGCTTCATATCTTGTATTGTGGTGCCCAAAACTGCATCCAGAACTTGAGGTGAGACTGCACCAGCTCAGAGTAAAACGGCAAGGAGCCACCCAGATTTATTTCCTTTTCCCCAGAGCCTTTCTGGGGGGTTCGGTCCCACCCTGAGCACACCTGCAGCCCTGGGTGGTGGCACCAGGTGTGACTCCAGCAGGTGTCACTCGCAGGCAGCGGCTGTGGCTGCTGGTCCCCGTGCAGTGACCTCTAGAGGCTTCAAATCCTCTCGTGCGGGTTCATAGCAGTGTCAGGGTTTGTTGTTGTTTATCGTGCTGAAGCTGAAAAGCGGAGTGCTGCAGCGGTAAACAGGGAGCAGCCGTTCCCCTGCTGCTCCTGGCAGGTCAAACAGCACCCCGGGATTGCTGCATATGAAATCTCCATCCCACAGAGGACTGGTAGAGCGGATCAGAGATGAAAACTAAATTAGGGACGCTGAAAGGAGCCCACAGAGCCCACAGAGCTCCATAACATACACTAATCTCTGCAGCTTTTACTTGTCTTAGCTGGCAGAGTCTTATTCCATACTCCTCCCTCCTGCCGCTGCAGGATTCTTGGAGTCTGCAGGGTAGTGTTGTGTGGTATTAAATGAGGTGAGGGACTTGTGCTGTCTGAAGATACATGGAACTGTGTCACACACTAGAGACTGGTCTCCATGTCTAGCTTCACCTTTTATTTTAACAAAATTGATTTACGTTGAGTACATCTATAGCATAACATAACATATAACATAACATAACATAATATCGTACCATAACAAAAATAGGCAGAAGGAATAAATTTCTGCCTGATTTTTAATTCTTTTTCCCCTTATTAACAGAAAGTAAGATTAGGAAAGTAAAGTATGTCTGATCACCTGAAGAAAGGGTTCCAAATTTAGACCCTGCCTAATGAGTTTAAAATCCCCTTATTAAATTATCCTTTATTTTATTATTGGACTTTACCGGTAACTGTCATTTTATGGCCGAAGTGTCCCCTGATGAACTACTATGTGCTCTTTTTACAGTACTTGCAGAAAATCATGCTCCAAACTTGCTTCCCTCATTCTTACTAGGCAACCTATTGTTTTAAATAGGATTACTCATGCAAGGCAGATGAATTCACCTACAGGAAGAAAGCCAGTGGCGGGGGCCTCGTTTTAAGGAGTTCCCTACAGAGTAGAAGAGCACATAAAGCTGCTGCTCCAACTGCTTATAGCAAGATCTGGGGAAATTTGGATTGTTAGGGTAAGAATGGAAATCCTTAATGAGGATCCATCTCCAATGCAATTAGAGGCAGCAGTGACTCAAGCCTTGGCCCGAGCTGCCCATGCTGGCAGGGGGAGAGGAACAGGGCTGTTCTCTTCATGCCACCTTAACCTGGCCCAGCAGGAAGAGTGGAATGGTACAGATGTGCAGGAGGTTTAGCTGCACATTTCCTGCTTTTGATCTGTGCTGCTGGCCGAAACTCAGGGTCTTGGTTGATCCAGATGGGAGGATCTGTGACAAAGAAAGGTGTTTCTGATGTGTTTCTGTTTGCTTACAAGAATTCTCGCAGCCCTTCTTTCCTGACCACAGAAGAACTCACACACTGAGAGCCAGCTGCCTTAGAGCTCCAGACCTGCTCCAGGCAGCAATGTGACCCCAAATCCTTGTAGTCAGTCCAGTCTTATATTGATGATTGTTCAGGCTCTTTGAAGTTTCTGTTCTCTACTTGTTTCCATACTCTGCCTTTCTGCCTCTTCCACCTGAACCATAGCATCCACACGTAACCTTCTTTCCTTTTAATATCCTACTCCAATCTGTCCTCCCAGAGCCTTCAGGTTCTTGAGCAATCTTGTATTGTGGGTGGCAATAGACTTAATGTCTCCTTCAGCTACCCTAAATAAAGGAATGCAGTTAAACCTACCAATTTCAAGAAGGTTTAGCCCAACGTCTAAAAATAAATGCCTAATGGAGTGTTGCCCTGAGGTTTTCATCTTAGTGAAGAGCTCTCTAGAAAATGCTGTGAAGTTTGTAAATAATGGCATAGAAATAATAGAAGTAGAAATAGAAATAAATTCAAAAAACACAGAGTATTTTGCAGAAGACGTCAATGGATACAAAAGAGATTTCCTTTCTCCACTAGCACGGGTAACACATAATATTGCAGCTTTTAGTCCCAAGATTCAGTTGTGGCCCAAAAAGTTAAGTCACACTTCATCTGAGTTGCTGAAAAGGAGAAGTAAAAAGCAGAACGGCCTCCCTCAGAGGCTGGGATGATTTTTCCTGTTCTATGTGCCACCCTTTGAAGACTCAGGGTCTCACTTGGGTGGTCAGTGCTCCTGTAGGAATATACAGACACAGTATCTGCAGGTGTGTGAGGTAGCACAGAGTGGCCTTCAAGAAGGTCAAGAAACAAGGATTTACCTAAATGATCCCGTGCCCACTGAAACTGATGACAAAGCACCCAGTGCTTTTAATAAAGGATCAAACCTTCAGTGGTTTGTGGACCAGATATGGTTTTGAAACATGTGGTTTGGCACAGGGTGCCTCTTGGCTCCAAAGCACTCATTTCAATCTGACGAATTCCCACCAGCACAGGTTAAGGAGATGCAGCCATCAAGGAGAAAAAGAAATCATGGGCTACCAGCTCCTGCAGAAGCTCAACAGAGAGATGCACGTTCTATCAGCCAGTAATTTGGAGAAAAGTTATGGCCCCAGGTTGCTTCATCCAGTCAGTTATTTTTTAATTGTATGAACAGTCTGGTGTGGTGAGAGCAGAGCAGCTGCTCATCTAAAATTGTGCTTGCAGTGGAAACCAGACTCCAGCGATGAATAGGATAAAAGGGTGTGGAGTTTGAAATCTCTTCCATGGCCAGACTTCCTCAGGAAAATGGTGAATTGCCTTGCAGAGATAATAATACCTAGGGATTGATATGGCAAAAGCAGTTGAGAGAATGAACCTGTGATTGCAAGCAGATTGCTTGCTCTGTGTTATTACAGAGCCATTTTCCTTCATCAACCTCAAAACACTTTGCAGAGGAGATCACTTACCAATGATTAATAGTTTAGCATGTACATAGTTCTTTTCTCCTTCACAGCACTTGAGTGTTGATGCATCTTTATGATCCTCTGATAAAATGTGTATGTTAATGTTATGGTTATCTTTTTAAATGGTGAAATTTGAGCCCTGGGTTTAGGAGTGGGGAGGGGGAATTCCTCCCTCCTCCTTTGGTCCCGTCTTGCTGGCCTTTGCTTGTATCTGATGTTAGTTGCAAAAGTACCTTATTTTATAAGTCTTTGATCAGCCTGGTGGTTAGCTAAATATATACCTGTGGGGAGGTAATTACATGCTATCAGTAGTAAAGTGTACTAAAATAATGTACATTAATTAAAACACTTGCAAAACCAAAGCAGGAATTTTCACAAAGATAAATCTGCTGCAGCAACAGCTGTATCTGTGGCTGCTTCCTAGAGACAAACATGAAAATAAAACCAAGGACCAGTAAAACCCAGTTTCTTCATGCTAAAAAGAGGAAAGACATGTACCCCCTGGGAATGGCATGGTGGTATCAGTCCAGAAGGGCAGGGTGATCTGCCTTCATTAGTGGGGGAAGATTGGTGTGATAAATTCCATCTTATCCATGTGTCTATTTGGCTAAGTGTGAGTGGCCCAGCAGGAGGGATGTACAAATGGGCCTCATATTATCAGGGGAGGATTTGGAGACTAATTAAATGATGTGACAGAGACTTAAAATTAATCACCTTGTTACCATCTTTGAATCCACTGTCAGTTCCTCCAGCACAATCCTTGTACTTCTCCTCTGTTCTCACATTTATGTCTGATGAAAATAAATGTGGAAATTGTCTCTCTGACCTTCTGAGCTGAAGCAGCCAGTGGCTGTTCTCCCTCTCCTACTTTGTTTCTTGGAAGAAGCTCAGTTGTTGACATTGAGCCTTACTCAGACCAAACACACTGGTGCCTTTGGGACATGATTTCCTCCAAAGCCCTGTTGATGTTGTTGATAGCACCTGTTGATGTTGTTTCCTGCATATCCCACACCACAACTGGTCTGAACCCAGCACATCTTCCCATTGACAGCTGGAAGGGTTTGTATCCTGAGCTTTCTCTTCCTGAAAGCTGCAGTCACTTCACTTGTGACAGCAAGGAGACTTGAGGCTGAAGCAAGTGCCAAGGAGCCAAGAAGAACAACTGTGCCAGTGAGACCTCAGGCTTGTACCAGTGGGTGAGCTGAGCGTCTTCTTGGAAGACACAAAGGAATCAGAAGGTTTGTGGGGCTGCAGTGGGAGAGCCACAGCTCAGCCCTCACCAGCCAGTTGTGTCTCCCCACATGTAGCCCAGGCCTTCCAGTGTGGTACTTGCACATCTGGAGGGTGAGACAGAGGTTCCTTCTCTAATCCATACATGCAGTTGCCATTGGATTCAGGGCTGTGTTGGTCACTGGTCAATGAGTTGGTGCTGCTCCATCTATCCCATCCATGTGTTTGTTTGCATCATTCTCTCCTGGCACATATCCCTGTAGTTTTAGTGTCATACTTTCTCACAAAAGTGATCCTTTGCATTCTCTCCCCAACCTGCACCAGATCAAATTCTAGCTTTTTCCTAGGTAGTGAAAGTGGCATAACAGATGTGTCTAATCAGGCTTGCCCCATGGCCATGTTATTCTATATGCTCCTAAAGCCAGGGTGAGAGGGAGATTCCTCTCTAAAGATCAGCTAGGAGTCGGGTGGGATTTCAGCCATGAGGCTCTGACATTCAAGCAGGGCACGTGGGCACCCCCTTGCCTCTGCTCTGCAGTGTGGACTGGGAGGGATCACAGGGGACCAGGACAGGGGAGCCAAGCAGCAGCAGGAAGCATTTAAATGTATTTCATTTCAGGGTGACCTTTAACAGGTGTGGATTTACGGATGGAGAGGGGAGAGGGAAGTAAGCGAGGGATTAAAGGGACTTTACCCTCCCTCCACTTTAAGCACCAGCTTGCACAACATTCCAGGACTGTGAGATGAAATTTGTGGCTGTGTGGCTTTCTATCTTCTGCCTCCTGGGTTCCAGGCAGGGTCGTGGCTGCCCCTGGGCTTTAGAACTGCTGGGGATTCAGTGGAAGGCATTGTGCTGCCAGGTGCCTCAGATACAAACCTAGGGAGCGGGGTGGGAGTGAAAAATCCCCCTCTTCTCTGTGAGAATTGGCATTTAACCTTTAGTGGAAGTGCATGGTTCAGGCAAACACAAGGTGTGTGATATATTCCCTGAGTGACTTTGCCTGGAGATGTTCTCTTCTTGATCCAGTGCTGCTGTGTGCTATTGAAAAGCTGCTTTCCTCTAACCCAGTGCCTGCTGCAGTTCAGTGATGGATTAAAGCAACTCTCCATTTTCCTTATCCCTCTCCAGGGGGAATTGTAAAGTTTAATTAATTACATTTTGTAAAACATGATGAGATTCTTGGATGATAAATGCTACACAAATGTAGAGTATTTTTTAATGAGCACTGTATGACAGCTGCAACAAAACGCTTGTTTAATCAAACTGATCTGAGCTGCAAAAAAAATCCTTACCCTGCTGCTATCAAACAGGAATCAAGTACTCTGTCTTTCATGGGCTATTGGTTTTGAGGATCCAAAGGCATTTTTCAAAACTTTACCAAAATAAAAAGGCAAGGAGCGTATTTGTGTCTCTATATTTTATAGATCTTTCCCTTTATGTGTGCAGTTTAGATTATATAACAAACCACTTGGCAACAGGGAAGGGAAAGGCCAGAATGGTGTGGCTGGATGTCATGGCTGTGTGACAGGGTGTGTGTACCTGCTCCACTGTTACTGGGCCACATCAAGCACCACACTTCTGGCACTGTGTATTTTGTGTTTTAGATGTTTTCCAGTTGTAGTCATGTGAAATCATCCAGGTGCAGCATCTCTGGTTCTCTCTCCTAAGCAAAGGAGGAGAAAATGAAGCCTGGGAATGTTGGCCTTCATTGCACATGCAATGTAAACCTTCCCAGGGAACCAGTAATTTCCAAGCTGGAAACTGCAGCCTGGTGTTAGGACAAGCAGGGTGCCATTTCTTTTTCTGGAATTCAGTCAGGAAAGGAAAGAGTAATTTCTGAAGCTAAAAGACCAGCCTTGGGCCACTCGGTGGGTAGAACTTCAGCCATACACTTCGTGCAGAAAGCGCGTTCTATTACATCAGATCACCAGTGAACAGAGGAGATTTGACTTGAAGCAGCACTTAGGGCAGAGCCTGGAAGGAGCAATCTAAGATTTCCATCCTGTGATGACCCAGCCCAGCCCCACAGCCCTTGGGATCCAAGGATGCTCCCAGCAGAGGGGTACTATGGCTTCTGGCACTGGTGTTGGGGACTGAAGTGATGGCAGCAGCCAGGCCATCTGTACTTCATCCCCACTGCAGTTTCCTTAAAGCTTCTGCTTTCCAAAATTTGCCTTTTCTGGACCTTTTATAATCTCTGCTGCTTTTGGCTAGATGGATTTTTCCTTAAGGAGAGAAGAACAGGAGGAGAATGGCCTTGATATAGATGTTGTCTGGCTGTGCTGGGAAGGAAAACGAAGACAGAAGAAATGAGCTGTTGAACCCATGGTGTTATGAGAGGGATGAGTGAGACATTTTAGGGAATAACCAACCAATCAGCCAATCTCACAAGCAATTTGTCTTTCCTCATTAAAAGGCAACACCATAGTGGGAGAAATGTAGAGCCATTCTTCAGAAGATTTATTGCCCTGTAACATCTGCGCAAGAAAACTCCAAGTGCTGAGTAGAGCAGGAAATTGGAAGTAGATTGCACAACCTGCAGTTCAACAAAGTTCTTGGATCTTCTGTGGAAAGAAAGTGCTGGGATTTCAGAGCAGGCTCTAGCTTGTAAGGCTTGCTCAGTCCTTGGGGAGGAACCGGTACATGTTTGGTTAAAGCTGATGGAGGCTTTCTTATTTACTGGTCTAGCTAATAAGAGCATCCTAGAGTGCTGCTTTAACCAGAACAGATGGAAATACTTCCCAGTGCTGTGATGGATCTAACTGTGCCTATGATTAGTGAACCAAATACATTGATATGAGGTACTGGAGTTCACTGGACCTCTGACAAGAGAGGGGTGCCTGTATTCCCTGCTGTGAACATATCTCTTTACAGCCCTCTGTATGTACAGCATTTTCTCAGAATCCAGCCTCAGGGACAATTATACATTAATAGCTACTTCTTTCAGAAGCAGCCAGCCCTGCTCCTGAGAAACAGCTATTTTCAGGCAGTCTTGTTCCTGTGGAACTGCTATTTTTAGTGAGTTCTATTTCTGAGGCCAAAAAAAGAAGAAGCCATTTCTGTATCCCTCCACCATGGCCCAGACCCACTGGCTGTGGTTGACTTGCATTTCGCAATAAACATTTCCTCTTTACATCTCAGTAGCCTGAAGAAAGTGGTTCTCCAGCCATTACAGAAAGCAGCAATCTGAGCTGGGGATAATTATGCAGGGAGGGCTTGTGGGAGGCAAAGCCGTGCTCACATACTATAGATTCCATTAGAAGGAGTAGGGAGATGTAACGGGGCTCTCCTGGGAGATGCAGGACTTTTAGATACCTAATTTGGAAGTCCGTTCTGGTATCCATTTTCAACATCCCAAGAGTAATGATTAATCCTGTACTCCAGGTTTCTCTGAATCAGTTTGTAGCTGTAGTAAACATGGGCTGAACACGATAACGTCACTGGTGGTCTGGGTAAATGACTTGAGGCAAGAGGAGCTCAGGGTCCGAGGCCCTTTACTCACTGTGCACCCTCATCTGGCAGAGACTGCGACTCAGGAATCTGCCACGGAGATAAAAGAGGCTCCGTCAGAGCTGAGGAATGTGATGTTTTGCAATATAAGTATCTCATATGCTGAAGGCCCCATAAATGCACCCCAGCAGTGCCGTGTTCTCATTGCTGCAGCATCCCAGCAGCTGGGACCCAGAGATCTTCTGTACGTTCTTGTGGCCGTGGCCTTTCAAGGGGCATTTGTAGATGCAACCACATGAAGATTCCAGCAATACCTTTTTGTTATTTGTGGGTTTAATGCAAATGCTGGTGTCCTCACACAAGGGTGAAGTGAGTCTCACAATGCTGAATCCATCCTCAATTTCTGCAGTGCCTGTGCAAAGTTCATCTCAGGTGTGTTGTGATCTCTTCCCTGCAGCTGCTTCTGCCTCTGATCAGTGTGTGGCTTCAGGTAAAAGGTTTAGATTAATTTTGTTGCCCAGAGAAGCTGTGGCTGCCCCATCCCTGGCAGTGTCCAAGGCCAGGTTGGACAGGGCTTGGAGCAGCCTGAGACAGTGGGAGGTGGAACGAGGTGAGCTTAAGGTGCCTTCCAACCCAAACCATTCTGTGATTCTGTGAACAGTGACATCAGCAGAGAACATAGACTGGAACCACGGCTTGCAGGATTGTATACATGGCAGATCTTTTCTTGGCAGGATGTGGCTCTCTGGATTCAGCAGAATCAGCAGCTTTAGTCTTTGCACAGGGTCACAGCAGTACTGAAAAAACCCCGCCCGTCCTTGCTCCAGCACCGTTTGCTCAGGGGCTGCTCTGGGAAGACACTGGGGGGGTGTGTGGTCTGAAGGTCACTCTTTCTCGGGAAGAGGCTTTTCTTTCCTGTCTGAATGAGAAGGGGAGGCTGTTGGCAATTCAGCCTTGTAAGCAGTTTCCCTTCTCTTTTGTGCAGGCAATACTGATGAACTCAGTCTCTAAGTGAAGATTATTTATCTTGTTTTTAACCCTCTGCAGGAGAGGAACTCAGTTGTGTTTGTCCTGCAAAACCAGACACTTCTCCCGCCCCTCTTTTTATAAAATATTCCTCCTATCCTCCCATCTACAGGAAAAGTCATTATCTCTGGACAGTTTCTTGAAACCCAATTGCCTTTATATTCTGGTCATAAGCAGAGCATTGTTCAAAGTGTGAGTGAATCGTGGCTGCTTTTATCACAACGAGAGCCCATTATTGGCACTTTTCCCTTTTTACTGCTTCACTAGAGAAAGGCAGGCAAAAAATGGGACAGAAATCTAGGAAATGAAGGGTAATTTACAGTTCACAAAGGAGCAGTAAAAATTAATTAGCTGTCTGAGGATCCGTTCTGACCTGGGCCGTGGAGTTTGTGCCAGCTCTTTGCATTGCATAAACTGGCTGTGCTGTGCTAGGCTGCTGAGATCAGGCTTGTGCTGTGAAATTAGGGCTTGTTGCTGAGGTAGAAGTCCTTCAGGGCATGCAAAATGTGTATGTACACCTAATTTGGTGTGCCAAAGAGACATGATGGTGCATATAGCTCCGGTCATTACATGCTCAACTGGCTACTTAAGTTGTTCAGTATTAGTTGTCACAGTAACTGCTCATGTAAATTACTGATGCAGTTATTCACATAATTTAGCACTGAGCTCCTTTGGAAATCCAGGCCTAATTCTTCCTCTTTTTCCAAGATGGTGTCTGCACTAATGAAACACACTTTACACACCATATCCATATGGTCCAAGTCCAAAAAGGGGCAGAGCCCCAGAGAGATCAGAGAAGTGACAAGACACTTTCCCAGCTGGGCTCTGGGCCAGTTTGGTCCTGCTGTGGGAGGCAGGAACTGAGCAACTCCAGCATCTTGCCAATCATGTTGCCAGCCCTCCAGTCAAGCCTGAGATCCCCACCTGGAGAAAGAACTTCACAAATCAGAAATGTCCTAATTTGGATCCTTTTTTGGTACATAATTTTCAAAACTGTAATTTCCATTTGAGAACTATTTGTCCTGATCCTGAGCATCAGCTGAACTCTTTTTTTTTTTTTTCCCTGTAGTTTAATTTAGGCAGCAGATGCCATCAGAATGTTAATGCCTTCTTAATTCTCACCTACATGCTTTTATTCTTATTAATTTGTTATCTGGGGCTTTAATATTCTATTTTTTTCCTACTTTGATCAGTTGAAATAATTTGATGGCAGCATTTCAACAGGGCTTGCACTGGGGAAGTGTGTAATGGTGCATCACCAATGTGTGTTGCTGTGTATCCTGCAGCGTGCTCAGCTGTTGTACTGCCAGAGCAGGAATCATGTGATGGTTTTAGGTGATTATAGATGAGGCCTTACTTATCCCTGCTGTGAACAACTAGAGAGGGAACAAGCTTTAAGGGCAGTTTCCCTTCTTTAGGATTTTGCCCGCTGCAATCAAGGGTTGGTGATCCAGGAGTGTGATCCCTGTGGAAGTGCAACTGAGCTTGCCTCCAACGTGCTTGGACAGCTGCCCGGCCACAGCGGATGCTTTCAGTCAGCACCCTTAAACCACTGCTATGGGGAGGCCACAGAGGTGTCCCCACAGCATTCCCTGTGCCCAGCTCAGGGGCTCAGGGGTGGCACTTCCTGACTGAGAGCCGTGGGGAGTGAGGCAGGGGTCATTCCCAGCTGGAGGATGGCACCTCCCAGGAGCAGGGGGCAGAGAAATGGAGCTGGGTGGGTTCTTTGGTGCTCCCCAGACGATGCCAGATCTGACTGCACGGGAGTGTCTCTGGCACTTGGGTGCAGGGAGGCAGCAGATTTGGCTTCTGAGACAGATTTAGTGAACGTTACCTAGGAAAGGATGTTCCGAGCTGTCTTGAAGTAACAAAAATAAATTTAAGGAGTGATAGAGAGAATGAATGGTTTTACTATTTGATCAAAACACTTCTGAAAGGAAGAGGAAGGGAAATGCCCAAGTCCCAGACAGTTTCTCAGTCAGTGTGGTTCCCTCCCTCCTGGCAGCAGAGAGAGGGGAGGCCTCGACAAACTTTACTGGATACTCTGGTACAGCCTCAAAAGCCAAAGAAGCCCTTGTGCCCATTAGAGTTTGGGAATGACCCAAATTTACCTACCATGGGGTCAATGAGTAAAGGGAGAGGGGAACTATTTGACCCTTTACCTTATGACAAAACTCTGCTCTTAAAGCACTCAGACATGGGTTTGGGGTGGGCAGCAGCAACTGAAAGATACAGTGAGGTTTTTCTAGAGAACTGTTCCCATTATGAGAGAAAAGACAGAAGAGAAGGAAAGAGATGAGGACAAATCAATATTTAACTGTGAGGCTTCTCAAGCCCAGTTTCTACAGCGTCTTCCCACGTGTGCATACACATACACATGTGCTCCCAGCCACCTTTTTTACCCTTTTAACTCTTCAGTGTGTCCTAGCAAATCTAATTCTGTGGGTTTGCAAAAGCACCTTTTCCTAATGCCCCTGCCTCCGTTTTGAGAGACAGGAATAAGGATGTGACTTCATGTTCTTGTTATTGCTTGTTATTTGGGGAATGAAATACAGAATGATAGATGGTGTGGACTGGAAGCTACCTTTGAGTTCATCTCGTTCCAATCCCTGCCAAGGGAAGGGCAATCCTCCCTGGAAGGGCAGGGACATCTTCCACTATCCTAGGCTTCTCCAAGCCCTGACCAATCTGATCTTGGACACTCCCAGGGATGTAGCAACCACAGCTTCTCTGGGCAACCTGTGCCAGGGCCTCACATATGCCTTGAGTTTTCTGATTTCTGGGAAAAGCATGGCACCACGTTCCATTTTATTCCTCCAATACCAGGGGGTCAGAGCATACATGTCTTTTCACTGAATATTACCTACAGCATGAGGGGTGTGTGAAGTTGCTGAAATCACGGGGTTGGCTTTTAAAAGGATTTTAAGGAAGTTTTTGAAGCTGTTTGTGTTCAAGCAAGCAGTGGCTGCTTTTGCACTCCCAGATGTGTGTGAATCGAGTCCCACCCCAGGTGTGCTTTGTACAGGCTGTCCTGAGTAACTGGCTGCTCTGTGTGGAGTTCTACACTGGATCTGTGCTCCAAGCCAGGCAGATTCCAGCCAGTGCTGGGAAGTGCTGGTGGAGTTTATTGGAACACAATGACTGCAGACCAGAGCTCACTCATGTCCAGGCAGCTTGAAGGGTGACTGAAATGGTGACAATCTTGAGAAGGAAAACCTCTGCATTCAGACCAAGGGCTGCATAAGGCAGGGGCCTGGGTAACAGCTGCATCCAGCAGTTTGGTGGGAAAAATCTGAGCAGAGCGAAACTGTAGCTTTCATTTGGGCAGATGGAGTCCATCTGTTGACGGGATCAGGGATGGGACAGCGTCCTCTGGAAAGCTGGGATTAAGATACACAAGCAGTGCATGCAAATTAGGCATCAGATTATGCACATGAGAAGCACAACGATCTTCTGGTATTTTGGTTGGCTTCCAGGTTCGGATTTGGAGCCCTTTATTTCTGGTGCATGAAGGCAGCAGCTGATGTGCTGAGCCTCAAAGGATGCCTCTGCCCACAATGTCTGGATTCCAGCAGGACCCGAGGAAATGGCAGCACACACCCTGCTCAGGCTGTTCCCCTTCCCTCTGTACTCCTTCCGTGGGACTGTGGATCCTTCTGCAAACCATTCCCAGCTTGGGTAGAGGTGCCAAAGGACCTTGCACAGGCTTTGCCCTGCCCATCACGCTGGCAAGGCAGGCCCATTAAGAGGTGACAGCTTTCTGGCTGCTGTGAGGTGCTGCATGACACATTGGGTATTGTGTGTAGGACTTGAAGAGGTCGGTGAGAGCTATCTGAGTCATTTATTACCCACCAAAGTAGGTGAGTGACTGCTGTTGTCCTTATCCTTTTAGAGAAGGATGCTCAAGCACAAACAGGTCAGGATATTTAGTGAAAGTCCCGAAGGAGGAAGTATCACAGCTCAGAAATAGTGCTTGGTCCCATGCTCAGACAATTATTCTTCACTGGTTTCTCTCTGAAAATCATGTACTAAGCATTAGCGTTATTAAGGCTGGTCAGCTCATGCTGCATAAGCACCATAATGTGAATTTAGTGTTTTCCGCTGTTTTCTGGTTGTCCATGAATCAGTCCTGGTTCACCAAACAGCTCCTGCTGTGTCTGCATGATGAGCTTCCTCTCTTGGTGTTCTGTGTGCTTGGTTCATCCAATTCACATGGGGTTTTTATTCTGATTCCTGTTCAGAGGAACAAGCCTTGTTTTAAAAACAAAGAAACCCTAAATATCTGCTGCTTGCATTCCCTGGGGCTGCATGGAAGGGTTTGTTCTTTAGACTTCCTGAATGGTTTCTTTGGTTTGCAGGAGCTCTCACACCAGTCCTGAACAATGTTGCTATTTGTGTCATTATTGCATCCAGACCCTGGCTTGGGCACCAGTGGTGCAGGTGCTGGACAAACACCGAGAAGCTGGGTGGTCCTTGTCCCAAGGAACTTAGGAGATCAAGGTTTGCTTGTGCTGCAGATCGGATCTGTCTTCATCCTTCCGGCTCCAGTGCCTTGTGGGAGGTGAAAATTAGAACAGAGTGAAGTCTGAGATGTGTGTCTGAGGTAACCCCAGGATAATGGGGAATAGAGGAGTTCATATACATACGCTGGAAATGTGTATAAATGAGGGATTTGAAGAGACTTTCTGTCTGTTTGGGAGCAACAAGAATTCCTGCTAAATAAGATTCAGCAATTCATGTGACAACTAGGGTGGTCTTGATTTTTGACCAATAAAAGAACCAGCCTCTTGATCCTCAGCTTTTCTGCAGTACGTTTCTTTTTCTCCTTGCTTTTCCCAGCCAAATCCTCCAACATACCCAGAAAAGCCTGTTCTTTTCCCAGCTGGCTGCATCTCAGCGGGCAGAATCTGTGGCCCTCTCCCATTTCAGGCCCGTTTGACCTTGCCTTGTAACCAGATGTTTCACTGGAGAATGTACACTTGGGAGAGCCTGGGTTGCACTCAGCTGCTGGTGAACTCTGTGCCTCGGTCAAGCAGCTGTAAACAAAACCAGCCCAAGAAAAACAAAACCTTTTATAAACTGAGTTGGCCAAGAACGGAGCTGAATCCAGAGATGCAGATGGCCATTAGCATGTTGATGAGGCTGCAGAGAGAAGCTCATCTGCCATCCCTGTTCTTCCACCATGGGTTTCACTCAGCTGAGGACTTGTTTTAGAGATTACAAGTATCCTGATTCCCAGGAGTTTGGAGGTACCTGACACACAGACCCTTTCCAATGCTGCCCAAGGCACGTTGTACTGTCTGCAGCTGTCCATCCATTCGAGTGAGTTTTTGGCCAAGATTATTTAGAAAGTGGTGGCTTGGTGGCCTGAAAGTCTCAGAAGGACTCACAAGAACACCATAGCAAAATGATGCATTAGGGACATCTTTTAGAGGTGTGTTGGGATTATTCCCTGGTATTTTTAGACAGGTTCTCTGCAGAAATTGTTCTGTCTTCTTCACTTGATCAGGAAAAGATGTGAGGAATGTCTTTTGGGGTTAAAGTAGGAGTTTAGATTGTCAGAATGTTGTTCTTCAAAACTGGGAAGTGGCCAACCCTTGGAGCTCCCGTTTTGTTCAAGATACAGTGGGATGCTCATTAGCTGAGGTGTGGGGAGAGCCTCACTTGCAAGGGGGCCTCTAGAAGAGCATGGAGTCCCCTCATCCTCTAGTGAGAAGTTACAGGAGTTGGGGACAGCTTGGTTTGGACCTGGGGTTCAGATCTGAGAAGGCTTTTTCCATTTGAGTTGTGCTTGGCCAGGTTAGAGGATGGAGGCAAGATTTGCCCCATCTCTGAACTGAATGGGCTCCCAAGCCAGAGCCATTCTCCAGCGAAAGGGTGGATCTGATCTGAGCTGAGATCTCTGGGATTGCTTGGCACACACATCCCTGCTGTACCAGGGGGATGGATGCCTTTGACTGAGCACTGTACACACAGAATTCTGTTGATATCCACATCAGTGATTTCTCCTCCACAAGGGTCAGGCTTGCCTGTCCCTGAACATCTGCTACCACTCAGCAGACATCCACCACTGTGTTATTTATCCAATATTCAGTCTTTTTTCAGAGGAAAATTTGCCATCTCCTGCTCCTATTTGTGTACTATTCCACTTTGAACAGCCAAGTACCAGCTTGCTGTAGGAAATGTCGAGGTTATGTGCTACAGCTCATGAACAGTTTCTCCTCTGATCCATCTCTGGCCCCACAAATCATTTTTAATAACCAGAGTGCTCTTAATCCACTTCTAAAGTGGGCTAGATCTGTTTAACCTAATCTGAGTATTAAAACTGGGCACAGTGATATCTGAGCACCTGTGACTTCCTCAGACCAGCTAGAATTCAGGACTGAGAAGCCAATGGCTTTTCCTGTCCATGCTGTACTGACACATTTCTTCTGGGGTGATTGATACCTTCCAGAGATGGCATTAGGGTCAGTTACACCAAGGTAAGAAGTGATGAATGGGGCCACGGGGCAGATATTCCTTTCAGCTTCCCAAATAAAAGGGTTTTCAGACTCTCCAGACCTTGGCTTCAGTGTCTCAGGGAGCCATTCTTCCTTTGTAAGAGGCTCTGGGAGTTGCATTGCTCAGCCAGCTGGGCACAAGGAGAGAGCTGGAAAGAGGAAGGGATCTGCTAACACTGTTTTGCCCTCTGTGCTTAGATCGACATTTTGCTATGTTTTAAACATCCGCTTCATCGTTCCTGCTGTCCAATATCCCACTATGGCCCCAGCAAGAGCTATTTTAATCCCTCATCATTCATCAGGAGGCCCCTTCCTGTTCCCTTTCTATCTGCTCCTGCATGCATGTGTGTGCATCTCTCCACCGAGAAATCCCCCGGGGTGGCTGTTGTCGGAAAGGTCGCTCAGGGATATTCACAAACAGCAGGTGTAAAATTAACAACTGCTGCAATTCCAATCATCTGGCAGGAAGGAAAACATTGGACAATAGGTAGAGCCAGGGTAAAGTTTCCAGCTGAGGGCTCACTGCCTGATATAGGATGGCAGATTGGTGGGCTGGGAACTCTCCTAGGAATGTGAAACCGATAGGGTATTAGCAGCCCCCCTGCCCCTCCAACACAATTGTTTTCAGCTTGCTCAAAAATATTTGGAAATGTTACTGAGCGGGACGTGTGGGTGAGAAGGCATCCTCCAGCCAATCAGCCGGGGAGATTCCAGCCCTCCCCTTGAATTTCAAGCTTTTGTTTTCCCTGATGGAAGGGAAGGTGAATCCTCCATGATTAATTTAGGGATCTTAAAGCATTTTGGATGAGTTCCTGCAGCGCACTGACAAGTGGTGCTCTCAAGGATTGCGGAAATTGCGGAGAGATGGCAAGAGAGATGGGTGGATACATGACTGATACGGATTCTGACACCTTGTCATTTTTGTTAGTGGAACTGATTTTAGCTGTATGAAACAATGTGAGTTTCACTCAGTAAGGCCATCTGGATGACACAAATCTTCTGGAGGCGTGAATGGAATGGTAGATCCTGTTAGACCTTGACTAATGTCAGCAACCAGAACGGTGGCTTGAGTAGAGGAGTGCAGGAGGAAGATTTACGGTGCTGTGGATATGTCCAAGGAAAGCTGGCAGCACTAAACACAGAGAAGAAAATGGGGAGTGGCAAAGGTTGTTGAGAAGTTTGGTTTAAACCCTGCTGAGCCAAGTTCTGCAAGTATTGAAAAGAGTGCTGTAGCCATTCCCTGCATGGAGGAAGTTTGGATGGAGGTCTTACCTCACACATGGCCTTTCCTCTGCTGGAGTTCAGCATGGAGTTCTGGCCTGTTTGGAGTAAAAGTAAATGTATGAGGTCGCTGCACCTCACAAGCTCACCAGTGCCTACAGCTCTGTGGCTTCTTCAGTCTCCTCTGCCCCTCTCCTTCCCCACCCTCAAAGCTCTCAGTGTGACATGACACCAGGAATTCCTCGGCAAAATGCTACCACGCCACAACCAGAACTTCTAAGCTGTCCAGCTCACACAATGTTCATCCTCTGTGTAAACGGTTTGGTAGAAGCTCTGTCCACCACAACACAGTTAGTGCTGGAAAAGCTCTCTCGCGGGTCTCTGAGCCTACGTTGGCATCCCGTTGCTCTCGCTCAGCTGGGATGGCACACATGGACTGTGCTGACGAAGGGTGCTGGGCTGAGAGGGGCCTGATAAGGCAGTGTAACCCTGACATAGATTGTCAGCAGCGCTGCCATCGCCAGCGGGAGCAGGGGGAGGACTGAAATTCTCCCGTTCAATTGGGCGAATTTGATACCTTCTCGTTCTTGTGTCCTCGTGGCTCGGCCACTTGACATTTCTAAACATTCTCAAGCAAGTTCACTGGAAAACTATCCCATGTCAGGAGCTGGTGATGTCAAGGCTAATAACAGTCCTGGGGTCAAATCCTTCTGATCCTTCAGGCAAGGACCTCAAGATTTGGCTCCAAGTCAACAACAAGGTCTGTCACGTCAATGATGGCTTATTATGAATCCCAGCGCAAGCCTTTCCCAAACAAAGTGCTTTCGTTTGGTTTTCCATGCAGGAAAAGGTTAGCAGTTTCCAAAGGCAGGTTCTCCCTTCCTTGTGTGGAGTGGAGAGCAAAGCCAGCGAGCTTGGAACGGGCAACAGCACTCTGCCTTAGAGCAGAAGGCAGAGGTAAATCCTTATCTGGGAAATTCTCTTCCCATTTGGAATGGTACAAGATTATTGTTTTCATCTCTAGAGGTACTGGGAGTTTTTTCTCTGTCTCTGTCCATCATTTGGATGTAACAATACCACTGGGCTGCCTTTGTTAATGTTACAATGGACCTCAGAAAGCCAATGAGCCATTCTGGGGAAAGCACGGCTGGATGTCAGGGAAGGAGATAGCAGGGATCCTACAGGCTCACACTCGTGCTGCACTGAAAAAAGGAATTGTAAATTGACATTCCCTTGGCTATTGCTTTATAATCCTGGCACTGTGTTGAGAATGATGCCACTGGAATGGTGTCCAAAATGATAATTATAACCACTTCCTATTTTTAATTTCCTCTTAGTAAGGGACACACTGGTCATCGTCCGAACAATAACGATTCTGCTCTGCCCTTCCAGATGTCAGAACATTCTAAAGCATGGATTAACAAACACTGATGTCTCTCTACAGACCTTCCTTGTGAACTGAGAACTCTGGTTCTCCCCAGCTGACACACATACCCCACCAGCTCCAAACCAGAGCGCTATGGAAACTGCTGGACCAGTGAGTCAGTGGAAGAGAACAGATTCAGCTGTTCACATCTCCCCATTTTTCTCTGTCAAATGGCCTTTTTTTTTTTTTTTCTGTATTTTAGGACACATTTGACATGAGGTTCCTAAATATGTAAAATGGTGTTCAGAATTGCTGAGTCCTCACTAGTTGCCCTCCAGGCGGTACCCAAACAAGATACCCATGGGGAAAGCTGTCTTGTCTCAAATATCAGCAACTACTAATAGTTATTTCTCTTTATAGCCTCATCTGTGTTTTTCAGGTGGACTCCAGCTCTGCACACTCATCCAAGCTGATGCACACAGAATAAGCACAAAGCAATGAGCACAGCAGATAGACCCAATTTCCTAAAGGTGACTATTTCACAGCTATTTCTCTCCTAAAAACCTACCTGGTGATGAGAAGTGCTTTGGCTGGGAGGATTTGAGCTCTGGTTGTCAAAACTTTTAGCTAAGGGCACACTGGTCCATGTGGTTGGCTGAGTGACCCTGTGCTTCCAGAAAACTCCTGAGAAAGTGGGTTGCTCATTTTGCAAAGCACTTATCTCCTGCTGGCTTGTAGGAAGTTTAAGTAGGATCTTTCTCCAGTGAAGGTCAGATTTCATGTATCTCCTGAGATCTTAGAACCAGAGTACTTCTGAAGGAGCAGCAGAAAGCAGAAGACTATCTGGGGTTAGGAACATATGAGCAAAACTGCATTTTATGGCTCAGACAGCAATTCCAATTATCCAGCACTTAGGCATTGGGAAGATTCAGATAAGAGGTCTCAGATTTAGCTCCTTTCTTCTCTTTGCAAGTTAATGTGCCGCTTTTCTTCAAATTTTTTTTCAGCAGACAATCAAATCTATGATAGCAAATTTCAAGTTAAAAGGAAAAAATTGTCTCTGCAGAGAATGGAAAGAACCATTTTGGTTCTAGAGTGAATTTTTTTTGTCATCCACGTGAAGTATGGGTAGCTGTCATTGCATACACATTAAACAGAAGCTGGTGAGCTTCTTGCAGGAGTAGATAGAATTCTGTGGGTTTTTTAATAAAATTATTTGAGAGCATGATACATAGCAAACTGAGCTGCTGTTATGCTTCCATCAGGCTATTTATACACTGTGGCAGTGCAGGAACCTGGGTTTTGACTTCTGCCTTAAATTTGAAAAGAGTCAGTTGAAAATCATATAGTTCCTTCACAAAAGCTCTACTCCAAAGCCCCATCCATTTCTCCATTGCAAGGGGCCAGATTTCCAAAGAAAAAGATGCCATCACCAAGCTGATAGGAGCTGTCTCCCTTCCTTCTCTGGAGTATTTGAACAGGTCAGTCCCTTTCATCTCCTGGCAGATTCCTCAAAGGAGAGTTTCCCAATTTTCCATCTCTCTTCACTGCACAGCCACCCACAAACAGCTTCTCAGTCGTCTGAGCGCTTGCAGATCAGTAGCACATAGCAAAGATTTATGGAGCATGTGCAACCTATACACTAATCCAACAGCACCCTGTGGAGGCTCATATTTATTTTCTGAGATGGATAATCATCATCTTTTGAAGAGCTTCTTCCTGAACATCTTGCTCCTAGAAGGCCATCAGTCCAATCCAACCCTGATTCTACCAAGAAGTGTGGTTTGGAATCCTGTTATACTTCTGTGTGGTGCCCCTGTCTTTCTCATCCCTCCTGCCTACTTCTGATCACCTGGATATGTCAGCAAAATCTGCAGAGTCCTGACAGCTGGTGTGAGGGTTAGACAGAAGGAAAGTTCGGCTTCTCAGAGCCTTTTCTGTCTACCCCAGGGCTGAATGAATCTCTTCCCCTGCTTGTCCTTTGTGTTACACTATGGAGAGGAGCAATCCTCTGGATCCAGCACTCTCCCTACCCTTCTTTTCCTGCACAAGTTAACTCCCAGCCCTTGCTGCTTTTGCTCCAGCCCCCTTCTGAGCGTGCTCTCATTAAGACCCCAGAGGGAGGAGGTGATGCTCTGAAATTGTCTTAATTGCTCTTGTTTATGCTGGTTACGATGGCAATTAGTTGCCATGCAGAGGAGGCTTTATTCAGATGTGCAGGTTCTCCATTGTTCCACACTCTGAAGGATTGTCTGTAGGCAGCTCCAAGTCATTTACAACAATAGATTAATATGAAGATCAGTAATGCTGGGTGACTCACAGTCACACACATGCGAGACCCGCCAATCGCTCTGACCTGCCTCTGGATTTGAGGGGAGCTTGAATGTTGCTGGCATGTTCTTGCAGGATGCTGAGGAGATAATGCTCTGCACTTGCACAGCTTCTGCTCTCCAGGAGCTTCCCAAACATGAATGGAGAATGCTCTCTTTCTAGGGCAGGCAATGATTCTTACACTTGCTGGAAAGCAGGGAACTGGGACAGAGTGTGTCTTTTGTCCAGTGTAAGTCAACACGTGCCAAAGTTTAATCATGGGTCAGGAATCCTGACTTTTGGTCCCTGATCTGTCTTCCAGGCACTCTATCACCCAGGCCCTGAGGAGCTTCTTTTATGCATGTTGTGTGCTGCTTGTGCTGTATCCCATTTATCACCCTTGGACACCTCTGTGTCATAGGTTCCTCTCCACACCTCTGCAGTTCAGTGTCTGGATTTCATTTGGCAGAGACCCACTGGAGACAGTGTTGAGACACCTCAGCTGTGGGTTTGTCCCCTCTGTCACACTGTTCACACTTAGAGCCTATGCTGGAACCGACTGCACTGGACTAGGAGCAATTTTCTTTCCATTCTTACTTTCCTGGATAATCCCAGCCTGCATCCCACTCTACCTCACTGATCCACCTCTTGACTCAAGAGGGGTGTGTGCCAATTTCCCCCCTAAATCAGGGAATATCAGGGATATATGTCCCCTGGACCCACCATTCTCCTTCCATGTGCCAGGCACTCCACACATCCCCTGTCTCCCTCATCCATCACTCCCTGCTGTCAGGGACACATCATCCCCCCATCTTTCCTTTCTCCCATGCTGGGTGAAACAGGAGAGGCCCTCTCCTATTTTTTCCCTGTTTGGGAGATACATTATTTAACAGCAGGGAACACAGGCAGAACTGTGGGGGAGGGTTGTGCTAGAAGGGATTAACAACTGTCATCAACCTGCTCTTGACTCTAAAGTCCATTACAGAGCCAGGTCAAGCTGTTGAAACTCTTCACCAGATTCCTATTTGCTGCCTATTTTCAGTCCTTGGATGCTGACAACAGCCCCATAATTTCCAGTGTTAGGTTTGGTTCTCCGTGTTACCATATTGCACGAACTCCAGCAGACAGACGAGTGCAGAAATTCTTTCCAGCTGAGTGTGAAAAATTGCCTCGCTCAGTCCATAAGTAATGTGCCTTGTTGAGTTGGGCTAATTTTCCTCCCTGTACGAAACAGTGAGGTTCCTGCATAATTTTGTGCATTCCAAACCTACCAGATCTCAAGGGCTCTGTGGTGGGCCAGGCCCCAAGTGTGTTACTGAGCAACTACTGAGTCTTCACCTGCCTCAAGCTGAATAAAACCTTGAGGGAAAAGCTCAGGACCTGACCCCTGCTTTTCCATATTCATTCAAACAGGAATGAGTTATACTGGGTCAGCAAAGGGCTGATTCAGGATCATGCCCTGTGGTACCAAAAGAAGGTACCTAGAATAGACTAGGAAGCCTTTTCTTCCATAAGTATGTATTTCATGTAGAAATACAACTTATATAAATGGCTAGAAATTCTGTGTAATTAGTAACCCTCACTGGATTTCTCTTCCACAAACTTTTCCAGGTTCTTAAGTTCATATATATTTTTAGCTTTTTCAGCATCCTGTGGCAAGGAGTTCCTCAGCTTAACCACGTGTCCTTTCTTTTGAACCTGAGATCCCCCCATTCCTGGGAGGTTTTGAACCACCCACCTTTCACAGTGGTACACATCCACAAAGATCCTGAATTAGTCATATATTTGGCGTTAATTTTTTTTCTAATATCTCCTTCCTTTTGAAACCACCATCTGCTGTAAATCTGCCCAGCAGCATAGTCACCATTCTGGAAGGAGAAACACAAAAGAACTTGAAGCTCTTGGAGTGAAATAGTGCAAAAGCACCTGCGTGAGGTACCGGTGGTCACCTCTGAAACAGCTCCTTTGGAGCCACCACGTGTTGCCAGCACTAGACTGTGACATCTCCCAAGCTTTGGAGCAGGCTTGGCTGTGGATCCAGAAGAGGGCAATGGTGACACATCTTCACCGAGGCTCTGAGCACCAAATCCACTGAGGGCAGCCACTGCAGGGATGGAGCCAATAGCCAGAGCACCTTGGCTAGTGGATCAGCCTGTTCCTGGCTGTTTCGTGGCAAGCAGATTGAGGTGGGAGGCAGATTTCAGCTACTGTCTCAGGTCAGATGGGACTGTCAGTCAATTGTTAATTATGACTCTTCTTCTTACTAATTTCTCTAACTTCTATCACCATGGCAGCTAACTGCCGTGGAAAGACTCAGCCAGAAAAAGGAGAAGACAACCAAACTTTTCATAGCAAGGGAACAGGAACGAGCTACAGAGGAAAGGGGGTGGAGGAAGAGATCTGTAAATTGTTTTCCAGGAGAGTCTAACACAATGTTCTGAATCCTAAAATGGCTTTTGTTGAAGGAAACTTAAAGATCATCCTGTTCCAACCTCCCTTCCATGGGCAGGTACAACTCCCACTATCCCAGGTGGCTCCAAGCCCAGTCCAGAATGGCCTTGGACTCTTCCAGGGATGGGACAGCCACAGCTTCTCTGGGAAAACTGTGCCAGGGCCTCACCACCCTCACAGGGAATAATTTCTTCACAATATCCCATCTAACCCTGCCCTCTGTCAGTTTGAAGTCATTCCCTTTTTTCCTATTATCACATCTGCTCTGCCCTGACCTGGCCAGTCAATCAGTTTTAATCTTTGGTGATGGTTGTGTGTCCAGAAAGGGCAAGAGGAAGAAAAATCTGACAGCACTTTGAGCTCTGATTAATTTTTAAACTTCCTCCCTTTCTGCTTATTTTGTAGCTTTTGTCCTGGTGCTGAATGTGTTCTTTTCCCCATGTGTCACTTCCAGAGGAATACTGTGGAGATGAAATGCCAGTTGGTCATCACAGGGCATTTCACCTGTGGGGGCTGGATGGAAACTCAAAGGCTGGGCCGTACAGGGCCCAGGAAAAGTGGTGACTTGTGTCACTGCAGCAGCTCTCAGGAACGCGGTGACACAGTGCCTCAGTACATCAGTAGCATGGGCAGAGCAGGTTGTGTGGGATCAATAAAACAACAGCCATTTTGTTGCTGTTTTGCAGCAACACCACATAATACTTGCTGAAATCGCTGGCTGGTCCATTCAGCAACTTTCATTTCTGATTAAGCTTTCCAGCCTGTAGGTATCTTCTCTCACACCTGTCTAACCATTTCCATTTACAAGGGCTTAATTTAGAAACCCATTGTACCTGGGCCTGCACAGACCAAGCTAATTTATTTTACATAATGCCTCAGCACTTTAGGAAACAGTCTTAAGTCCATCCTGGAGGGAAGGATGGACTTCTGCTTCAGGTTTTGGATTGAGTTTTGAGAGAAACAGACCCTGTTTTGACAGTGTTCACAGATTTCCCAAGACCTTTTTCAAATCACTTACCCTGCTTTGAACCTAACCTTTGAGTCTGGAAAATAATCAATATAGCACTTTCCTTAGCTCTGGTTTTAAGATAAACATAGTATTTAGATGGCATAAAAGTCTGTGCTTTAGAAGCAGAATAAAAAGCTGATTTCTCTGCTGGGGGACTTTGGTGCATAAGTGCAAGATGAGGACAACAGGCAGGTGCAAGTCTGCCGAGAAGGAATGAAACAAGGCAGAGCTGACAGGCAAATAGACCCAGGGCATTGCTGCTGTCAGCTTTTCCATCGGCATCTCATCAGGGACGTGCAGGGAGAGAACGAATCACTCTGTGGGCGTTCACAGGAAGCGGCCCCCGAGCGCGAGGGAGAGGCACGGGACAAGGGCGGCTTGAGAATCCACGTGGGTGATCTTCCCAGCAAACCTGGGCCACAGGAGACACCCTGATATGCCTGAAGGAGGCACAAACAACCCCCTCCTCCTTGGCAGAGGACTCAGCTGGCAAGATCTGATCTCTTTGTTCGCTTGAGGCTTTTGTTTGCTCACTAAATGCCCCCGGACTTCGCTTCTCAAGGCTCTTCCTTCTCTGTCGTTGTCACTGCCACAGCAACAGGTGAGTTTGAGAAGTTACACGTGGGGAAGACGAGTTGCACTGAGGAAATGACTCAAATCCTTTGCAGACCCCACTGGAGCCAGTAGATCTGAAGACAGGTGCCCTCCATCCACAGAGCTGTGAGCATGGATGAGCCATCCAGTGGCTAAGTGCCCTCCAGAGCTCTCATCACCACCAGCCAAGCTCTTCCCCACAAAACAGCAGTGGAGGAAGCTCCAGAAGTATTGCTTCTTTATTTCAGTGCTGCCACACTCACTGACGTCCTCGCTGAGCCTCTTGCGGCAGCAGGCTGCTAATCAAAAACTCTGCTGTTGCTGCTAATCAAAACCTCTTTGCTCGCCACTTTGGCATCATTCTGGGAAGCCAACAGAGCTCAGAGATGCTCAATTCCTCCCCCTCCACACACCTTCCATTGTCTTCAGGACTGAGAGCTCTGATGTGGAGCAGTGATAAAAGCCAGCTGATGCTGTCAGGGCCTGGTACAATTGCACTGCAGGGAAAAAGGCGACTGGCTCTGAGTCATCGTAGCCGCCTGGAGCTCAGGATGCCTCGAACACGTGCTGTCTCCTGGCACGGCTCATCACACAGCAATGCACCTCTGGATGCTCCCCTCTGAGGAGGGATTGACCAGAGGACTCGAGAAGGGCCAGGACTGGTGGTCAGCTGCATGGCCAGGCATCTTTTGAGATGCTAGGAAAACTCACAGGGATTAATTTGATTAATCAAATTAATTTGATTTTTGTATGATCATAGTTGGAGAATGTATGTATGTATGTATGATCCTGAGTTGGAAGAGACTCACAAGGATCATCAGTCCAAGTCCTGGCCCAGCACAGACACTCCAACAATCCCACCCTGTCTCTGAGAGCATTGTCCAAACACTCCTGGAGCTCTGGCAGCCTTGGGACTGTGACCATTCTCTGGGGAGCCTGGGTAGTGCATGACCACCCTCTGGGTGAAGAATCTTTTCCTGATCTCCAGCCTAAACCTCCCCTGACACAGCTCCAGCCATTCCCTGGGTCCTGTCCCTGCTCCCAGGGAGCAGAGATTGGAGCTGCCCCTGTGTTGCCCCTTAGAAGGAGCTGCACCCCTGATGAGATCTGACCTGTGCTGAAGCCTTTGGTGTGTGAGGAGCAATAAAGGTGCTTGGTTGGATATTTCTCTGCTTGAGCTGTGTTCAGGGGTATTTAGCAAAGCATTTGTGCAACTCCTGAGTGGCAATCTATGAAATAACACCTCTCCTTCAGCTCGTCACCTTCCCACCCTTAAGGAATGGGCCGAGTTGTGGTTGAATTTCTGGAAGACTCCAAAATGTGAGGGATCTAGACTTGAAAATGCATCAGGAGTGCCAAGCCAAGCCAGGGAGGACATTCAAAAAGGGGAAATTGGACTGTGATGTGAACTTCTCAGTGACCTTGAGTAAACTGGCTCAGTGCTGCCCATCCTGCCCAGGTCAGCAGCTGAAATTTCCATTACTGAAAGTAGAAACTCAGGGGTCATTTCTGTTTCATTTCTCACTTTTTCCCAAACATGACATTGAATGAGAGGCATTAGGAGTTCCTCCTATAAATAGGATCACCCCTGTCAAAGCTGGTTAAGTCATACCCAGTGTCAAGCCCATAAACAAGGTGCCTCTCATGCACTGTCTGGAGGGTGCAGAGGGGGTAAAGGGAAGTTTGACAGCTCCTGTTTGACCACTTTGCATGGGGACATCACTGTTTGCAAGGCAACAAACCTAACCATCCCCAGCTCCCATCTGGAGGATTTTTGGAAGTGGTGCAGAGGCAGAGTAGTTGAGGACCACTGCTCTCTGTTGTAGCAGAAGTGAACCCTCCCAGCTCCCAGCCTCACCTCATGGAGGTGCTGGGCCCTCCATGGCTGCTGTCATGGCAGGGCTTAAACACTCTGATTTCATCTCTTCCTTCAAGGTGTTTCCCCAGTTCTGCCCTAGAAGTCTGGGATGCCCTGGAAACCCTGCACTTTCACTTGTCTCTGTTTCCCCTGGAGGGAACTGCAGTTTCCTCCTCCTTTAGAGCTTCCCAGTCCTTCTTTAGCTCCACGAGAAGCAGCAGTTCCAGTGACATCCGTGACAAAGCGGCTTTGCCACGTGGGAAGTCAGCTGGGGCACGGCAGTGAAGCCAGAGACACAAAGCAAAGAAGCATCTTTGAGAGTTGTAAGTGTCCCCCCCGTGCCAGCTGCAGGGACATCTGGATGGAACTGGCTTGGCAGAGCTGCAGGATCACCAGGGCTGTGCATGGGCAGAGCACCTCAGGATAGCAGGAGCTGATGGAGGCACCTGAGGTTCTTTTGCTTTCCTCCTCCCACCCCTGGGATCTTCTTTCCACCTCTTCACCAAACTTTGTGTTGCTCTGAGACTGGGGGCTGCTCTGCTGAAATGATGCAAGTGAGTATGAATTAAAAAAAAAAAAAGAATAATTAAAAAATAGATAATATCTGTGGTCTCATTTCCCCATAGATCCACAAGCAGTTGCATCAGTACAGCTGAGGGGGTGGAAAACTGAAGTGGGGGCAGAAAAGAACAAAAACTTTTTAAGTCAGCTTTGAAAATGTTCAGTAACTATATGGAGACCCAGAGCCTCTCGTCCCCTCCAGACGTGAAGAGCTGTCTGGTGCTCGTGTGTGGAGACACAGCCAGGGAGCAGAGATGATTTGTTTGAAGCTGAACTGAGAGCAGCTTAGCAGGGGAGGAATCGCTGCTTGTTCTGAGACAGTCTAATTATGTTCTGTGTCCTTGGAAGCCAACCCTTTCTTACTCTGCTTGCATAATAGAGACCCTATAGCTTTCTGCAGAAGCACCAAGGTTCCCTCCCAGCTCCCCTGCACACAGCAGCCTGTCCCACTGCCAGTCCCCACCCCAGAAGGATCTGGATGTCAGTCCTGCATTCCCCGGAGGGCTGCTGAAGCACTTTGGATTCCTGGGAGATGGAAACCCTTCTAAAAACGCAGGGTAGAGTTACTCTAATTCCTTGCTGTTGGGGATCAAGCTGAAGCCTGCTGCTTAATGGGGGATAAGTGGATGTAATGCAGTCAGTCAATAACTTTATGCACACATGCAGAGCCCTTTGGATTACTGATTTCCAAAAGGCAGAGTCTCCCTCACAAACCCTGCACCACACTGAGTCAGCCCTGAGCCTTTTGACTTTGTATTTCCTTCTTTACCTGCACTTTTATTCTTCCTCCCCTATTCATTTTTTCCCCCACTTATTCATATTCCCCCCCAGAGAAGTTTTCAGCTTCTCAAACGACTCTCCCTCTCCCTGTCTCTTTTTTTCTGGGAGGAAAGATAATAATAAAAAGAGCAGTTTTCAAATAAGAAGCCCCACGTGTTACCTGAGAACTGTCTCTCAGCATCCAAATACCTGCTGGGGCAGAGAGCGATGAGTCCCTGCTGCTGTTTTGTACCCACCAGACATTGTTTGTATTTTGTCACATGTTTCTGTCAGGTCTGTCACTTGGTACAAGCAGGACTGACTGGGCCCTTGTAAAGTAGGATTTCCCTTTACACCTCCCTGCTAAGTGCTCCTCTCTCCTTCCCTTCCTCCTCACAGGGAAAATTGCTGCTCCAGCTGCTGCTATGGTAGTTGCCAGGCTGGAGGAATGGGTTTGGGAGTGTTTGTGCTCTTTGCCTTGTTACTCCAAAATTCTCCTCATCTTTGGGAGCCCTTTAGTCCTGGCTTATGTCTCTGTGGGGAGGGAAGGCTGAGATGAAGGAGTCACTGAACCTCTCTCTTCCTCAGACCCCAGGCTGAGCCTTTCACAAGTCCAGCACTTTTTATGGCCTTACAGAACTGCTGCTAAAAGGAGAAATTTGCAGGAGAACGAGCTCCAGACCACGGAATTCCTGTAAGACCAAAGGACCTGAAATGGCTCCCTTGGGCCCCCCAGATGGGGAGGTACAGGAGGGAATGGCCCGTGCTGCTGCACTTAACCCAGGCCTCTCTGTTCCTCCCCAGGCTCCCGGCTGAAAGGCTCATCTGACTTTTATAGGGCTGGAGAGACCAAGCAAACAAAGCCTCAGGGTTTAGTCAGCACCGGCGGGTACAGCACGTGCCTTTTCCTTCTCTCCCCTCCTTTCTTTCCTGCTGGAACAGCTTTCCTGAGCACTCGTGGCGTCTGCTCGGCTCGGGAGCCTCTCCTCAGCAATGAGCCTCAGGACTGGGGCAGGAGAGCATTTCTCACCATCCCGAGTGGAGGCTGCTTTCTCTTTCGCCTCCAGGACTTCTCAATTCCTTCTGGGCTCCAAGAAAGCTGAGAAAGGCAGGGAAAGAAGGGGAGAGGTGCTGGAAGTGTCTTGGAGCATGAAGATGCTGTGTTGGGTAGAGAAGGGACTCAGGCATGAGCCCAGAGGCTTACAGGCAGGGGTCATGACACTTTCCCTCTGCTCTTTCCTGGAGCTCTGACTTACAGCCACAGCCTATTCCTTCCACACCACCAGTGCTGCGGGTCAGAGGAATTCACAGACCTTGACTTGTGGTCCCCACACCCACAGGGTCCCCCAAGCGGAGGGTCTGATGAGGAGCTGCAGCAGAAAACTCCTTTCTCTACACACTCCTGGGTTTTGTTGACTGTAACAAACCTCTCCCTTTGCTGCTGGGACTGTGCTCTGGGGCTGGGAATGAAGCATTGCTCATCCTGCTCATCCATTCCTTACAGGAGTTTTGGGAATCTCTGTAAATAAGCCAAGAACACGAGAAAGAGAAATTCCTCCCGTTCCAGGCCCTGCCTGACACTGCACAGATCCTTTGTTCTTGGCTTCTTTCTCCCTCCCAAGGCCTCAGAGAAGTTCTTCCAACAGCACAGCCCTCCTGCTCTGCCTCTTCTACCAATTAGCAGGTATCCATTAACCGACCAGGAATAATTGCATCAATTAACCCATCTCTTGAGGATCTCTTTCCCCAGGCACTGGCAATGCCACTTAAGCACCAACAGGAAAGGAGCATTCAAGAGCTATAAATATAAAGAGATGTTTGTAAAGGACATCTTTGTTCTTCATAACTTTGTGGTACTCCTGGTTTCAGCTGGTCCACAGAGAGCTCAGGATCAGCCCTTATCCAGCTTATTCCTTAGAGTCCTGCATTCTAGGCTGTGCTCCCAGAGTGGAATCAGACCTTTCTAGCATCAGTTTTCTCACTTTTTTTTTTTGAGGGATTGTGTGAGGATGCCCAGCAGGCTTTGAAGGCACCCATGATCCTGTGATCAGGCTGGGCATGATGGATCCAGGATGGTAAGAAATGGGCTGCATGTGTTGCAAAGGAGACTGTTCAATAAAATAAGTATCTTCAAAGGAGAAGAAAAGTAGCAGGAACGAGTAGAAGAAAGGATGTTTTCAACCCTTGAAGGGGAATCTGAAGAAAGAAAGATCCTTTTTAAGGTGTAAAATGGTGTCAGTAGGTACACAGTACGTTACTCCTTTGAAGAGAGCAGTTAGCTGAAAATGGGAGGATGTGCAGGTAATCCCAGGGAGAGCAGGAAGTGGTGATGGAGTGGAGGGAGGTTCCTTTGAAGTTTTCTGATCCTAGAAAGGAAGGACACACTCCTGCCCACCTGAACCCAGCAGGAATCAAGCACAGAATCCTAGAACAGCTTGGGTTGGAAGTGACCTTAAAGCTCATCTGGTTCCAACCCCTGCCACGAGCAGAGACACCTTCCATTAGACCAGGTTGCAGGGAATGTGACCATGCTCTGCTCCATCTTTTATCTGGGCCATGTTCTCAGAGCCCTGCCCAGCTGAGCCTTGATGCAGGGGAAATGAAGGAAAATTGAAAATTAGGGATACCCAAACCTAGCCTAACGTGGAGGACAGCAAAGAGAAAAGGAGGTGATTTTCCACTGACATTTACTTTTTTGCTGTGACACCAGTGACTGAAATCTGGAGGGTTCAGGCAGCACCTGAGGTCTGAGGGGATCTGCTTCCATCAGCCAGGAAAGAGCTGTGATTTGATGCAGAGCTTTTAGTGCCCAGATACCTTGTGAAAGCTTCTCTGCCCTTTCTCTTTTCACATGGCCAGTTATTTTCTCATTGCCTAAGGGAAATGCTAAAGAGAGACCCAAAATCCTGGGAGGCAGCTGCTGGCTCAGTGATGCCGCGCTCGGTTCTGCTCAGGTAGCACAGTGGCTGCAAATTAATTACTGTTAACGATGCCACCTTCCTGCAGAGAACAGCAATTTCTGCAGTGGGCACAAGGCTTGGTTTTATTGAGTGCCCAGCCTGCAAGGAGGCCTTCTGGCATCCCTGCACTGCCCATGAGCCCATCTGTTCCCAGTGGGAGCCACGGGGCCATCAGGCAGTGCCGGATGGAAGCTTCTTTTGACTCACAGGTCAGAGAAGCCTATCGTTCCCAGTCACTTCTTTAATTGACACAGTGAAAGAAGCCACATCTTCCTGCCTGATTCTGACCAGGTCTGTAATTGAATTCAGCTCAACATCTCCGCTTCAGCCCCCCAGGGACCTGTCAATTAATGATTGATTTTTTTCTCGCCTTGGGAATTTCTCTTTGCTCCCATTCTTTTTAGTTAATAGGATCTAGTGCTAAACCCGGTAGTAGTAAATCTCCCACTCCCCATTTCCTACCTTCCCCAAAGGTGTCTCAAGAAGAAAAGGGCTTGGGCATGAAAAGAGAGATGAGTGAACTTCAGGGACTGAAAACATGTGCAGCTTTCCTGTCTTTTGTTCATTCATCCTTCCTCTCGCTCCTCTCAGGTCTTTTGTTTCTCCTTGCCAAAACTGCTTGCGCACACTTCACTCAGGATCTCAAGAGACTGTTTTAGAAACTGCAAAGCTGAATTGGATCCTTTTTTTTCCTTCCTTGGAGCACAATGTCTGTTTAACCTTCCTCCCTTGGCATTTGTCTCTCCCAGCAACCTATTTGCAACTCATGGTTGCAGAGGAATCCCAGTGCTGACCGGGTTTGAAACGGGGGTTGCTGGGGGCGTGGGCAGGAGTATGTGATACGCTGTAGGGTACGATTTCAGGCTGGCTGCAGGAGGCAGTTACTCCACGGATCTGCCTTAGCCTTGTCTCTCCGAGCCCTGCCAAGAGTAGAGGTTTTGCATTGCTCTTAGAAAGGCAAATTTGATTTGCTTGTCAAAGAGTGAGAAAGGACAGGGGTGGTCAGATCTCCAGCTTCTTTATCCTCTCCTAGTCCC
>VXBQ01005194.1:139098-173776 GCA_013400175.1 Phainopepla nitens
CCCCCAACCTTTCATTTTGGCATTCCTAATGCGTGATTGCTGCATTAACCCACCCAGTCACCATGGGAGAGATCTTGGGGTTTCTTGAGCTGTTGGATCTTGTTGAACATCCTCGTTAAACTTCGCCCTTGCTGCTGCGTGCGGGAGCTGCCCACGCAGACCAAAGTTCGGTCCCCAGCCCACCGGTTCTCCCCCACAGGCGCTGACGTACGAGGCTCTGCAGGAGGCGGAGAGGGAGGGAGGGTGTTTGGGAGAACGTGTCTCTGCAACAGTGACTGTTTGGTGAATGTGCACAGACAGCTGGGGTTGGCGGGGAACCAGGGGAGAGCACAGCGTGCCCCCACTCTCAGGGAAAGCCCACTGACCCTGTGCCTCGTCCTCACCAGCTGGTGATGGGTGGGAGGAAGGAGTGGAGGGGGAAATCCCTCCCTGACCCTCCCCTTGTGTCGCTTTTCCTGTGTGGGAAGGGATGAAGTTGCCCAGGCTTTATAGGAGATCTGGATCTGTTAGGCTTGAGGCCTGCCTGAAGAACTAGAAGACAAAGAGTTTTTTCCTCTCCTTCCCATCCATCTGTGATTCTTTCCCAGTTTCTGAAAAGCTTTTCTGGTTTGTTGTTGGGCTTGTTTCCTTCTTTGATGATTTTCTTTCACATGTGGGTCAGACCACACTTCTCTATGGGGATCCACGTTCACTGCCTGGATCTTCTGGAGAGGGAGAACGAGGAAGATGCTCATACACAGTGGGTAGAGTGTATGAACCTCAGGATGTTGCTTCCAGCCACCTGCTCCTCAGACCATCAGGACAGTACCTTCACCTGATGCTGAGGCTGGCTACACCAAGAACTCCCAGGACAATTGAGGTCTGCAGAGATACCAGTGCCTGCCATGACTGGCCAGAGGAACAGAATCACAGAGTGATTTGGGTTGAAAGGGACCTTAAAGCTCATCTCATTCCAACCCTCTGCCATGGGCAGGGACACCTTCCACCAGACCCATCTAATACCCTCACCTCTGTGTGCTGAGACCATCTTTTAGCTGAAAACAACAGTCTTGCATGCAGGGACAGTCATGCTTGTGTCCTGCCTCCACCAGCTGTGAGGAGGAGGAGATCCTCGTTGTTAGGGTGTGCTGAACATCACTGGGATCACTGGCTTAGGGACATTTAAGCCTTTGTTTTCTATTCACAGTGTCTCACTTTCCCAGGCCTGGCAGAGAGCAGGGAAGAGTCATCTGCAGCCCGAGCTGAGATCAGTGGGAGCAGGGCTGTCATCGTGCTCATGTACAGGGCTGTTCTCACGCCCCATTTCCTTTGTGGACAGAAAGAAGAGTTATCAGGAGCCTGCACCTGCTTCCAGCTGAGGAGAGGAAACACTTGTGGAGGGAGCAGAGGATGGTGGTGGTATCTCAGGAATCCAGGAAGGATGAGGGCTCTGTTGGGCTCAGCACAGTAGAGGTTGATGCTGTGAGCTTGTGGTCAGGGTGGTTGGAAAAATCATTGCCGTGCGCAGGAGAGGACACAGAGTTAAAGTCATCACCCTGATGGTTTGTAAAACTCAGCTGCTGGTGGGAGTGAGAGCTGCCCCAGGCCACAGGGGACACGTTCCCTAGCCCATGGGTCACTGAGGGCTGTACCTTCCCTTCTCGCCCTCCCGTGCCTGGCTGCTCACAGCTGAGGAGCCCCTCAGCCCCTCAGCTGCCCCATCACCCTCCTGGCTGCCTTTGGGCATGGCTGGGGCTTTCTGCTCCATCCCACAGCAGTGCTTTAGTCCTGGGGACACCAGTTCTGTCCTGGCTGTGTCCCAAAGGCCCTGGAGAGCCAAAGATGTCCAGGCAGCTAAGCTGCATGGCCTGAGGGAAGGGGGGGCAAATACATCTGAGTTAAAGAGTGATCATGTTAATGTGGTGCATTAATGAGGAAATTGGAATAAAGGACTTCATCAGAGATGTAAAGTGAATTGGTGGCAGGCTGGAAGTCTCCTAATGAGTGCTCTCCCCTGAGTTTTCTACCCTTTTGTGAAGCCAGAAAAAGCTGTTTTGAAACAGTACATTAACTCGAGACACTAAGAGGCTTCCAAGAGTTGGGAGGGGAGGAAGGAGCCAGGAGATGGGAAGGAAGGAGCCAGGAGATGGAGGGAAGCACTGGAGACAGCAGTGCTGAGAGCTGCAGCTCAGAGCTCATCTGGGATCTGAGCTCCACCGTGACTTTGGGCAGGACCAGGAGCCTGGACACCCCAGCACAACAAGATGTTGACTCAGTTCTGGACACAAACCCAGCCCTTCCCTAACACCAAGGTGTCCTTGGAGGCACCTTTCCACACGAGGAGCTGAGCAACAGCACCACCAGGTCCCCTCTGGCACAGGGCACCCAGCAGCTCCACTTACCTTTGTGTGGTGAGGTTAAATCAGTGCCTCATTAGAGCCCTCAAATTAAGTCCCCACCTTGGTGGATCGATAGCATTTTCCATGATGCACTTGTGACACCAGGCCTGGCAGATGGATTGATGCTGGGAGCCTGGAGCACTGCAGGGCAGCAGAGTCAGACCCAGCAATGGGCAGGGTTTGTTGTCAGGGGGAAAAAAGGCAAATTTCCATGGAGAGCAGAAGCTGATGGCAGGGGCAGGAGGTGTGGGGGACTGGGGGCACGAGGACAGTGCCCATGTCTCCTGGCACCTTGTGGGGCTTGGTGCTGATTCCCAGTTTAGACTTTCAGGGCTGTTACAGGAAAAAGGTCCTTGTCTGTGAGAAGCCTGTGGCAGAAATGGTCTCCTCCAGCACTGTGATTATGGTTTAAAATGAGATGTTCTTTCTACTCTGTCATTCTCCATCCCTCTGAGCAAGGTCTGGGAGAGGAAAGGCTGAAGGAGCAACTCCCATGGGGTGGTTGCAGTGACATGAGGGGGCCTGGGGCTGCCCAGTGCCATGCTGATCCCTCAGCACAGGGGGCACAGCCTTCCCACCCCAGCAGCCACATCACACGGGCTCCCTGTCCCACTGTCCCCAGGCACTGCCACCATGCACTGCCTGGGATGACACCAAACGGCCCCTCTAGCTGCCTTGAGCCTTCTGGAAAAATCTTAACTGGTGTCTCCCAGTGGCTCACCTGGGGACTGGACCCAAGAGAAGAGTCTCTGGGGTTGAGTGTGAGGTGAGTGGGGCAGTTTGGGATCCCAGGTGCCAGATCACTTTTCTCTGAGCTGCAGCCAGGCCAGGAAAATCTGTGGGCAAAGTGAATCCTGGCAGTCCCAAATCCCAGCTCTGAGATGTTTGTACTTCTGCCAGCTCCCCACACGTGGAGGCTTAGAATGGGACCAGATGATGAGGACCAGAGACCACCCACCTCATCCCAGCCACCTGCCCCACTCCAGGTGCCAGGGTTAAGGTCACCTCTTCATCTCTCAGCCTCATCTCCCTCACCCAGTGCCTTTCCCACCTCCCTCACCCCCCCTTGCCCCTCAGGACCCCTAAGCCCACGAACTCCCAGTGCTGGCTGCTTGTTCAGCTGGCCAGGGGAGCAGGCAGGGCAGCTGGTGGGTGGTCAGAGCAGGGGCTACAACCCCTTCTTCCTGCTGCTGCAGCTGGACACCACAGGGCTGGGTGATGGGGAGGGGAGTGGGACCAGTCTGCTGCATGAACTGGGTGAATTTAACCCTTGCAGGTCAAGCCTGGCTCTCTTGAATAGCTCTGCAAAATTTGAGCCAGCCTTTCCCAGCCCCCTCCCTGGGAGCAGAGGCTAATTCAGAGGAGCAATCATAGCCCTAAAACCATTCCTCACCCTCCAAACCCAAACACCTCCTGCCTGCAGGGTACCCACATTGCTGCCAAACCAGAACTCCTGGATGCTGGCTGTATTTCCTTTCTAAATCTGTAACAGCACAATTTATTCAATATATTTGGCATTAAAAAATGTGATTCCTCCTGTTAATCCCTCTGCAGATGCCCAGAAGTGACCTGGGGGCTGTCACAGCCTCGCACTCAGGCAGAGGTGGAGGAGTGGGTTCCAGGCAGAGGCTGCTGCCCACCCCAAGGCGTGAGGGGTGAGTGGGTGCCTCAGAATAAAACACAAAAGCAACAGGAGGAGGGCAGAGCTGATAAAAATGCCCAGAGCAGCTGTGGCAATGTGGGCAATGCGGTGACACCACAATTGGCTGTCACTTATTTTGAGGCTTAGCATCTCTGGCTTGTTTAAGAAACCTTGTTTTTCTGTCCCGAGAGCCCTCTTAGGAGCTGAGGCATTTGTGCAACCCAAAAGTCTCTGAGCTGCTTCCAGCAGGGATGCAGGAGAGAGTCCAGGGAGCAGGACAGACCCCCTTTGAGGAGTGGAGGCTGCTGGCCATTTGGGCTAAAAACTTCTGATTTAAAGGTGAGAGGAAAGAAGAGACTTTCCTGTGTCTCTGGCTCATACAGGGATTAGTTCATGAGTTGATCCCCACTCTTGGGAGCTCATCCCCTGGAGAGCAGGGAGAGGAGAGGGCACACATGAGAGAGCTCATGTGGGCGCTGCCAGGGCAGTGGGGCTGTCTCTGTGCAGGCACAGAGCTGAGCTCTTTGTTCACCCCTGCTAGGAAGCAAGAGAAAAACACTCCTGCCGAGTGCATCCAGAAATAACCCAGGCCTCCAGCAGCCAAAAAGCTTCCAAGGGGGAATTTTAAAGTGCTGGGAATTTGGCCTCTCAGCCAGTGCTTGGGGCTCCTCTGCTGTTACAATGTCCCAGGCAGGGAAAGACAGATCCTGAACACAGCCCTGCTCCTGAGGACAAGGAACCCTCACCTCAACAGGGAACAGGGAACTGTTCACTCCTGGATCACTCCAAGGCCCTTTCAAAGTCCTCTTTTCACCCAGAATTTTCCAGCATCACCATCACAGCTCCTGCCTTGAAGGGACACTGGTGGTTGGCACTTTCCATGTGGGATGTGCTGCAGGGGTCATGGTGCCCCAGAATACCTCAAGAGCCCCTCACTTTGCTGTACCCCTGAAATGAAGCCTCCTTGCAGGGACAACCCTATTGCTGGTGTGGCCAGGATTTGGGAATCTGGAAGGGGAATGTAATAAGGATGAGAGGTTCCACTGCCTGCAGAAGGGAGGAGCTGGGGGCATTTCAAAACAGGCCTTCCCTGTCCCTGGAAAGGACAGCAGATTCCTGCACTATCCATATGGGATTTGAGTCACATCGTGAAGAGAACGGTCCCTCCCGTGAAACATGTCAGAGGCTGCAGGGAAGATAACGTTGCTTCATTGCTCTGGCCCCACTGTTTTTCACCCACAGGGATCTCCTGGCCAGCTTTTCCATGTGTCAGCATCTCCTCAGCACCCCAGAGCAAGGGCATTGTGTGGCAGATGCTCCACGGAGGGACAGACACCTTGTTACAGAGCAGCAGCTCTGCTCCCGCTCCTGGGGCAGCTCGGGGCTGCTCCATCCCTTCATTTGGGGCTGTAACCCAGCATATCTCTCAGCTTCCAGCATCCACAGGCAGGCTGCAACTTGTGGAAACCTCCCATGCCCCTGATCTGATCCTGCATGACCCAAACTGCCCCTCTGGGGCAGGACACTGACAGGGGATGACCTGAGTGGTCTGGGCACATGAGGAGGTCGCTGAGGATGTGTCAGCTTCACAGGGCGGGTCCCGTGATGGATACAGGATCATCTGTTTAAGTTTTACAGGGGGCATTTTCCCTTGCCAGGAGCTGGAGAATAGAGGGCCCGGGTACCATCTGCCCAGGGGACTGGTGAATCATCCTATTTTCCAGTTAACAGCACTTGTTTGCTTTGGGAGATCTCCAAGTTAAGGGGGAAGAAAAAGAAAACCCAGCCCATGGATCTTTTCCCACACAATAAGAAAAATGCCTTGTTTTCTTTTTTGTTTTCTTTTTTTTCTTTTTTTTTCCCAAAAGCCAGTGTCAACTCTGCTTTTACTTAGCAGTGGGTTGGATAAAAATAGACAGTGAAGTCATGACGCCTTCGGAAGAACCAGGTATGGCCTGGGGAGAGGGGGTGAGAGGAGAGAGGCTTTGGGGACAGGGACAAAATCCAGCATGATGCAAGCAGGCAGGGTCTGTCCCCAGAGAGCTGCTGGTAACCCCAGAGTCTTGTGATTTCCCTGGCACATTGCTGGGAGGGGCAGGAGCCTCTTTGGTGGATGCTCCAGAGTTGAAGCTGTCCCAGATGGGGCTGCAGCCCAGAGAACACCAGGAGATCAGCTCTGTGCAAAGCCGAGGCACTCAGAGCTGGAGGCACTCTGGGAAGCAAGGGGAAGCAGCAGGGAATGGAAGCCAAGGGATTGTGCTCCTGCTTTCTCCAGGACCATATTGCTGCTGCCCTCTCTGAGTTTTGTGCTCAGATCTGTCTGTTCCTCCCGTTTGATCGCCTTGCCAGGCTGAGAGCACGCTGGGCTCCTTGGAAGGAGTGTGTCTGGGAGAGACTTTGATGTCTCCTGCTCAGGGCAGGGGCCCTGGAAGCTACTTGGACACCTGGAGCACGAGGAGATGCAGCTGGTGCCCATATTTTGGTTCTGCTGGTGGGGTCTCCTGTGGCAAAACCTTCCTGGGGCTGCTTATGCAGAGCTGGGGCACATCCTGAGCTCAGCGAGGCTCAGGGCTGGGGTGGCTGCAAGTAAAGATCCTCTGGGGCAGTCTCTGGTATTTCTGCACCACAGGACAAATCAGGGATGTGAGGGCAACTTTCCAGCCACACAAATGGATGTGAAAGCCCAGGACATGCCACAGAAATGTTGAGTCCCTCAAGCCCGTAGGCTTGGTTTGTCTCAGATGTGTCTTGGTTGAATGCTGAGGAAGACCCCGAATCTCTGACTGTGGGGTCCCCTCTGTCACCACACAGCTCCAGTTCTGTCTTGCCAAAGCCACTGCCCTAGCTTTGGACCTTTCCAACCAAGCACCTGCTTAGGTCACGACTGAAATGAGTTTGGCTGGCCTCAGCACGCCCTTCCACAGGTATTTCTGCACCACATGCTTGGAAGCACCATGGAAGCTGCAAGGAAATGCCAATTTTACATAGCAAAAGGCTGCTGCCCAGCAGGAATACCGGGCCCTGCCAGGATCGGGGGAGCTTCAGCCTTTATATTTTCAGGATACGATGTGAGGAAGTTTTTTGCCCTTCTTCTTAAATGAATTAAAACTTTCAAGGAAAAAAATAATTCCTGCAGAAAGTTTAGCCTGGCCCCACAAGGAAGGAACAAGAAAATTCACATAGTGGGGGAGAAAAACCATGTCCTTTGCTCTTCCACCTACTCCTGAGCCCTGGTTTCTCTGCAGCAGGAGGCTGGAGAGGCGAGAGGGGAATATCTCCATTTCTCTGGGATCAGTCACTGGAATCAGCATTATCACTGGAACAATGGGCTCAGCCCGGGCCGGCCGTGCCAGGGCGGCTCCACTGCAGCGCTCCCGGGTTTATTTTTGTCCGGGCTTGGAGCGGGGGTGGCGGAGATCAGGTGACAGTGCCCGAGGAGCGCTTGGCATCGCCTGTCCTGCCACCGTGTGTGCACATGTCCGTGGGAGCAGGGAGCGGGCAGGGATGAGGAGAGGGGCTGGCCGGGGCGGCTGCTCCTCCTCATGGGATCCTTTCTGTGGGATGAGCCTGCCCTGGAGACCCCAGAGGGAGAGGGGATACCCTCTCAGTGTGGGAACCACTGATGCTCCCACTTAAGCTGGCTTAGAGCTTTGCAGTCCAGTCTGGGGAATCAAAACAGTGACCATGCTTTGGTACCAGGATTAGGAGCTGGAAACCGGTTTCTGATAGAATTGAGGCATGGGCACACAGGAGGTGACCAAGCAGACACAGAAAGCACAGTGGTGGAGCCTAGGAAGCTCAGCTTCCCAAGAACCACTGCAGTGTTTCCATCTCTGAGCTTGCCTCTTTTTCCATATGGTTTCCATACTGGGTTGTGTTCGAGCAGTACCCGAGAGGCCAGTTCATTCCTGTTGCCCCCTTGCTGTCCCAGAAGAACAGTCAGCCTGGCAGATGTGGCTGTAATAACTTTGAGTTAACTAATTTGGCAAGCTAGTCAAATCTGCCAACGTCCTTGGCCACACAGGAGCACCTTCCCACCAAGAATCCATCCAGGATCCATCCCCAGCCTCAGCAGAGCTGAGTGTGGCACTGCCAGAGGGTGCAGCCCCTGCTTTCTCCATCACCTGCAGCACTGGAGAGTTTTATTTCCCAAGGGGCTGAGAAAAGAGAGAAGCCTGGAGTTACTGAAGGTCTGGGCAGTGCATGGGAGCAGCCGTGACTGGAGGGAGCTCACAGGCTCTGTGCTGGAGAGGGAGCAGAGCTGCACTGGTGTCTGGGGACACAGGCTGCAGAGGGATGGGGTCTGTTCAGAGAGTGGTCCTGGGGGAACACAGGAACAGAACATTGATTTCTCAGGGATGAGGAAGAGGGAGCAGGGTGCTGTACCCCAGCTGGGGGTGCAGGGATGTGTGGCATCACACGTGTGATCACTGTTCAGAGGCCTGAGCAACATGACCCAGCCCAGAGCCCTGTGCTGTGACTCAACACTCGAGTCCAGCCTGACCTTAACGGGAGCCAAGTGCTCTGTGGCAGAGATTGGGGCTCTCCCTGATCCTGGGCTGTTCTAGCTATGGTCTGGGAGCCACACAATGCAAATATCCCCTCCATGGGTCAGGCTGATGCCTTAAGTTTGAGCTTTTATATTTTTCAGATTCTGTGCTGTTTTAGTGTGTAGTTCTGGGCTTCATATTAAGAGTTAATAAGTTCTCCTTGTGGAATAGGTAGACAAAACAATTCCTTTCTAGCTTAGGACCAAGGACAAATTTTAGGCCCAAGAGTGTAAACAACAGTGAAGGAAGAGAAGGAACAAGGAGGATGGAGCTTCATAACCTGAAGCTGGAATTGGACAATTAACTCCAATGTGCTGATGGACCAAAACCTATAAAAGTATGAGACCCTATGACCAGGCATCCATTTTGTGCCCATGTGTGGGTTTGACTTGGGTGTAGGCCCAAGGGGTTCCTTCACTGCCCAAGCTGGATCCTTTCAATAAATCCCTTTTATCCTTTTATTCTATCCAGTCTCTGATTCCAGGTCAGCCTACCATCAAGGCCATCCTGCAAAGAATCCCCTTGCATATAAATCCCAGCACATGATGCGAGAGTGGAAGGAGCCTACCCTGCCCCAGCAGGTCATTTCAGGCTTGGCTGAGCTCCTTTCCTCTCGAGGGGATGCTTGCCAGCATTTCGGAAATGGCACTGGTGGGATCTGCTCTCTGCAGCTCGGAGCAGCAAATCCCTCTTGCAGCAGGAGGATAAGGATGGATGGATGATGTGGGAGCACATGGAAATCAGGCAAGGGATGCATTGAGCCTGACTCAGCTTCCAAGGGTCTGACCCTGCTGGTGCCTCCCAGCTGTGTGTCCCTGGATCCTGTGTCTGGACATCTCTGATGTTGAGATCAAAGAGCCTGTGTTCATCCTGGACTGGAAACACATGGTGGAAGGGATGCAGGCACAAAGCACCGCCCTCTTCTGTGCTCTCAGTACAACCCTTACCTTGCTGTGTGGGTACAACCCTTACCTTGCTGTGTGGATAAAGGACCCACACACACAAGAGGAGTAAAGCTGTGGATATCACCTATCCATTTTCCTGAGGGGGAAGACTTCCAGACTGCTCTGCTGGGTGATTTTCTGCAGACATTTAGCCAACAGGAGCAAAACCCAGCTGGGATTTGTAGTGAGGTCTGATGCATCCCCCACTCTCTGGACTGTCACAGTCAAGGCAAGGTGCCTTTCTGGGCTGATTAGGGAAAGTGTCAGGGACCTTGCAGCCAAGACTGACAGGCCGGGGCTTTTCCTCTCACTCTGCTGTGTTTCACTAATTGCAGCTCTCCCTAATTAAAAATCAGTGATGTGGCTTTGGCAGCTACAAGTCAGGTCCCCCAGGCAAGCCTGGGGCAGAGGTTGGGAGGTGGAGAAGGATGGAGCCATCTCTGGAGCCTGGTACATTCCCTCCCATGCTCAGGTGCTGCAGAGGAGCCAAACATCCAGGAGAGTCCTCCAGAGGAAATCAGACAAAACAAACAAAATCAGAGCCCACCTTGCCAGAGACGTGGGGCAGCCGAGGGTGTCCTGGGCCCGAGTTGTTGTTGAGCTGGAGTGAAATGCTCTGTGCCAGCTGCAAAGTCCCTTCCCAGGTGGCAGTGGCAGCTCCAGTAACCATGTGGAGCTGGGAGCTGGGGCTCTGCAGCTGAGGTAGCAAATCCCAGGACGCTCTGGTGAGCTGGCAGCACTGCCTCTCCCAGGGGACAGGAAGGGCCAACTCGCTGCCAGGCACTTAAAATCAGACGAAATAAAAGCTGGATGATCTACAGAAGTGCAGTTTCCTGTTGGCTTGTTGGTTGCTGATCTGTCAGCTCTTTTTCCTTCCTTAGTTCCACATGAGGAAATCAGTTTTGTTTCGGGTGCCTTCCCATGGGATAATAAACTCCCCAAGCAAACTCACCCTGAGTGAAGGCAGGAGGAGCACCCAGTCAGCAGCGCAAATGCACAGTGTCAGTGACTCCAGGGTGATTTCATTAACGAGTTCTTGTGCTCTCACTGCATCAGGACAGACTCACAGACAGCAGTGAATGTTCCAATCCCCTGCCACAGGCAGAGACACCTTCCACTAGCCCAGGCTGCCTCAAGCTCCATCCTACCTGCTTATACATGCCCTGTTTGGAAATCCATGGGTGCAAGGGGTGTCTATCTGTCAGGATGTCAGATAAGGACAGGATAGGTGATACTTTTGTTACCCAGAGAAGCTGTAGGTGGGAATAGAGGCATCAGCTCATTTCACCTCAGAGGCTGCCAGAGTGAGTTCTCAATTGAGAGAGGGGGAACTGCGTGGCAGCCATTTCAAGGGGATGAAATAGGGAGGGTCTGGGAGAGGCAGGACACTCTGATATCTCTGCTAGGCAATTCTCCAATTCCTCTTCTTCCAGGAATTGGTGAGCAGATTTTGGAGAGGGGCTGGAAGGCTTCAGTGTCGTGATCTACAAGAAAGATGCAGAGGGACTTAGGACATGGGCCTAGAATGACAGGACCAGGGGGAATGGCTTCAAACTGACAATGCGCAGGGTTAGTTGGGATATTGGGAAGAAATCCTTGACTGTGAGGCCCTGGCACAGGGTGCCCAGAGAAGCTGTGGCTGCCCCATGTCTGGAAGTGTCCAAGGCCAGGTTGGACAGGGCTTGGAGCAACCTGGGATAGTGGAAGATGCCCCTGCCCATGGCAGAGAGTTGGAATGAGATGATCTTTAAGGTCCCTTCCAACCCAAATCTCCCTACAGAAACAGGGAGGATTGTGCCCAGCTCCCCTCTCTGGCCCACAGCCAGGGAGGACTTGCAGATGGAAAGCTCGTGGCTGGAGCTGGCTGCTCTGGACAGGCTAATAATACCCCTGGGAGAAGGTCAGGTGGGCAGCAGCACAGGCAGCTCCCATTACAGGCTGTCACATCACCCACAGCTGCCAGAGCCTCCAGAAAATTTTGGGATGTCTTGGAGGAGAGCTGGCAGCACCACCCCTCCTCCACTGGTGGATTTCCAGGGAGATGGCAGCAGGTGGCTGCCCATGGTTTTGTGCACCATGGCACAGAGAATTTAACCCCCAGCACCAGTCCCTGCCCTGCATCCCCCAGCTCACCACATCCTCCCCTGCTTCCCCATCCTAGCAGGACCTGGCTGCCACTGGGCAGGGCACCGTGCTGTCCCACGGCCACAAATGTCCCAGCAGAGAGGGTTTTTCTTGCTGAAAAGCTGCTTAGCAGCTTATGGAAACAATAAAAGTAGTATTATCTTCAATGGTGAGGCAGATGGTTTGGATGATTGGTTTGACTTTTAAGCTGGATTTGAGCTACGGATATTCTGATTTTTTAACAATTTTTGGCTGGTCAGACTCTGGCAGCCTAATCCCCAGATTCTTGCTCCCATAAATCCAGTCCTCTCTGCACCGGGGGCTGTGGGATGGACACCTGCCCTGGGAGGGGCCCTCAGAGACCTGCATGTGAGGGGGCACCCAGACCCCCTCCAACTGGGCTGGCAGCCACCAAGTGCCACCACAGCCCTACCCCCTGACCTTGGGGGGACAATCTCCCTCTCTGCTCCCATCCTGCGTGGGCAGCTCTGCAAATCCACTGCTGGCAGAAGCCCAGGCCTGAGCTTCTCCCCACAACATTGTCTTTTGTAGAGGGATTTATTTAGTTTTGCTCCTAATTATCAGGAGCCCGGGACTTCCTGCCACCATCTGAGGGCTGGTTCCAGCCCTCAGTGCTCCTTGTCCTGACAGAGCCTGTTCCTGCTGTCACCCCTGCAGGGTGACAGTTGCTGTCACCAGGGTGCCAGTGTGGAGCCCTCAGAGATGACGTCCTGCTCACCAGGACATGGCCAGAGCCCTTCTCCATCCCTCCTGCAGCAGGGCCCCTCAGCCACCCAGGAATCCCTCCAGGGCTAAGGGGTCTTCCTTGCTCCAGGACCCCCGAGCAGCCTCTGGGGTTGCCCTGTAGCCACAGATTTGGGAAAGAAGGGGTTTGGGAATGAAATCTGTGTTCAGTTCTGTTGGGTTGGAGAAGGCTCCTTTGAGGGCAGTTCCAGACAAATAAAAGCCATGTCTGGGGGCTCGTGGTAACCCTCTGCTGAGGGACATGCAGCAATGTCTCAGGTAGTGAATTACCTGCCCCAAACCCTGCAGCTGCCCCACCTGAGAAGAGCCATCACATCCAGAACATCCTGTGTATTAGAATGGGTTTTATTTAATCTCCAGAGCACTAAAAGAAAACTCCTGTAAAACAAGGGTCATCTCTGTGTACATTGAAATCATAAACTGAGAAAAAGAGGAAGACTTCTACAGAGGTAAAAGGTCACCCAAAACATCCCTTCAAGAGAAATAGCATCAGTTTTCTACTCCCACTGTGAGCTCCAGTGCTGGTGAGCAGCTAGCAGAGAAGCAGAGGAGAGGGAGGAAAGGAGGGATGAGGATGAATGGTCTGGGAAATGTTTACACAGCTTGGTTCAAGTCCTGCAACAAGAACACTTCCCTGCTGCACCCGGATCATGAAACACCAGGGGAAGAAAGCCTGTTGTGAAACACAAACAGGGGTGATTTCAGCTGTGTTTGTGAGGGGCAGAGCGAGGTGAACCGGGGGCCGGGCGGGTCCTAGGGAGGTGACAGCAGGGATGGCGACAGGACTGCTCGGTGCCCGATCCCCAGCAGCCTTTCCCCTGCCGGCTCCCGCGGGGCCTGGCAAAGCACTGGCAGAGCTGCCAGGCTTATCTTTAGCTCTGTTCCCTCCCTCGCCCCCGCGCCCACCTCCTCGCCGCGCTCCGCGTCCCGGCCCCCGCCAAAACACGCGTTATGTAAGCGTTCGCAGAACCATCTGGGGCTGAGTCAGCCACGAACCCAAACGGACAGCAAGCCCCCGAGGCGGGGATGCCGACCCACGGATAACGGGCTTCTGGGGCCATGCCCCCGCTAATGCCACCCCTGAGTGCCCGGCACCCCCCTGCGCTCCTGGAGCAGGGAGCCTGCCAGGGGACGGGAGGAACGCCCCAGCCTGGGGGACCGGAGTGATGCTTGGGGTCGTCAGGCAAAGAGGGGAAGGTTTAATTACATCCTAATGAGGTATTTGCAAAATAAATGTGCCAGCTGCAGGGGAAGAGGGGAGGGAGTGTCGCCTGGCTGGGGAAGGGGTGCTGATCTGTCAGCTTGCACATCCTCTCTACCCTGCTGTCCCACGGGAAATCCTTCTCACTTCTCCCCCTAAATCAGCACCACCAAGCCCAGTTTGATTCCAGATTTATTCGTTTGGGGTTTCTCCCCAAAGCCCAGGGTCAAGACAGGAGATGTCCTTCACCTCCTTAAAAATCACCGTTTATCCCTGTGAGTGGCATCTCAGGAGCGTTTGTGACCTGAACTTTGCAGTGTTGTGCTGATTCACAATGGCTTGTCACAAAATAACTGCCTAAAAGTGACAGAAAAAAGGGACGCTGACTCATGTGTTTGCCTTCCCCGAGCGAGGAGAAATGTGAAAGGTGAACAAAGTACTTAACGGGTGATAATTACATTCTGCACTGAAAAAAAAGTCAATCCATATTAATAAGCCGGAGTGTTATTGCTAGTAGAGGCATTTTACAATTAAAAAAAAATTAAAGTATTTGAGGTTTTTAACCTTCACAGTGACCTGTTAACAACAAGCGTAAGGAAACCCCTAATTTTGTCCCACTCACAATTATAAATCTGTGTTAAGGAGAAACTCCAGCTGCTGCCTTCCTGGACTCCCTGCAGGATGCTGGAGGCTGATTCCCTGGCAGGATCCCGTTTTTCAGGAGGATGAAACCTGGTGTGGGATGGAGTGGAAGAGCTGGCCCCTCTGGGAGAGCTCTTGGTATTGCCTTTATGGAGGGGGAGAAAGGAGCTAGAGAGGGTCCACCTTAATGAAGGATGAAAAAGCAAATTGCCAGCAGGAGAGCAGAGATGCTGCTCCGTTACTATGGTTACCCCCAGAGACAACCCAGCATCCCTGGGTATCGCCCTGCAGTACCCAGAGCATCCCTGGGTATTGCCCTGAGCTACCCCAGCTCCTCCCAGGCACCTAGAATGGCCCCGGGGCAACTCGAGTGGGCAAGGGACCACATTTGGAGGGGTTTGTGGGGTCTGAGGTTCTTGGAGCAGCCTGGAGAGAGGATGAATCCAGGCTGGATGGAGAAGCAGTGTCTCCAGTGGGGCCAGGGCAAAGTTCCTTGCCTTCACCCCTCTCAGATGAGGTCCTGGTGGGAATCCAGAGGTCCCAGCCCCTCTGCCCACTCTCTGTCCAAGCTGATGAAAAGACACCCTGCTTTTGGGGAGGCCAAAAACCTCTGCAAGGGCACAGAGAGATGCTCTGATCCCCTGAATCTGAAGGAAAAGAGACAGCAGGGCAGTCAGTGAGGGCTGGTGCAATGCTGAGTTCAGAGAGGGTTTTAGCCCTTAAAGACATCTTGAATATTAGAAGTGGAACTTGCCAGCTAAGAAACAGCCCCAGACTCATTACACTGGTGCCCATCCCTGCTGAAAACTTCCCAGTCAGGCCTGTGAGGTGTGAGCAAGGTCATTCCCTCACAGCCACCCACTGCCTTCCCATCCCAGCTGCTCCCACCTGCTGCAGACGAGGATGGCTGGATTGGAAATAAAGCAAGGACCAAACACCCCGGCAGCACATTTCCCGTGGTGCCAGCATCAGCTCAGCTCCCCGGGGATTTCTGTGCAAGCAGCCACTGAGGGAGGAATTCTGGAGGCAGTGGGAGCCATCCCCAGGGAGCTGCCGGCTCCTGAATCATTAAATGCTTCCACAAATGAAGCGCTGGGGTTTGTAGTGCAAACGGCTGCGTGAGGAGTCACTGCCGCATGGCAAAGCAAACCCTGAGAGCGGAGGCACGGGAGCCGTGGGAAGCTGCTGCACGGGCCGTGCGTGTCCCCAGGAGAGATGCTGCCAGGGCCCTGCCAGAGCATCCCCCGCCTCCTCCCTGGAATTTTCCTTCCCGAGATCCAGCCCGTGTTTTGGAGCAGAGTTTTTCCCATCCCCTCTCCTGCCTGCCTGTAACAGGCCATTACCATCCCCAGGAACCCCCCGCTCCTCTCCTCAGCTAGAGAAAAGCTTCCAGAAAAGCATCTGGTCCAGATTTAAAGGCATTAAGAGACAGAGATTGGTGGCTTGTTCTAATAGCTAATCATTATTAAAAGATCGCTCCTTATTTCCAAGATAGATTGGTCTGGCTTCAGCTTCCAGGAAGAGGTGGTTATTATGTTTCTCCCTGCTAGATTGAGTTACCTCTTTGTACCAGTGCATCCTCCCCGTGACAAATGCTATAATCAAGTCACCTCTCAGTCTCCCCCTTTGCTAAATTAAACGGGGCTTTGCTGTTAAATCTTGCTTAGTCCCAGCCCTCTCTGTGATGATTAGAGTGAGTGGCTGGCAGGGATTTTTTTTTTTTTTAATGAGTAAAAAACTTCCCTATGGCGAAAGGGATGGAGCTGATGGGACCCAACAGACCATTATTGGTGGGTGGAAATTACCAGCCACTGGTCACCTGAGCTGGATTCAGCCCTGTGCCCAGCCTGAGGAATGAAGATGGAAAATTTCCCCAGGTTATCTCAGTACACGAGCCTGTTCCCTGTGGCAGCCAGGTGTGAAAGCCAGGAGGAAAATCCAGGATGGCAAATCCAGGGGCTCTGTGTCCACCAGGCCATTAACCTCTCTGTAAATAGCATCTCACGCACCGTCTCCGCTTTCCTTCAGCCGTGACGTGCCATTAGAGGCATTTAAACTGTCACTTGGGCATGGCCTGATGTCCCCTGAGGTGCCCAGGGGAGGCAATGCCCGTAGGAAATAGATCCTTACAGGGCCCAAGGGGACCAAGGTCGCTCTGGGAAGATTTGTTGGGTCTGTCTTGGGATGACTGGGCTCGTTCTGCCTGAGCTCCAGACACATTTTCCCATCTCCGGGCTCCCTGCATGGCTGAGTCCTGTGGGCAGAGCCCATCAGGGCAGGGCACTGGAGCAAGGGGTACCCAGGGAGGGGCCTCTGCAGAGCCCCCCCATGATTCTGAGCATTCCTGCTGCAGGGAGGAAAATTATCCCCCCAAGAGAAACTCAGGTGTGTGTTTCCTGCTCCTCAGCAGGATGGATATTTGCTAAAAGGCTCTTAAAAATAATCTCTGTTTGAGCTGGTCCCAGTCTTGCTCAAAGTTTGCTCCATATATCCTGCATGTGTGACAAGTGACAGACTTGGAAACACGTTGGAAGTTGGCTACAGGCAGACACTTCACTATGATCTTTAAAATATACAGCATGACGCGAGATATTTTAAATAGATCAAAATACATTTATTACATATTTATATTATTTTCTCTAGTCTATTTATATCTTTTGGAGACTCTTATATATAATATATATAATATATTTAAAATAACATAAAATTGGCCAGTTTTGTCATCTGAAATACATTTTACAAATATATATATACATTGCCACATATATCTCAAATATATGTGCAATGAGACAGAGAAACACCGGAGGTGGAAAAGGTACAGATACTTCATTGCATCCCTCAGCTTCTCTACCACCACTGCCCCAGCAAACAGACTCGGTGTTTTACCCCTGGGAAACCAGTGCTCCCAGTTGCCAACCTGCCCATGGGAACTGTTGCCGGGTCTCTGTCCCCAAACCCACGTGGGGCCAAGCCTGGGGGAGCACTGGGGTGAGTCCAGGGGGGACACGGAGGGGAGGTGGTGCCCTGGGAGTGGGCAGCAGGACAGATGTGCACAGCTGGTGGGCGAGGGGATGGGTGCCATCGGGTTGGGCGCTGTCCCACGTCCTGTCCCTGCATCTGGATCCTGCCCTGTGCCAGCCTCCCCGTGGCAGCATTCCTGAATTGGGGAATTCAGAGCAGGATGTGGCCGGACACAGCTGCCACACGCTCATTTCTGTGTGCAAGAAACGGGGGGGGGGACACACACGGGGGACTCTTTTGGTTGTCAGCACGAGAGGAAAGGAAAGAGCAGGAGGGTTTAAAAATAAACGTATTTGTTCTGCCTTATTAAAGATAGAAAAGGTGGCTCTGAAATCATCTCCTACAAAAGGTTTGAAGGTCAAGCAGGCACCGAATCGCGGAAGGTTGAGCGCTAAGTGATTGTCCCAGCCCTAAAAGACAAAGTGCACTAAATTCGGTGATGAGAAGCTAAGGCTCGTCCCGAGGGCCCCCGGCCCCCCGGGCACTGCCCCCCGGCCGAGTGAGGACCCCCCAGGGCACAGGATGCTCTTCCCAGAGGTGGATTTAGAGCGCGGGGATGCGGCTGCTTTCTGCTCTCCCTGGGGAGGTTTTCAGGGTGAAGCCGAGCGGGAGCAGCAGCAGGTCCAGCCCCGACCCCCAGCTCGGGGAGCTGCTGCCACGAGCCCTGGCCCAGGACAATCCCTGCGGGACGCTGGCCAAGGGGATTAGCGGCTCTCTCCTTTCTCGGACTCCTGCCATCCCGCAAGGATCGAGTGTAACGCCGGAGTAAACTCCAGGGATGGAGCTGGCGGGCTCGAGGAAATGGCCGGTGGCTGTTTTTTTGTGAGGGGGACATTTCACCTCGCTCGTCTCCAAGCCCCTTCCCACAGGGATTCCACTCCACAAAAACCCCACACCCCCAGAGCATCCCTGTGCCTTCCCAGCCCCCTAAGGAAACCCAAGTGCTGAACTCAGGCTTTTCCCACCCTTTTTCCCTCTCTTTTTTCTTTTTTACCCTTTTCTTTGACAATTGATGGGATTTCAACTGAGGCTGGGCAGCCTTCTCCATGCTCCCTGGTGGTAGGAAAAAGACCAGTAGCTCTGAGCTCTCACAGGTAGGCAAAAATATTTATACACTATGTACCAGCGTGGTCCATGGTCAGGACAAGGACTATACAGTAGATATTGGACATCTCACCAGAGCTAGACCCTCACTAGCAGGGTTTGGGGCAGGGGATGTGTGAACAGGGGCCAGGGAAGGTCCAAAATCCCCTCACTGTGCCAGCCACAGGCGCTCCCTGTCCCAGTTCACATCCTCCTACACAGCAGTTTAAAAATACATCTGTATATATTATTCTATTCTCCCAGGTAACACTGTACAATCATAGAAGTTTCTTTAAAAGCAATAATTTACTTAAAGACATCTCTATTTCTCTTTCATTTTTATACAAATATTTACTGTGATATATATATATATTTATAAAGAAGTTAACCCTCTGAGAACTCTACAGCAGCAAGATGTGCACCTTTTATTTTTTTTAATAATTATTATTTATTCAAAAGAACCTAAAACCACTTAAAAGCATTTGTTTTAAAAAAATAAATAAGTAGTGCTCACACAAAATCTCTCAGGCCCCCCCTCCATCCTTCCCACCCCCCAGATGCTGTGGTGCAAAAAGCAGGGGGTAAAAGCATTCCCCCAGGAGCAAAGGGATTGGTGATGGGATGGCACCCGCCTTCGCTGCCTTAGAAACATAAATGTCATGGCTGGAGCTCAATGGCATGTCCCTACGTGTCCCCACTTTTGGGGACAGCGCATTTGGGCGCACTCAGTGCTGAAAAAACTGCCTCCCACTGCTGCCCCTGAAGAAGGTTTTCTCCCAGTGGTTTTTAGTGGAAGCCAAAAACAGAGCAGCAGTGTGGGGTGATGGTGACAGACACTGGAGGGAAGAAACTCTGCAGGGATGATGTGCTTGTCCCCAACACGGTGCTCGGTGGCACAGGGCACTTGGGGCAGCCATTCCCCAGAGCCCTTGGCAAGAAGAAGATGGGGATGGGGCTTCTGCCACCCATGTTTGGACATGCCACAGCAAGTCCTGACCCCAGGACACAGCTTCCCTGGTGTGGGCTGTGGGGGTAAAAGCACCAGGAGCCCATCACAGCCCAAATGCTGTGGAGGACCCCGCAGTTGAGCTCTCACCCCAAGGCTCCATGCCCAGGGTCAGATGAGGGAAGCCCATGGGTACAAAGCCTTTCCCGTGGCCACAGGGAGCAAGGAGCCATATTTTGGCTCCTAGAGCACCAACAAGCAGCACAGCCAGATGAGGGACCCACAAACCTGCACCTTCCTGGCTCCTTCCCTCTGTGGGGAGCAGGGCAGGAGCAGAGGCTCCCCATGCACGGGGTGCTTTGCCTCGTGCCGGAGCTAAAGCTAAACCAGGTTGTCACCAAGGCCAGCCTGAAAGGCGGTGGATGATGGAATGTGGGTGCTGCAGAGCAGAAGGGGCATCACCCAGAGGGGGGGATGCAGGATGGGGGCTGTGGAGAAGGGCTGGGACACGGGATGAGTTCGCATCTCTAAGGCACAATCCACCTTGAGGATGGGACACGGGGAGGGCTGAAGCACAAGATGGGGTGATTTTCTCGACTGGCATCTGTTGTTTTGGGGAAGACATCTGCCTCTGAAGCAGGACTCTCTGGTGGGTTGGGAATTCATAAAGCCCAGCCTGGCACAGACACAGCTCCAGGACTAGAAGTGCAGCCCAACAGGATGACTTTCCCATTGATTTCCATGTTTGAAAATACTCTTCAAGGAAGAAAAATACCAAATTGGTCAGAAAAGTGAGGAAGTTCCCAATTTTGAGGGCTCTCCACTCTCATTTTTGTGCTTTTCACTGTTTTGTCCCAGTTATGGTGAACCTTATGAATTCCCCACCAGAGATGCTGGGGGAGACCCAACACTTCAGCAGCTGATGCTTGAGACCCCATTTCCACCCCGAAATCCAGCATTTCCGAAAATTGGCTAATTACCATGTTCACAATGCTTTTTTCTCTCACAGCCCTGCTTATCCTTATTACCTCCTTTGTCAATAATTCCACTACTTTCTTTCACTGCCACGGACCTACAGTCACTTACGTATGTTTTCTGCCTATGAAGCCATGCCAGTGGTAAAAAACACCCCAAAACTGGATGCAATCTTAACTTTAAGCTCTTGCATTTACCCAACAAGTCACCCCCTCAAAGGACCCCAGTGGCTTCTTCATTCCCTTGTTCATTTTTAAAAAATACTGAATGACTTCTTTCAGATTTAATATTATTATTATTATTATAATTATAATAATAATTATTATTATTATTTTGGTAAACAGTCTCCCAAACGGTGCGGTGAAAAAATTAAAAACCCTCTCCCCTCCCTCCCCCATTTTTTCCCCAAATTAAAAAGCAGTACATTAATGTTGCATGTTATTTCAAGTGTTGTTCTTGTGCAACTGAACCAGACCGCCTGCCGAAGGAGCAATTGTTTTGTTGTTGCTGCTCAGTTAAAAAGTAAAAGGAAAAAAAAATAAAATAGAAAGAGAGAGAGAGTAAGATTTGTTTCCTGATATTTCCTCTTTTTGGATCTCGCAGCGCTTGGCTCCAGGAAAACGCTGGCGTTTTCCCCGCAGGGAGAGCAAAGCCCCACGGGGCCGCATGGGGCGAGCACCTGCCCGCGCCCCACAGACCTTCCTCTCCTCATCCTTCCTTCCGTCCGTCCATCCATCCATCCATCCATCCATCCATCCATCCATCCATCTGTCCATCCATCCCCCAGAGCCGTGGGCCCTGCCGCGGGCGCCGGGCGCGGGGGACACGCCGTGGCCTGCCACCGTCCCCTCCTGCAGACCGCTCAGTGGTTATTGCGATGAAACTGAAAACTATGAACGATACTAATTTCTCAAGCATTCCTATGGCACTTGCATTGTTCTGCATAATTTGAGCGGGTTGTAGGGGAAGAGATTAGAGGAGGAAAAAAAATACCCTTGGAAAAGTCAACGGAAGGACCAAGAGTCATATTTCCGACTCCCTCCTGTACGACCGCTGATCCAACGCTATTGTGGCTTGAAGCCTGTCGAACTCATGCCTGTTGTCCGGGCTGAGGTCCTCCAGACCCCGGCTGTCATCGTCTTCCTCTTCCTCGTCGCGGCTCATGAAGGCCAGCTCGTTCTCGTAGCAGAAGGAGTTGGTGCTGGGCAGCAGGAATTTGTTCTCCACCAAGTCCTTGGCGCTGCAGCGGGGGGTGGACGGGACCTCGTAGGTTTTGTGGAAGTGGGAATAGTCTACTTTGTACTGGTTTTTCTCCTCGAACAAGACAGGCTCGAAGCGGTGGCCCCACAGTATCTCACTGGCCAGGTAGGAGCTCCGAGCTTGCGTCGTCATGGCTGTGGCCTCTACCATGCCCTCCAGGATGACGACGATCTCAAAGTCATCTGTCTCCAAGTCCTGGCGGCTGATCCCGAACAAGGGGCTGTCTTCGTTGATCTCATGGAGAATGGTGATGGGAGACACCAAGAAAATACGGTCCAAGCCTTTGTCAAACCCCACGTCAATGTCTATTTGGTCGAGAGGGATGTACTCCCCTTCCTCCGTGATCCTGGGCTTAATTAGCTGAGCTCGTACGTGGGCTTCTACTATGTGGCTTTTCCGTAGGTTCCCAACTCGCCACATCAGGCAGAGTTTTCCATCTCTCATCGCCACTACCGCGTTATGGCTGAAAAGTAATGTCTGGGCCCGTTTTTTGGGCCTGGCCATTTTTGCCATTATTGCACCAATCATGAAAGAGTCAATTATACAGCCCACGATGGACTGAACCACCACCATGAAGACGGCGAGCGGACACTCCTCGGTCACGCAGCGGAAGCCGTACCCGATCGTCGTCTGGGTCTCGATGGAGAACAGAAAAGCAGCCACAAAGCCATTGACCTGCAGAACGCAAGGCTTGAAAGTATCGTCTCCCCCCGGGTTTTCTAGGTCTCCATGAATGAGTGCAATTAGCCAGAAAATCAGCCCAAACAACAACCAGGACACCAGAAATGCCAGGGAAAAGAGCAAGAGCATATACCTCCAACGGATGTCAACGCACGTGGTGAACATGTCTGCAATGTACCTCTGTGGCTTGTCATCCATGTTGGTGAACTCCACGTTGCACTGACCATTCTTCTTCACAAACCTGTTCCTGCATTTCCTCCTGGTGTGGATTTTCCCATTGCCAAAGCCGTTGATACCTGGCATGGTGGTCAACCTCAGCCCGTCTTCCTCGGAGGACACGATGCTGTAAGGGTTGACTCTGCCCGTGGTCATCCCTGAGCCAAGCCCACAGTGAAGGTGAAGGGTCTTGCGACTCCCAGCGTCCCCCTGACCCACCCCTGCCCACCCCCCAAATTCTGCTGCGGTGGAAGAGAAGTCCCAAACTTCCACGTCTTGGCTGCCACAGTCACCACGTGGATCCCGTGAGAGGCTCTGCAATGAGAAAACAAAGACAGGGCCGTTACCACTCGTGGCACAGGACCCAAGGGGCTGCTTGGCCAATGGTTTCTCGTGGGCTGCATGTGGAGTGACAGCCTTCCACACTGCTCTAATTCTCCCTTCCTTGCCTGGGCTGCTCCCAAAAAACACACAGAGAGGAAAGGGAGAAGGTGTTAAGAGCTTGTTCTTTCATGACACAAAGTGAGTGAACAAATCTTACTGCATTTGTGGGACACTCAACAACTCCAGCAGAGGAAAAACCTGGAGTTTCTTCCCTTCACTTTTCCCACGAGCTCTGCCACCAAAGAGGAAAGCAGAGCTGTTCTCCTTGGGACACAGATCCCAATAAAGGTACTCCTGGAAGCGGCTCCATCAGTTCACATTGCCCGTGCCAGATGGATCAATGCCCAGCCCAGCGCCAGCCTCAGAGCACCAGCTCTTCTGGCCTCGAGGGAAAGCACAGGGAGATGTGGAATTAACCTCTGTCCCCCTGCCCGGGGAGGGGAGAGGACACAGCCAATGTGCATCTGGTTGGAGAAAGCCTCAGGAAGGTACTTGCTATGGGCAGATGTCTCGAGGAGCAACTTTCCCAACGTATCCACTGGGACACGGAGCCATCCACGGTCACAGATGGGCTTAGCTGGCCAAGTCTCATGAAGGAACAACTGTCACTGGGGAATGGGGAGCTGTTTTGGGCCCTCCTGAAAGGCTCAGCTGCAGGGTCAAGGACCTACACTCAACTTTGCTTGGGAGAGAGGGACATGGACATGGGAGAGCTGCCCCAAACCTGGTGGGCTCCCTGGTGGAGGTGAGCACATGGTGGGGGAACCCAGTGACACTCTGCCACACTGCTGGACCCCCCAGCCCCTTGTGGGGCTGCATCAGGGAGTGGACAGGACTGTGGAGAAGCCATGAGGCACATCCCAAGCACCTCAAAGAGATGGCACCACAGGAACTCCCCACACACCACCCCCTGGCACAGGTCACCCCATAATTTAGCACCATGGGATGTGCCACTGAGGATGGCACTGCTTTGCTGGTGGTGAGACCTGCACTGAGGGAAACAACAAGGTGGGGGAGTGGGGTCAGAGCCCCCCTGATACCCCAGATACCCCAGCTCATGCCTGGAGCTCAGCACAGCCCCTGGGCTGGACGCGCTGTGCCGGATCCACCGGCCCGATCGACGCGGTCGATTCCTGCAATCAGCTCCAGTGCCCAGGGACACGCTGGGACAAACACACCCTTTCCATTACACAGTGTCCAGGGCCAGCCAGCACCAGGGAGCATTGCCAGGCACAACCTGCCTGGGGCTGCATCATCCCGGCTCGCAATGATACCCTGCACTGCCTTTCGCTGAAATGCTCCCCAAATCCAGCCTGAGAATCAAGAAGCCCTCCAGAAGCACTGCACCACAAGCAGGAGCACTAAAGCCTGCCCAGGTGCTGGGCACAGACCCATGTGTGCCACCACCTTACACCAAAGAACACATTTCCCCCTGCTGCAATCCAAGCACAACAATTTTTATCCCCAAAGTTGATTTTTTGAGAGACATAGTGGTTTGTTGGCATTTCAGCAGACCAAGGGATTGCTCGCACAGGGAATGAGAGCTTCTCCCTCCTTGGAACCAGAGGGGAGAGTAAAATAGGCACAAATAGTTAATAGTAAATATTTACAATTTTATAGTCCCTGGAAGTCAAATAGGACCGAAGTGGCCTTGCAAAGCAGATCTGTCAGGCCAGCTGCCCAACACCAACCTGGTCTCCCACCCCAAGTCTTCCTCCTGTCTGTCCTGGCTGCATCCATTAATGTTTCTCCTCTTTTTTAAAATGAGATCTGTGCATTTTGGGCCAGAAAAGGCTGCTCCTCTATCACCCCTCCGGTTCGCCCCAGGGCAATACATTCTTTTGCCACAGGAGGAATTTAGAGTCGGGTTTTTTTTAATTAATTCTAGATGCATTTGAGAAGTGAACAAAATGCAATGAGCTCCCAGTGACCTGTGAGAGGATTAGCTGTGGTCTGGATTAACTGTGCTGGAAGGGGAGCTGTGCCCGGGTGACTGCGGAGGCAGCAGCGCTGCCCTCACCTGGGGTGGGGTTTCCAGGGACCCTCAGGCTCCGCGTCACCATCACTGCTCCCCCCTGCCTGCACCCCTCCCCTCCTTCCTTCCTTCTCTCCACTCTTGTTTTCTGTGTCTTCTTTTCTCTCTTCCTTCCTTCCTTCCTCACTCTCCCTTTTCCCCTGTTCCTCTTTTTCCCTTTTTCCCTTTTTCCCTCTCCCTTTTTCCCTTTCTCCCTTTCCCTTCCCTTTTTCCCTTTCCCTTTTCCCTTTTTCCCTTTTTCTCTTTTTCTCTTTTTCCCTTTTCCCCTTTTCCCCTTTTTCCCCTTTCCTCTTTTTCTCTTTTTCCCCTTTTCCCTTTCCCTCCCCTCTCATGTCACACAGAGTTTCAGGGACCCCTCTGCTGCGGGGTGATGCCAGGACAGACCAAAGGAGCCGGCTCTGTTTTGGGTACAGAGAAGTCCTTGTGACACAGCTCCTTTCCCGTCTGGGACCCCCCATTCCCGGACCGAGTCCTTCCCGAAGCTCCTGGGGGGACAGACCCCCCCATCCCAGGCCGGCAGCGGCAGCCTGGGGAGACGGCAGCTAAATAAAGGCAGCAAAGTGGATGTGCCGGAGCAGGCGGCCGCCTGCGGCTCGTCCTTTATTTAGCACAGTTTTGTTTGGAAATACACTTTCTCGAGTTCGCTGAAAGCTGAATTTCTGGTTTGGTTTAAATTTGAAGGCTGGAGCCCCACGCTGCCGCTGCGGGAGGCTCAGGCTGGGAGAGGGCTCATGCAAACACTTGGAAAGCCGTGGCTGGACGGGCTCTAACAGGGGACCAGCTGGGGACAACATCCCCGTGGTCACCCTCCATCTCCCTGGCTCAGGCGTGCATCCTCCAGCACCGCCCTGGCACCTCCCCACAGGGAGAACTGCCCCAGGGGGCTGCCAGAGGTACATCCCTGGAGGTACATCCCCCTCCTGCCGCTTCCCAGGAGTTTCGCAAACCTGCCCGTCACAATTTTCCCTCCCAGGAACCAAATCAAAACTTCCCCTGACAATCACTGCCCGTTAATCCCATTCCCAGCCCTGCTCCGGAGCAGACGAACCCACGCTGGGTGTGGGGCAGGACCGGGACCATCCCCTGCTGTTGGTGCCACGCGTCCTGTGCAGAGCTAACAGTGTCAACACGCAGGAAACGAAACAAAACAAAACTCATAATTGGAGTTTCGGGAATTAGCGGCCCCCGGCTCCCCGCGGCTCCGAAGGCAGCGACGCCGTGGACTGCCCCAGCTAATGAGCTGACAAGAGAGGCAACAACTCCTGCCACGAAACTGCTCCCACCGCGGAGCGCTTCCCCGCCGAGCATCCCAGTGCCTCCAGCAATCTGCCAACTGCACTGTTAATTTTATTTCTTTTTTTTTCTTAAAAGGGGACGTTAAATGTTACAGCAATGTTCGGACCAGCCAGCACGCTGGGGAAATGTGTTGGGTGCCGGGGAAGTCATTAGTTAGAGCCGGCTGAGTGTGTCAATGCGATTTATCATCGCACCTTTCCCTGCGCCTCTGGAGGGGACGCGTTTCGGCTGGCACCCGCCTCTTGCACCCTCCCGGCGTGGCTTTTCTCGTGGAAGCGTGCACACAGCCGGGCTGTGCTCAAGTGGGGACTAGCAGGAGCTGAGTTTGGGGACGCTGAGTTTGCAGGTCCCCTGTTTGCGGGGCAGGAGAGGTGACCGGCCGCGAGAGGAGCGGGTCACCCTCGGCGCTGCTGCCTGCCCTGCGCCGCAGATAACGCTGCCCTGCGCCGGGAGATAACGCTGCTATCTCCCGCGGCGATGCCCTTCATGCCCCAGCAGCAGGACAGCAATGGCAGCGGCGCGGAGGGAGCTCTGCGTGCGGCACAGCCGAGAGAGCCCAAATGTCCCCTGCTCATCCCGTCCCGACAAAGCCACCACTCACCGGACAGCCACAAACCGAGGGGAGGCAGCTCAGGGGCTGCAGGCTGCCCGAGCCATGCCGGGGCAGCAGCAATGCCTGAATAACTCCCTCTTACCATGCCCTGTCTTTGAGCACCGCCAAAAAATTAAGGGTCAGCACAAAGCAGGCCAGGTCAGGACATACCAAGAATAAATGAGAATAAATGCCCCCCCTGTTTCCCCTCCACTGCCAGGGAGGACAGGAAAGAGGTTCCCAGCACAGTGCATCCCTAATGAGAAAAAACTGCTCCATTTTGGCAGGGACACGGGGAAAAACCAGCCACGGGCACACACCCCTCCCCAGGACCCCCACATACTCCCCCATTTCCAACAAGCACTCGAGAAATTGCTGCCTGCAAGCCTTGGTGGCACATGCAGAAGGGAAACTGAGGCACATGGGACAAGGAAGGCCCTTGGTGGCAAGACCAGAGGTGCCTGCAGAGATGCTGGCTCATCCCTGTCCCCCTGAGCCACGTGCGGATGCCACGGGTACGGGAGCAAAGAAAAGGGCCACGTGCAGCATTCGTCACCACTGGGGCCAGGTGGCCTCTGTGGGGTGATGGGCTTGTGCTTAAGCACCCTAAAACTCCTGCTAAATGTGCCCTGGATCAGAGAGATCCTGGGAAAGAGCCTTTCAGAGGCTGCCTGAGTGTTTGTTTGGCCCCAAACTCTGTGGTGTGATGTGGGGACTGAGCATTCCAGCCCAGCTGCCCCCATGCCTGCTCCAGTTCCAGCACCCGTCCCTGTTCCAGCACCCACACCCTGCAGTGACAGGACCCCGGAGCTGTACCCACCCCTGCTGCCTCCCAGTGCCCCCCGGTGCTGTCCCCCTGCCTGGCTGCAGGACAGTGTCAGAGGGATCTGGGCATGCCACAGCACCCACAGTCACCCCAACCCACAGCCAGCCCTGCCACCCCCTAGGTCCGGAAAGCCCATGTCGTTCTCCTGGAAAACACAGGCTGTTTTTCCATCCCCTCACNCCCACAGCCCCCCCAGCTGCCCCAGCTCAGAGGAGGAGTGTTAATCCCCCAGGAAATCACCCTGGGAAGGGGCAGAGCCCCAGCTGCTCCCCAGGCAGGGGGGGCTCCAGCCAGATCCCAGAGGAGGGGTCAGCCCTTACCTGGTGTGTGCCCGGGGGGACCCCAGCGCTCCCCGGCCATGGCTGCAGGGCACAGGGTGCCCCAGGCCCTGCTGCAGCCCGGGCAGGAGACAGAGAGTTTTAATTGAATTTCTAGATTATCCTGGGGGAGAAATTGTAATCTCCTTAAATCCAACCTCTGGTCGAGTCCCGTAACCTACTGTCCTGCGCCGGGGAAGGGATTTATGAGGGGGAGGGGAGGTTTCCCTCCCAGCCTGCTGATGCTCCAGACCCTGCACCCAGCAGGATTTGACCCACAGGACGTCAGAGATGTGCTCCCAGCAGCCCTGGGGCCCTGCAAATTAAATTTCTGCAGCAGCAATGCCCTGTCCCTGTGTCCTGCCATGGTAACAGTGTCCCAGGAGCCTCAGGAGCTGGTGGGGTTGGGACTCTGGCGACAGAGATGGCTGGTGCTGGATCAATGGGGTCTTTGGAGGGTGCAGAGGAGCCCCTCTGTGTGGGACTCATGGCTGGCAGGTGTCCAGGGCTTAGAACTGAAATGCCACCTAGCCCAGCTGTGCCCAAGGTGCCAGTGGGTTGGACAAGTCCCAAGCAAGGCCCGTTCCCTGCCCAGCTCTGGTGGATGCGTCCCTCCCAAAAAAACATCCCTGGATCGTGTGGGCCAGAGGATGTTCTTGCATGGGTCAGTGAGCTTGGGGTGTCTCCATCACATGGCCCTGGTCCCTCCTGCATGTTCCCAAATCCAGACACATGCTGGGCTCCAGCTCCAGCCCCAAACCTCACAGCGATGGGGCTGAGGCAGATGATGGCAGAGCTGGGATCAGTCGGCCACACTCCTGCCTGCCGTAGCTGGGGCCTCTGCAGGGACACGGATTTCCTTTGGGAATGGCAGGTTCCCATCCAGCACATGCCAAGAGGCTCAGGGGAGAGGCAACACCCCTGCCCCAGCCCTGGCCCTGACCAAGGGGGGAGCATCCAGCTGCTAAAAACCACCGTGGGAAGAAAGGGAAAAGCGAGGCAGAAAGGGCAAATGTCTCCAAGTGGATTTTATCACCAACCAGACAGAAAGGAGCTGAGGGCCGCAGTGCTGAGGGCTTCTCATCCTGAAGGTAACACCAGTGATTGGAATCATCCCTGGGGTATCACAGGCACAAATTACTTCGAGAGCCCTCTCACACCTCAGGGCCAGAGGCAGGAGTTGACGGATCTGCATCCATTCATCCTCGTTCAGCAAGACTAATCCTGTACCTCCCGCTTGCCCAGTTCCTAGTGAGGCCTCTTTCCCAAATCCCATTACTCCCAAGGCAGGTTTTCACTTGTTCTCACCTAACACAAACCCCCCCAGCTCCAGGAGCCGCGTCTCCCGCTCCAGGGAAATCGCGTGTGTGGGCAGAGCCCTCGCCCAGGAAATGTTTATCCTGAAGGCACAACACGCGGCAGGTCGGGAGTGATGGAGCTGCCAGGCGGAGCCAGGAGCTGTGGGGAGAGCGATGGCATCTCCCCGCGGTGACATTCCTGCCGGGAATCTGCACGGAAAGCAGCGGGATGACCATGAGAACCAGCTCAGGATACACTCATCCCTTCCAGCCAGGAGAGTTGGGATGTCAGCAAGGCTGAGCCATCAACTGCTCATCAGCACCCTCCACCCTTTCTCGGACCTTGAATCCACTGCCATTCCTGCTCCACCAAAACATTAAATACTGCTCAATTCTCGGTGAGAAATACAGCCCGTGTCCCGCTATCCCAGGCAGTTTTCCCGGCTCCATGTCCGTGCCAGGGTAAAGTTGTCATTTCCACCCCTGAAGTGCTGTGTTTCCAGGGCTCTTTGGCACTGCCGTGGGTTGAGGTGTCAGCAGAGCCCTAAAGGTGGCTGCGAACCCCAGGAGGAAGGAAACGGGGAGGAAGGACGTGCCAAGCTCAGGGAGAGCCGCCCTCCTGGCTCCACTTACCCCGCGATCGCAGCGAGAGCCGCCGATGCTGAGCCCGGTGCCGGCGGCCGAGGCAGCGGCGGGGACTTTGCCGATGTCCTGCCTAATTGCTCCCGAGCTCGGATTACAGCCTCGCTTCTTCCCTACATGTACAGGACATGGCACCTCGGCCGCGGCCCCGGGGAGCCACCGCCAGCGCGGGGGATGTGCACCTTCAGCGGCATTTCCAAGGGACAGGGAGGGGACTCGCGGTGTGACAATGGTGGGGAGCCCAAGAGGCCTTAGGGGTCCCAGATGTGTTGGAATAGAAGCAGCCTGGAGGGGATTTCAGAGATTTTTGGGAAGTGAAGGACCAGCTAGAAGGATAAGACACATTCCAAACCTGTGAAACAGACAGTGGTGCCAGGGAGCGGGTGTTCCAAGGCAAGACCACTTTTGTTCTTGCTGTTTAGTGATGGCCATGACACAAACCCCATCTTCTCAGGACAGGATGAAAAGTCCCCCTCCTTTTCTGCTGGGGGTGCCCAACTCCCCTGGCACACTTGTGATGCTGTCCAACATCTTCAAGACAAAAAAGGCTCTTGCACTGTTTTTGCAGCTATTAGTTTTCCTCCAGCTCATGGCTCTGCCCACATCAGTTCATCAGTTCCAGGGTCTTCAAAATCCTGTGAGGGCTCCCTTTAAAGCGCTCATTCCTCAAGCAGAGCCCGTTTGGAGGAAATCTCCTTCCCAGGGTGTAACAGGTTTCTGTCTCAATGTTTCTGCCCTTTCAGCCTTTCTTTGCCGTCACCGGAGGGCTTGACAACCCCCAAACTTCAGGCATGACCCCAAACCCAAGTAGCTGAAGGGCAGCAAAGGCAGGGCAGGGTATTTTGGGGACCGTCTTTATCTGCTGCACGAAGATTTAGCACAGGCATTGCGTAACGCTGGGGGGGTCACTGCGCTTGCCCCCTCTCGCCGTCAGAGATCAGAGACTCAATTAATCCTCCCTCATTCCCTGCCCACGGGGACCAGCCATGGGTGCCCTCTCGGCCCGGCCCTGGCAGCAAGAAGTCAAATCTCCACCCGACGTCAGCATCCTCTGATGTTGGTAGCCCACAGCCTGGGGGTGAGGTGCTGTGACACTCCACTGCCACATCCTCGGGCACCCATTGCCACCACCCGGGTCACCCATTGTTCCTCCCAGGCCACCCACCTCACTTGGAAAGCCCTGTTCAAATTGAGGTGGCCTTGAAGGAACCAGACAGACACCTAGGTCCCTAAAATGACTCATTATTTCTGTGCCCCAACCTCAGGTTCTGTTGTTAAGGGGCTCGGCAGACACAGACCCTGCGGCAGAGATCTGGGCATTTAAGGCATTTAAAAGGTCATTTTTAAACCATGAAGGTTTGGTGCACACCTGCCTATGTTCCCTCTTTGCTCCTTTGCACAGAGCAGGTCACTGGTGGGTGGCTTGCTCAGGCACACTCTGCAGGATCACAACAGCAATGAAGGGATCCCTATTTTTTTTTTGGCCAGCCCTAAAATAACAACCCCCACGTGTATCCTTGGGCAACCCTACAATGAACAAGGCGAGTTCACAGCCCGGCGTTGGCGAGCCCGGGCACTGCTGTGTGTGCACAAGGGCTGACAAGGAGAAGGGCACCAGGAGGCAAACCCAAAATGCTGTCATGGGAAGATTTGAGGAGGTAAAGGTGGTGTCATGCTGCTGCCACCCACAACAGCCCACAGAACCCCTGGGGTCCTGGTCCTTCCCACCAGCATCCCTTGAGCAGTAAAAATAGACATCGCACAGCATCCTGGCATGGCTGGGTGGCCCTGAAGGCAACGGGAGAGCACAGAGCAAAAGCACCCCATGGCTGGGGCAGGGGCCAAGTCTGTGGCACTGGGGAGGATGACAAGTGTGGTGGCATTGGGACACGGTGACATGCCCCTGGTGAGGGGGCTCACAGAGTTACACAACGCTGGCCCAGCCGCCCTTGGCCGTGAGCGCCGTGCGTGCTCTATCGACACGGCCCCGGCCGCCCTCCGACATCCCCGCGGGCACACGGCTCTGCAAGTGGCACAAATGCAAGGGCACGTGAGCAGGGGACCTGCTCCAGCCCCCCCTCAAAGCCTGGACCTCCTGCAGTGGTCACCAGCCACGCAGCAGCATCCCACTGTCCCTGGGCTCGGCCGTGCCAGGGCTGGCACGCTGCTGTGTGGAGCAGGGGGAACAGGGCAGGCACCCACGCCCAGCATCCTGCTGGGAAAACACACTGACTAAGACACTGCATGGCCCCCACCCAGGCACTTTTAGGACATCAAAGACCAGCGAGAAGGATGCAATAAATTCAAACCTGGGGGATGTGATAGCAGATTAGGGCAAGGCAGTGAGTGCTTCAGACAGGACCTTGGTTCTTTGGTCTTGCCACTTAAGGAGGTCTGTGACCCAAAACCACCCTCAAGCCTATTCAAAGAGAGGAAAAAATCCCCCTCTTTTTCTGTTGGAGGGGAGAAACACTCACTGCTCCTCTAGGCAGCAAGAAGCCCTCCCCTCAGCGCAGCAGCGGGAGAAGCAGGGATGCTTTTGTCCATAGAGATGGGGAAACTGAGGCACGGTGGCTGGAGGGGCCTGAGCGTGGGGACTGGCAGCAGCCCTTGTCATCACCTTCCCCCTTGCCTGGCCTGGCCCCAGGTTGAGATATTTATAAAGCCGATAAGGGAGCAGAAAGAATTTTCCAAACGCTAAAGTTACGTAACCTCTCCTCGCCCTGCCTGGACATCGTCTTTAATTATAAGCTTGGGATGGGGGGAGCCCTCCATGGTGGGGCTGGTGGGGGCCACCCCTGCCACAGTCACCCCAAAGGGCTTCACCCTCCTCTCCCTCTCCACAGAGAGTCCCCAGGGCCAGGCACTAGCCTGTGCCACCGTGGAACCCCATCCCTGAGGGACCCTGATGGTTCTGTGGCCCGTCTCCCCATCCTGTGTAAGGGACTCCAAGTTTTTGTCTGGGTTCTGGGTGGCTGATCCCCCAGGGTGTGCACACCCCTGCAGCCCAGCCCGGCACGCGCTGGATGTCATGACAGATGATAACCTGAGCACAGATGGCACTGCCATGGTGACAGTCGATGGCTGCTGCTGGGAGGAGTTGTGTGGAGGTGCTGCAGCAGCACCTGCCCCCCAAAGCGCTGACCCCCACCCCAGGCACTGCAAGTACCCCCTGCCCTCCACCAGCCACTCTTTACCCCATAGGCAACTTCCAAACGCTTTTCCATCACCTCACAGCTGCCTCCAACTCCACCAGCCGTGCCTCAGTTTCCCCAGCCCTGCGCTTGCCCCCCCAGGGGAGGACAGAGTCCCTTCCCCGGGATATTTTTCTCTCGCCCAACTTCGGCCAAGGCTGCGGAGTTGGAGGGATGCTGAGCGAAGGCTCCGTCGCTGTGGCAACCCGCGGGGCCGTCTCCAGGCGACCGCCCAGGGATGCTGCAGAGATGCTCTGGAGGCAGAGCCAGAGGGACCAGGGCGGTGGGGGAGGTATCCATAGGGATGCCACCCCCCTCCTCCCCTTCCCTACCCAAACCACAGCCTGGTCTTTGTAACAGGCTGTTAAAACACCCTGAAGAGAGTCACCGATTTGACTCAGGCAAAGCTGGCTGAGCACTGACGAGCTCATGGCAGCACAGGCTGGCTGGTGGGAATACCAGCAGGATGCTCCCGGGTGGGAGCAGGGCCGCTCGGCTTCCAGGGACACCTGCAGAGCTGTGGAAACCATTGCTGGAAATAAGCCCGTTAGCTTCTTAACCCTCATTAAGCAGCTTAGGGGGGACACGCGCCATCCTACGCAAACCCGGAGGCGGAGAGGGCCCTTGCCAGGGCGAAGGGGTGACGGGATCTCAGTGGATGCTGCGGGGGTGGCACAGGGGGCACGGCCCCGTCCCTGCCCTCGGCGAGCTGCGCTCCCGCATCCATCCCCCCTGTTGCTCCTTGCCAGCCGGGCCCTTCGGCAGCTGCCGGCAGCGCCGAGCGGCGGGCAGGGATGGCGATGATGGGATGTCACACCCGTGTGACGAGTGTGGGAGGTCTCAGCCGCAGCCCCGCCGGCTCCGGGGGGAGCGGGGTGGCGGTGACAGCGCGGGGCGACGGCCCGGCCAGCGCCCGGCACCGCGGCTGCGGGACGGAGCGGGACGTTTCTAATCACTCCACTTGGAAACGGTCCCGTTTTTACATTTGTTAAATTAAAGGATGTCAGCGTCTGATGCCAAGCCCAGGCTCCCTCGGAAATTTAAACTAATGACAGCGAGGAAAATGAGCAGAAACCAGAGCACAGGCGCTCCCACGTTATCCAGCCGCACCAGCCATCTCTGTGGCGGGGTTAACATGGCAGCTTGCAAAGCACCAACCACCACAAAGATCTCAACTTTCTGCCCCAAAATCCAACCTTGCCCACTCTGCTCGGCCAGAAGGTGCACGGGTGGCACCTGGGCAAGCCAGGCTGCTGTGCTGGGGGCCCCAGAGATCCCCATCCTCCTCCAGCCTCTCAAAAGGCAAAGATCTCCCTCTTTCCAGGGCACCGCTGCCCGGGGCGGTGGGGTTTATCAGCACTGAGGGGTGGAAGTGGGAGAGCAGCTTAGCGAGTGCGGTGTCCGGATTTCTCCAGCTCTGACGACTCCTACAGCCGGCTCCATCGTGCCTGGCCCTGTGCCAGCGGGCAGCGGGGTCCTGGCAGAGCGCGGGGGCTGCCGCCGTCACACGGCCCCTGGCTGCCCCTCTTCCCCACGGAAATACCTGGGCTCAGGCGAGGGCTTCGCTCCCGGCGCTCTCCAGGCTCCGCTGGGGTGGTTTTGTGCTGCAGCTGAGTAAAACCACAGAGTGGTGGTTGTCTTTTTTTTTTTTTTTTTTCCTTTTATA
>VXBQ01005194.1:189066-223365 GCA_013400175.1 Phainopepla nitens
TGGTTTTCTCTCTCTCTTTCTTTTTTTTTTTTTTTTTTTTCTCGCCGCTATTGGTTTTCTTGCTATCTGATCCTGAGCGAGCGCTGCAGCTCGCCGCTTCCCTGCTTTTTTCCCCCCAGCTCCCAGGCTTTTGACAGGGAATGAAACACAGACACCCAGTGAGACAGGCTCCGGCTTCTACAAAGCTCCACTCCCTCCTGCTGCCTTTGTCCGCGAACAGCAACTCCTCCAACTCTGCCCGTAGACACGAGGGAACCTCTGCATCAGCACTTTCCTAATGGCTGCTTCGCCCCAGCCCTTCGGCCCTTCTTCTTCTTCTTCCTCGCTTCCTCTCCTCTACCTTGATGGCTTCCGCTGGCTTTTTCTAGCCCGGCCCCGGCTCCGGCAGCCACAGACCCGGGAAGCAGGAGCCTGTTCCCTTTGGATCCATCTCAGCTCCCCCGCGCCGGCGGCTGCGCTCGGGGGGCAGTGGCCCCGCACTCCATCACCGTCCTGCCCGCACACCTTCCATGAAAAATCGATGGGGCAGCGTCCCTGAAGGCTTCACTTTGGGCTGGTTTAAGGGGCAGGGGGCTGTGTGTGTGGAGAGGAGCCGGGGGGCAGAGGGAGGGCTGAGAATTGGAGCCACTTCTTTTTATTGCAGGCGGGGATTATTTTTGTTTTGTTTTTTTTTTAAAGGTTGACTGGAGTCCAAGTTTGGTTTTTTTGGTGGTGAGCATTATTTTAAGCCATTTGGGAGGCTTTGGATGTCTTCAGGTCACACTACCCTTATAATAGCGAGGCCTTTTTGGAGAGGGTCAAAGTGAAACCTTGCTCCGGCAGTCTTGTTCCCCCGCGGAGGGGAGCGGGAGGCACAGGGATGCTGCAGTGGGCTCACAACCTCGGCTGGCTCCCAGCCAGAGGGAGATGCAAACCAGCCACCGTCTGTAATTTTTGCTACACTTCCTCCACACTCGGTCACCCGCGAGATCCCAGGGCTGCTGCCTGCTCCTTTTTTGGGGATTCACAGGCTTTGTTAAAAAAAATAAATAATCACAGCCAGGAGACCTCCAGCCTCGGCAGCGATGCTCGGTGCTGCTCAGCATGCCTGTCACGAGCTGGCGGGTCACAGAGGAACCACAAAGCCCCCAAAACACAGCATATGAAGAGGCTACCTTTCCCCCCCGGCCCTTGGCAACCTCTCCCTCACTTTTCTTTGTCTCCCACCACAAGTTTGGGACCAGCAATTCCTCCCTCTCCCCTTCGACAGCATCCTGGAGCAGTGACTCTCCTGGTGGCCAGCTCCCATCCTATCCCGAGATGGAGCACTGTTCCCTCACTGCTCCCAAACACCCCAGACACCAGAGCACCTCAGGGCAATGCTCCCAGTGCTGCCTCCACTCCCCTCTCCACACTGGCTTGTCCCCTCTCACCCCATTCCACAAACCTCAGAAACACTGAATTTTAACCAACACCAAAACCCCAGGATAAAAAGCACTGCAGGGCCTTGCTTCCCTGATGGATACTCAGTTAACAGCAGGGATTTGGGATCTGCAGATCAGAGGGGACACCAGCTTGCACACTGGGCATGGTGGTCTTGTGCAAGACCACCCAGGGACAAGCTGACCCCAAAACACTGCTCCTTTTTGCCCAAAGATTGGCTGCAGAGCTGGGCTAGGAGACTGGCCATGGGCCAGGGGTACCCACTGGGGTGAGGGGAGCAGCTTCAGGGTCCCCAGTCCAAGACTGGGGCCGGCTGGGAGTGCTGGGTGGAGCTGGGCAGCCCCAACTGGCCGGGCTGGTGCCCCATCACCTGCCCATGCTGGTGGCTTATCCGTCTCTCCCCAGTTTGCTGCAGGAAATGCAAATGAAGAGCTTGGGACTCCCATCCCGGTAAGCCCCAGATTCCCTCTGCTTTTGGGCAGAAGTTCCCCTTGTTTTCCCCTCAGGACTGGGGAGAAGCCCGTTGTCCCCTTCTGCAGGACCGCAGCCCTGGGGACCCTCATGTCTCGTGGGCTCCTAGCCAGGGAACATCTCCAGCCAGGATCTCCCACTGCCCCAGGCCATGTGTGGCCACTCTTTTAGGAGCTGTCCAAGTGAGGGAAGGAGGACGAGGGGGTGAAACGAGGGGTGCAGCCGGCGGGGTCGAGCCCCCTGCAAGCGCCCGCAGCGCGGCTGCGCGGGGCCAGGAGCGAGTCAGCACTGAGCCATTAGGGCTAATTTAATCAAGACGGATGGCCCGATTGGAGGGCTGCCGTCCATAAATCCCCCACTCCCGCTGCATTAGTGTCAGGGCTCCCAGAGGAAGAGGCCGAGGGGGAGGCGCGGGGGAGCGGGGATGGGGAAACGTGCTAAGTCACCCGTCCTCCCGACGGCACCGGGATGCTCGGTGCCACCACCCCGTCCCGCGAACCCTGGGGACACAGCCCACCGTCCTCAAGCCCTTCCAAAAGCCTAGCATCTGGAGAGGGTGGGATTTCAAGTGAACTGGGTTTGCCGACCCCCAAAAGGTGCAGGGCTGTTCACGAATCCCGCAGGGCAGGGGTTTGTTCCCATGGACATCTCTCTCATTTGCTCCTCATTTGCAGCAGGAGGAAGGTGGGGTGCTGGGGGAAATAGGCTTGGAGCCCCATTGTAGGTCCCAGTGTGATAACTGGGACTTGGAAATACGAGCTGGGAAAGCCCCAAGGCTGATGGGTGCAGCGCCCACCCCAGTGCCCAGCAAGACACACAGAACTCGCGCCACACCACAGCACAACACCATTGCAGGACATCCCCATAGAACCCCAGCTCCTCTCTCCCTCCACCCCACTCCCTTCCCACTTCTGCTCCTAGAAAAGGCCATCTGCAGGCTCAGGGTTGCCACCTGACGACCCAAAACACGTCCCCCCACCCACCGGGCAGCGGGAGCCACTGGTGCCGCCGCGCCGCACGAGCCAGCTCAGGAAATCAACTCTCATCCCTGCAGGTTAAAAATAGCCTGAGCTTTGCCATGGACACGCCTCGCCCCGGCCGGGCTGGCTCCCATCTCGCCTGGCCACCCAGCCCACCGAGCTCGCGGCCGTGGGGCAGGGTCCGGCCGGCTGCGGCCATCTGCTGCGGGCGCTGGCAGCCGCGCTGCCGGCCCTGCCAGGCCACGCTGTTGGCCAGCAAGGGGACACAGAGGGCCAAGTCCCGCTGGGATTTGGGAGGACAACGGGCCAGGGGATGCGGCAGACAGGAGGGGAGGACGGCGCGGGTTTGTGGGCTCTCGCCCCTGGAGCGCTCAGGGGAAGAAGCAGGGATGATAGCCCAGTGCAGAAGGAAAGATTTGCATCACCAGGGGATCTCAGCCTGGGAGAACAGTCAGGGATGGCCAGGGGCAGTTGGATGATGGAGAGAGGGATGCTCAGACCTACGCTCCATGTCCAGAGCATCTCGAGGGCTGTGTCAGCACAGAAGGAGCACAACCCAAAGAGCTCAGGGAGGCTGATCCCAGGGCATGAGGAGCAGTGAAGTGTGGCACTGCCGTGGATTTATCTGGAAATAGAGGAAGGCACATCTCTGCACCTATGGTTCCTGGCTGTGCTTCAGCGAGGCCAGGAGGGAGGGAGGGCAAGGAAGGAGCCTGACGGCCAACAGGAGGAGCACAGCAGCTGAGGTCTTTTGATTGAGGTGCTTTTTTGGCGCTACGAGCAAGGTCCTGGGGGCCAGAAACTGCTGATGGGGGCAAGAATGGCCATTGCCACGCAGGGATTTGGAGCAGCTCTCCATAGGTTGGTTGCACCATGCCCAGCAGGTCTTACTGTCTCAGCTCAGCACCTTTGTATCCACTCACCCAGGAAAGAAAAGTAAAGGCAGGATTGGTCCTGAGGAGCCATCAGCCAGGAGCAATAATCTGATCCATGAAAAGCCATGGAGCAGGTGAGCCATTTCTACCCAGAATGGCTAGCACAGAAAAAAAAAAAAAAAAAAGGCATTTGTCTTTCTGCCAGTTGACAAAATGAAATACCACTTGTAGCCAGTGAAACTCTGCAGTTTTGCTAATGAAGGACTGCTCCATCCAGCTTCCAGCTGGATTCCAGCCCCAGCCACAACACGGACCCTGGCAGCGTCCCCCGTCGCATCCCAGCACTGGTGCCACAGCACAGGCTCAGGCTTACTGCAGGCCCCAGCACTGCCCCATGGCAGGGACACAGATCCCATTGCCAGTTTTGCTCCCACCCTTTGCTCCCCTGTGTTTGCCCTGGGGACCGTGCTGCTGGGATAGCACCGTGTCCCTTGGGAGGCTCTAACATATCTTAGGAAATTTTCCCATTCTACTCAGCCTAATTTCACCCATTAGAGCTTGTTTCAGCAGGGTCCCCAGGGAATGTCACTCCCCAGCATCCTCCCCTGACTCTTCCTCTGCTTCTCTTCTGCACATGCACATCTCAGGATGGCTCAGCCTTCCTCCACCATGAGCAGAGCTGGTCCAAACAACCATACCCTCCATAAATCATTCCCTTCCCTACACAATCCCCAAGGATTTCCCAGCTGGTTGTGATACACTTTATAGGAGCTGAAAGGTGCTGACCCCGCCCTGCTGCACACAGAGAGGTCCAGCCCATGGACAAACCCCTGAGGAGACCTTGGCCAGAGGTGGGAGCCTGCTCCTTATCCACAACTGAAAAGCAAAAATAGAGCCAGTCTGGGAAAACTGTGCACCGTCAGCATGCCACCACTCTAGGACCAGGCCAGAGACTCCATCACTCTGGAATCCTGACTGGAAAACACATGATAAAGCAGGAGGAAAGAAGCTTATCCGCTGCTGTCATGGCCTGAAGTGTTTGGGGGGAGGATTTGGGGCAGCAGATGGGAATTCCTAGACTTTGTGCACAATCCCAGTGCCAGCTCCATGGCCCGGGCCAGTTGTGACCAGCATAGCTTTGGCTTTTCACCAAGTGATGCACCAAAAGGAAGCAAAGGGCATCATCCCTGGGGGCTCACAGCACCCAGGAGAAACCATGGAGCCCTTTCAGCTCTCCTCAATGCTCAGCTCCCCTTTCCCTCATCCAAAGGACAGATTATTTTAGGAAGACAGGAGGAAAGAGCAGCAGTGATGAGCTGACCGCTGGCTGCTCACAGCAGAGCCCAGGCTGGACACCCCGGGGGTCAGAGAGGCACCCCACACAACCCAGAGGTTTGGCTGCAGCCAGAGAGCCCAACTGGCTTCTTACATAAACGACCTGAGGGCAGCGCCTCGGAGACCACCAGCGCAAGCAGCAGATGCTGCGAGGCCAAATCCAGCCGGTCCCGGGCAGACGTCACCTAATCAGCACGCTGGCTCCTTCCCAAGGCGGTCTTGGGGCACACTGTAAATATCTTATGTAAGCACCTCTGGCCTGGGGCCGGAGCCATTCAGCCATGTCACACAGCCATTCCCTCCTGGGCACAAGAGGAGGCCTGGGGGCCTCCAGCATGGACCTGCCAGACCCCCTTGGTGACCCATCTCACAGCTTTGCCACAGCTCCAGGAAAAACTCTGGTGTGTGGAGAAGAATTGCCCATTCTCAGAGGCAAAAAAGGACAGAAGAAGGGGTCAAAATGACAAGTCACTTCTGCTCCCAAACTGTTTGTCCTCCAGGACTTGGTAGCTGAGTGCAGAGCTGGGAAGAGCCCTTCCTACAAGGCCCTTCCTACAAGGCCAGCGCTTCCAGCCCAGACACAGCTGGAAGGACAGAAGTCCCTTCAGTGATGGAGACATCACACCAGGCCAGGAGACTCTGCCAGTGCTCAGCTCCCACCTCATGGGAAATTTCTCATCTCAGTCTCCCCTGGGGCAGGTTAGCCCCCAGATTTCTCAGCACTGCCAGAGACATGAGACAGAGAGAGAGACACACACAAAGAGAGAGAGATTCCTCTTTGTCCTGAGCAGTCTTCTGAAGACAACGAGAGTTGGGAGGCTGGAGAGAGCCCATGGATGGACACAGCTGAGGGTAAAACCTGCTGCGCTGGGGCATTAGCAGGATGCAGAGGATGGTTAACCTGTGAGCATCTTCAGCACTGAAGCATCTTCAGTCACTCCAGGCTGCCCAAGGAGGTGAAAAACATGGTGAGGGCTATGCTGGCAGATACCATTTCCTCCCTCTCCCTGGGCTCACATCTTCAAAGGATTTATCCACAGTGATTTTGGCCAAAGAAAATCCCAAATGAGTGGCCTCGAGCCTCACTGTTGCCTTTACCTGTCAGCACCAGCCTTGGGGGACTTGCCCATCCGTGGGACATCCCCTCCCGTGCCAGAGCAGGTCACACGCGAGCTCGGTGGGTTCAGACATCAGTTGGAGGACGCTCGGAGGCACAGACAGCAGGAGGCCGAGGGAGCAGATAGGACACGACCTGCCCCAGCCTCCTGCTCCTCTTTGACAGGTCACTTAAACGCTGCAGCCACTGAAAACCCGCCCCGTCTTTCACAAGAGGCATTTCACACCCGCCCCCGCTGCTAAATAAAGCAGCCCCAGCGTTACTGCACCTCCCGGGGAGGTCCTGGGCACGGAGCAAGGTTAAATTCATCCCTGCAGAATCAGCACCAGCAGCTTCTCCATCAGCACTGGAGCTCCAGGCTGAGCCGGCCGTGCCACCACCAGCCCGGGGCTGGAGAGGAAAACAGAGGCAGGCACAGAATTTGAGTCTCTGTCGCTGCAGCTGGCAGAGGGGAACATATGCACAAATATTTCTGCTCTCCTGCTCTTGGCAAGGCCTCTTTGCCCATTGCTGGCAGCTCTCAGGGTTTGGGGAAGGGCAGACGGGTCTGGCCAGCAGCTGCCTGTGGCAGCCCTCGGATCTGGGAATGGCAGTGAAGGTAAAACCTTGAGGATTGTTCAAGTCCTGTCCCCCAGCACACAGCACTAAGTGACACCGGGCAGCTGCAGGCACCAGAGCCAAGTGCTTGAAATGTATAGAGTGAAGAAACAATCAACACTGACACAAACCCCCCCAGTTTTCCCCCTCTGCTCAAAGCCATGAGAAAGACCCACAGCAGACACTAGGACTGTGGTGGGGAAGCCAAGAGGCCAGTCTGAAACAGAGCTGCATTTTGGGATCACCTGCCTATCATGGGTTTCTGGAGGGTGCAGTCTTAGAAAACAGAGGTTCAGCAGTGCCCAGGGCCAGGTAGATGAAAGGCCGAGCTATTCTTTGGGTTGTGGAGCAAAATAAAACTGTACATTCATATGGAAACAAATTATTTTTAAGTGAAAGACTAAATGATAAAGGTTTTTTTCCATGAGCCTCAAAGTGGTTTGTTCCAAAGGAACCAACTCCCCACCAGGTTGTTGCACTCATTTGTAAATCACAATTCTCCTCTAGATCATTTAAAAGACATTTTCCAAAGCAAAGAGGCAATTGAAATAAAAAAAAAAAATTAATCTCCAAACAGAGTGTTCTGACTCTTCCTGAAAACTTCACGTTTCCAAAAGCCAAGGTAAAGCACCGTGATGTTCCCAGTTGTTTCTGTCCCCCATTTTGTGCACTCACATGTAATTCCCCAGCTCTGCATGAGTTTGGGATGGGTGCCAGGCTCTGCAGTGCCAGCGCCGAGCACACGCAGCTGCCGGCACGCTCCGGATCAGAGCCACAGCACCCAGCAAAGCCGAGGCCAGGGAGCTCCTCAAGGGGTGAGGAAATGCTCTTTCCCTTTTTCTGGGCTGTTTATCCCTGCGGGGTGAGCCAGGGAATTCCATTTGGGGTGCAGGGGGTGGCACGACAGATCCCAGCAGGTGGTACCTGCTGCTCTGGGATGCTCCAGTGCAGCAGCTTACAGAGATAACACAGAAGATTTTATAGAGATTCCCACATGTAGCTGCTGTGGAACTTCCTAAACCCCTCCTTTTCAGAAGGGACCTCACCCCTCTGCAATGCACAGGTGGCACATGCACCTTACACGGGGATGCCAAAGCAAGAAGCATCGTAGAGGTGAGCTGGAATTCTCAGGGAAGGTGTGATCCAGGGCTCTGGGAGGACAGGAAACTCCTCCTGCTGCTGCTAGAGCAGCCCATGCCTCCAATCCAGTGCCACTGGGATGGAAATTAGGCTGTCACTAGCTGTAAATGCCCATGGCAGGGCAGAAGTTACGTGTGTCCTTCCCTAAGGACTGCAGCCAGCAGGAGGGCACTGCCTACCGTGCCAGCACTTTGGGCTTCCTAACAAAGATGCTTCTTAAGAATTCCTTTTTTATTCCTCTCTTCCCCTCCATTCTGGATGCTGGATGATAAAAGACAAAGCAGCAAAACCTTCCCAGAGCCCAGTCCCAAGCCCCCACCAGGACCCCAAAGCCCCCACATCTCCCTGGATGTCAGCAAGGTTCCAGTGTAAATTTTCGTGTTGGTTTATCAGGGATCAAACTGTGCCTCTCCCCAGGGGATCTTCCACTTCTTCTCCATTAAGATAAAAAGGAGAGAAGTTTTAAAAGCCCACTGTTTAACAAGGCAGCTGCAGGGAGGCTACTCGACTGATTGAGTTTTTACCTGGTCCTTACAGGCAAGCTCAAGTACTTAACATAGAAATGAGGTTTAGTCACAGCGAGGCATTTGGGATTAGAGTTGGCTGGAGAAACTCTGATGAAACCACGGTTCCTCCAGAATATGCACTCTTGTCAAAATTGAAATGCTTTGTGAGATTGAATAGGTTTAGCCAGAAGTTCATTTCCCAAAGAAAATCAGGGAGAGGTTGAAGGAAAATTTGTTGAATGAAAAAAGATGTTCTTTTTCATTTGAGCCATGCTGAGGTATATGTTGTTGAAGAGGCTGGGTTTTTTGTTTGTTTGTTTTGTTTTTTGATATTTTTTTTTCTTTTTTGCTGTTGTTGTTGTTTTGAGGGTTTATTTTTAAGTCTTGTATTGCTCAGGGAGGAACCTGAAGAACTATTTTCTCTCTAATGACAAGTTTACCCAAACTCAGCAATTCCCTGCTCCCTGCTGGCTCACAGACTGGTAGCCCTGAAGACATTTATGGCTCTGCAAGAAATTCTTGCTATCAGACTCCAAGGACAGCACGACTCAATAAAGACAAGCTATCAAATCCCACCTGGAGTGATCCTGGGGAGGCAAGGGAAGCCAGGCAGGACCAGGGCAGGCAGCAAAACTGCAAACAGCATCAATGACCTTCACTAAGGTGAGTCCCCAGCAGCAATTGGGAATTTCTCACCCCAGCCCCACCCTTTTTGACGAGCATCACCCCACTGGAAAAAAAGAAAGGATGGGGCATCCCTCAGCAGGGAAAAAATGGATGAGTGGCTTCCATACAGGACGACAGACCATGGGGGTTTCTGCAAACCCATTGGTTTCAATCTTCTAATTGTTCTTCTGCCAAAATCTGGCATTGCTCCTCTTAGATAAACTGTTACTTGAGTCTCTTGGTAAAAGTTCACACTCTTGAGTCTGACAGATAAAACCTCAGGGTCAGGTGAGGATCCACTCAGTTTTTGGGCTCTGGTTTGAGCATCAGTTGGGACCAGCAATGGCCTGGGCTTCTCCTGCTCTGACACAGCATCCTGGAGCACCTGCTTATCAGGCAGGGGAAGGAGCATTGGGTTCTCACAGTGTTGGAGCCAGCAGCAACTCCCAGACCAGGCACACGGATTTTGCACAGCCCTTCTCTGTGATCACACCCAAGGGGCTGCAATCACCTCCAGGCTTGTTCAGCATATGCCAACAGCCTCCTCTGCTCAGCTTCACGAGCTAGGAAGTCCGAACTCCCTTAGATTGGCAGCAAGTTGGTGTTTTAGCAGCCCTGCCTGGAGCAGGTAGGCTCAGAGCAGACACTTTTCCAAGGGTAGGAGTGACAGGCAGAGCTGCTGGACCCAGTCACAACTGTTATAACTGTTATAACTCAAACTACAGCTCAAAACATCTTCCCCAGGTTGCTGGGAGATGCCAGCTATACAGGTAGATTTTGGAAAAACAATCAAGAGCCCACAGTCCAAAGCAGCAAATCCTCAGTTTCCCTCCAGCACTGTTACAGCCGCTCATCGCCATTCAAATCCAAGGAGGGTTTGTGCCCAACCTCAGGCTGGGGGTGTTCAGGAACCCTCTGACTACTGTCCCTGTAGCCCCAGCTGTGAGCAAACCATCCAAATCCAGCAGTACTGGGGGAGCTTTGTTTTTGTTCCCCCTCCCCTTGCTTTGGGATGAGAGGAGCTTTATAAAAGACTTCCGCTTAATCCCCCTGCCAAGCGGACATCGCCGGCTCCTGCCGTCACATCGTGCTCTGGACACACACAGAGTTTTCTGCCCTGGCTTAAAAAGAACATTGTTTGCAGAACAGAGTGAAAGGAGAAGAGAAAAAAAAATTAGGAAAAAAAAAAGAAAGAAAAATAGAGATCTGTGATGTTTGCTGGAAGAAAAACCCACTCATTTGTTTGGACAGGGATTCTCAGCACGTACAATCTCAGGAACAAAAGGAGATGCTTGTTCTCTGCTGTGTTTGTGGGAAGAGTCCTGTAAATATTATGGGGTGTTTGAGCTGTAGAGATGATCTCCAACCTGCCCTCAGAAACTCCTGGCACCCCCAAAATCCCTGCTGAGGGGTCCAGCCCTTGCACAGCCCCACGGATCCAGACCCCAAGCCCTTCCCTTTATATTCAGTAGCAGCCTGTTCCAACAGAACTAACTGCAATAAAATTCCTTTGGGAAGAACTTTTGGGAAGAAGCACGGCTCCATCTGACCTTGCTGGTACTCAACAAGATGTAGGTCAAATATTTTAATTGCCAAGTCACTAATCCCCCACGCGCAGCTCTCCAATATTTGCACGTTGCTGCAGACTTACTGCCTTTGGAAGCCACGGGGGGAAAGAAATAGCAGCTGGATTGATGGGGAAGCAATTCCTGCTGAAGCACAGCGCTGGATACAACTGCTTGGGATGAATGGCTGTGACTGCAGGGAGAAGGGAGAGGAGCAGGGGGGAGTTGCTGCTCCACCAGCTGCATTTCCAGTTGGATTCAAAGCTCTTCCAACCTTCCCAAGACAGCATCCTTCAGCATCAGAGCACAACTGTCCCAACTGCACAGGCAGCACATGAATACACCCTTAAGACCTCCCCCCTCCCATCGCTGTTGGGAAACTCGGAGGAAGACAGGCATTTTATTTTGATAAATCAGGGAGTGAAGCAGCCGCGGCGGCGCGAGCGCCTGCAATGCAGCCACCTCCAGGCTGCAGCTCGCTGACACCTGAGACTCCTTCGGCAGCCACAGGACCAGCAATTGCCTCTGTGCTCCCCAAGGAGTTTGAAGAGACAGAGGGTAATTGCCCGTGATGGAATTTGACACACACACACACACACACACAAAAAAAATATACTACAGCAGGAATTGCAGCTTCGGGGTCATGCAGGGACGAGGAGAGGACCCTGAATCGCCAAGTTCAGACCCTGCCATCAGCAGCTACCATGCTGCATAATCAGGTTCAGAAATCCATCATGGAAATCTTTAAATTAACTCCATTTTCTAACCCTCGCTGCTGCTGGCATCCTGCTCTGGAGCTGCCTCCTGAGAATGCTCCGCTCCAGGTGTGGAGCCCCCACATGTCAGGACACACAAAGCCTCACCTTGGGGCACAACCAGCATTAGCTCAGTGACAGCATCACCAGAGAGGAAAGGAAATGGGGATGGGGGAGTGGGATATGTGGTGTGGAAAACCTCATATTTCCAGGTCAGAATTAAAAAGGCCAATTATATTATCATCTCTCAGCAACAGGAAGGGTCTCACTCACTCAAACAGGGCTTAGCAAGACACGGCCCTGGCCCAGAGCTGCAGCACTGAGCACAAGTGGGAAATTCTGATGAAGACAGAGGTTGCATCATTAAAATGCAGCGAGTTGGATTCTGCCTGTATATCTACCCCTGCAAATCCTGGACAAAAGATTTTCCAGATTACGTATGCACATTCCTTTCCCTGCTGTCCCATTAAAGAATGCTCAGTGCCCCTTTCCCAGCATACACCAGAGCATCACCCCAGGCATGCAGGAGGCAGGTTCAAAGATTTTGGGCCCAGGGCTACCCAGGGAAGGAGATTCCCTGGAGAAAGAAAAGGCCGTGGGGCTTTTTTTTCTCCCATTTTCCCCAATTTTCAGAGAGGATGTACTTTTGTTTTTATGTGGCAGAGGGAAAGCTCAGGTTGTGACAGCAGCAGCCCATCGGATTTGATGCACAGCAAAAGGAGCTGGGTGTTTTCCCTTGGCTGCTCCAGATACTTGAGACATGACACTGCTGGGGCATCACATGGACACGCTTCATATTCAGTCTCACTTTCACAAAGCAGAAAACTTTGATTTTCACTATTTCTCTTCCTTAGACTCAGTCTCACAGTTTTGGGACCCAGGAGCATGAAAGAAACTGTGGATTCTGGGGTACAAGGCTCATCTCCTTTCTTTGCTCCATTCCCCCCACATATGGCCACTGGGAAGGGAGCTGTTTGTGCAACTACTGCCCAAAGCACATCCCATGGGAAGCAGGGAACAGGCTTTAGGGCATGCTGGCCTCTGGAGAAGAGCATGAAACTTCAGTGTGTCCCACAGGGACAATTATCAAGTGGGAGAGTCAGTCTTCCAACCCAAAGCCATTAGTTACAAAACAGGGAAGAGGGCTTAAAGCTCTTATGTTTGAACATGTTAGCTCAGCCCTTTAGGGAACTCCTGATGTGCTAGAGCATCTAATCTCTGCAAATCACTTTTATTCAGCCTTGCTCTGGGTTTTCCTTTTTAATCAACTTAATCTTTATTCATGAGGTGTGTTACTGCATTACAGAAACGCCCAGATTCTGAGCATCAGGCTCAGGGAATGGAAACTGAGGAAACTTGGGGTTTGTTCCAGTCAGGGCTTAAGGTCTGGAGCAATTTGTCTGGACTCATGGCAGGCCCTAAAACTCCTCTATGTCCCAGCAGGGAGGAGGAGGAGGAGGAGGGAAGCAGCCCAAGTTCTGGGAGGACATGCACTACACCCCGGGGCTGGCACGTGGTGAGCAGCACGTCTCATTGCTATATTTAATCAGAGAGGTCCCCGCTCACCCAGCCTCCACGGTAGAGCCTTTTTCTTATTACATAAAAAAAAAAATTATAATAGAAGATTCTGTGAAATAAAAATAATAAATTAAAGGGATCAAAGGACCCAGCGACCGGCGAGTGACAGCAACACGAAGCACAGAATAAAGGAAGCGTTAATGGGATTTCAAGGGGAGAAGGAGGGCAGGAGGCAAGATTTGCTCCCAGAGAGAGCAGAGAGCTGTGCTGCCAGGACCTCATGAACTGTCCCACATGGGATCAGACACTTATACTGGTCCATCTCTCCTCAGGCAGAGTCTCATGAGGCATCTCTAAATGGGGATGTGGCAGAGCACGGCAGGACAGAGCAGAGTTTGACAACCAGCACAAGCTCCTGGGAGCAGACTGGGACACAGCAGTGCTGGCATTTCTGTTTTGGGGAGGCAGGAGCAATTTCAGTGTCTGCTTCCCTGGCAGCAGAGGGCCATCATTTGGGGGGTGCCAAGAGGAGCAGGATCTCATCCCCACAAATCAGCTTCAGAGCCCCAGTGCACAGAGCAGCTCTCAGCAGCCTGGAGTGCCCTCAGTCTCATCCTCTGAGGATCAGCTCCCCCCCACCATGATCCAAAGGAACTAATGGGATTGTAATTCTTCTAATGAGCTGTAATTAATTAATTACCCTGTTAGCACAAGAGCTTTACATTTTTTGGCAAGCACGGTGCAGTTTTGTAGCTAGAGGGAGGCTCTTCCCCAGCACCATCAGGCTCCAGTCGTGGCTGCAGACGAGCTCATTGCCCTCCACTTCAATCTGACACAGTTCCCTTCAGGAAAGAACCTTGGGAGCAGCCACACAGCTCACACTTCTCACTGGAATTAGACAACCAAGGCACAGACATTCATTCAGAGGGATCACAAACATCTCCTCTGTCAGTCCCTCGAGAACGTCCATCCCCTCTGGCAAACTTAACCAGACAAACACACCACAGGCAGAGAGCAAGAGACACCGAGACCCTCCGTGGTCCCTGCAGAGCAGGAATATGGTGTGAGAAATTCCAAAAAGCACTAAGAATGAAGCCAGAGCAGTGTCTGATCTGCGTTGCTCAGGCCAGCAGCCCTGGGATGCTCAGATCCATGCTGCAGCCTCCTGCAAGCCTGGGATGCAGGACTGCACCCCTGCACAGCAGCCACTTCTTCCAGCTTGGCTTCTCCATTACCTCCACTCTTAATAATTAAAGCATTAGTGTAAAGGCATTAAAGTTTCAGGGACTGACACGTTCAGAGCAAGACAAAGGGCTCAGGGATAAAGTGCTGCTGTTGATTACCCCTGAACAGCTCAGTCCATGAGGAGCAGGTCCCTGCCCCTTTCCCCCCATGGACATGTCCTTTTCTCCTCACACACACTTTCTACCCAGATCTGCTTTCCAAGAGCATCCACTCCAGACTGTAGGGGAGATTTGCTCATCATCAGGTGTCTCTAAAAAAATCCTAATAGAGGGGGGCTCTTCCCAGGGAGCGTGGCTTTTTATAGAGCACAGGGCTTTGCGTGGAGCCAGCTCCGAGCAAGGGTTATGAGGTACCTTTGGCTGGCTGTGGAGGCGGAACAGGATGGTTTTCTGCAGGAGCAGATGGAGCTGCCATGCCTGGGAGCCAGCCCAGCCCTGCTGCGGTGACAGACTGTCCCACGCCACCTCCCCCGAAGATGCTGCACTAAGACCCCCTTGCGGGATTTGGGGGAGGCACCGAGGGGCAGAGCACAGGCACAACTCATCCCACCACCACCAGACCCCACACAGGCAACCCTGGCCGAGCATCCAGCCCAGCCCGCTTCTTTCCTCCTATTTATAACCAGCAGGCTGGGGAGGAGGATGCCTCTCCTCTCATTAGGTTGAGCTGGGCAAGAGTACACCATCTTGCCTCTAACACTCACACCAATTAAGCTAATTGCATCCCCCTAAGTAGCTGATGCTGGTTCCCTGGTCACACAGCCCAGAGGTTCTGGGTCCCTCTGCATTTTGGGGGATACAACTCCCTTGAGTGTAGGATGGAATTCCCCCGACAAAACTCTTTAGATTCATTATTTGCTCCTAAAAAACACTGAATCCAAGCAGAACCCACAAGGTCGGGAACAGAGCTCATCCCTCCATGGAGCAGCAAAGATTTGGGGTTGGTGGAGCCCTTCCCGTGGGGTCGCAGGGCCAGGAGAGATTTGGGGCTGAGGATGCAGGCAGGAGTGCTCAGACAGCCCCTTCCCTTCCTGCATCTGCTGCAGAACTGAAATGCAGTTTGCACTGGGCAGCGCGGCTGAGCGGGGCCATCTGAGCCCGGGCTGTCACCGGGGCTGGGTGTGCCAGCTCATCAATCCTCCCGTGACACCGCCCGGGCCCCGGCACAACTGAGCACTACCTTGATTAAAAGAGTTGGGTGAATGCAGTGCTTGGTCCCAGCAGCCTCCCAGGAGAGCCAGGCAGGACTGTCCCCCATCCTCAGCTCCCCGAATCCCAGGTGACAGCAGGAGCCACCCGCCATGCCACACCCCCAGGGATCGTCCCTCCCTGCCAGGCAGCCAGAGGTTGTTTCACTCAATTATCCAGCATCTGCTCCTCTGAGGATGCTCCTGCTGTTTCAAAGCTTCTCCTGGTTTGTCACCTGCCCTTTCAGGCGCTGCAGACACAAAAGACCCTGTTCTTTGTGAGATGCCACCAACCAGGTGCACCAGCACCCCCGGGTACAGCCCTGGACTGGATCTGATAATGCCTCAGGTCACCCTCTTCTTCTACCCCCCGGTTGTTGTCCCAGTTTCCAGCCTTGTTTCACCACTTTTGTATTTCAAAGAGATTTTTGAACAAGTGTCTTTCATGGCAAGATTTTCATAGAGTTCCAGAATGGTTTGGGTTGGGAGGGACCTTAAAGCCCATCTCATTCCACCCCCTGCCATGGGCAGGGACACCTTCCACTGTCCCAGGTTGCTCCAAGCCCCACCCAGCCTGGCCTTGGACACTTCCAGGGGTATAAATGTGATGCACAGGGATGTCCTGCTGCAAGGTCACCGTTCTCCCAGACTGCCCCCATTTGTGCTGGTCCCTCTCCTTCACATCTCTGGAAGCTGCAGCCAACTCCACAGCGACCCTTCCCAGGTCCCTTCTCCCACTTATGTTGTTCTTGCACCTGCTTTAGCTCGCTGAGCACTAAATATTTTATTTATTACCTCTCTGGAAAGTTACTGGGGAGATTTCCCAGAATAGGAAATAATCAGAGCTGTGAGCTGCTCCTGGGGAGTGCACCAAGCCGGGGATGGTTCCAACCAGCTCTTTAGACATGCTTTAAATGTGCTTTTTTTATATCATCATTATCCCTTTTGATTTGGGTCTTTGACCAAGCCATCACTTGTGCAGATTCAGTGGCACTGCCCAGATCTTCCCAGCCATAGAGGGAGGGTGGTGATCCCTGGGGCTGCTTGTCCACCCTCAAGCATTTTGGGAACGTGGTGCTCATCCCCCAAGCTCGGCATGGGGTGGCAGGACCCTCGGGGTGGCAGAGGACATCCAGCAGCAAGGAGGAGAAGCGAGCCTCGTGTCCCTGAGTGTGGTGGCCCCACAGGCTGCCCCAATTCCCTGTTCCAGGTGTCAGGGTGACAAAGCTGAGCCCAGCTCACTGCAGCACCCGGCAGCTCCCATAATTAATGGCACCGCCAGCACTTCCCTGCCGGGCCATGAATAAAACATCCTTGCTGAGGACCCAAACTCTGAAAAATCTCTCCTTTTTTTTCCTGTTAATTATATTTGTCGGGACACTGTGCTTTTATTATTTTCTCCTCCTGCTTCATCCCGGGGATGGAAGTGAGTTTTGGGTCTGCTTCTTTCAGACTGGCACTCTGTTTCCTAAAGGAATGGCATAACTGCCAGGGAGATTTCCCACCTCCCAAATTCCCTTCCCTCCCTTTGGAAAAGGATTCACCTCTGCATCTTCAAACCTGCTGGATCTCTAGATTTGCTACAGCCATTGGATTTTTTGGCATTTCTGAGTCTTTCAGCATCCGAGAGCCCCTCCTGGAAACCAGTCTCTCCAGACCCTTTCCATCTTGCAAATGTTTTTGCTGCATATCCAGGCTATGGACATGGAGCTCTCCATTTTCCTCAGGAAGATGAGACTGTACCTCGTCCCTGACCCCCTTAGTCCAGAGAAGGAGGGATAAGACAGAGGGACATATAAGCCAAAGGAGCCCAAGCACTTCAGGTTAATTTCTGGCATGAGTTTCAGCACATCTCCCTGTCTCAGTTTCCTCATTTTTCTATAAAATCCTCAAAAGGCTGTGGAGGTTTTTCCCTACCTGTCTTTGGTAGCAGATGCTCACAGGGCTGGGAACAGCTCAAGGGGACAGAGGAAGCTGCTTACATCTCTGGGTCTCAGACCAGACCCTGAACATTTTTCCTCTGCCTGTCCACCCTGTCAAGGCTCAGATATGTATTTCCTGCATCCCAACTAACAATTCATCATATCCATCCATGCTGTGCCTGCAGCAAGCAAAGATTTGCACTCCTGAGTGATTTTGGGAGGCTGAGCCCATGTTTGTGCCACAAGCCAATCCCACCCCACAGCTCCTGCAGGGAAAGCAGCTCCCATCACTGCTTAGCTCGGGAATGAGAGCCATGTCTGAGCAGGAGAGAGATGCTGCCTGCACATATCCAAGTCTGAGCATCTCCCTCTGTAGAGAAAGGTGAAATTCCACCCCGGCTTTGCTGGCTCCAGTCCAGGAGCTGCATTAGCAGGGCTTTGTCAGGTCAGAATCAGACTCAAAGCCAGTTACTGCTGTTGCAGAAGTGTCTCAGCCACCCAAGGTCCTGCAAGAGAGGATGATTCCCTGCCCTGGGAGGCCAGACAGAGACACCAGGAGCTGAGCTCAGGGCTGTGCCGTGCTGGGACACTGCAGCACAGTGCCCTTGCAGGTGACAACAGCCAGGACTTGCATTTCCACGACTCACAGGTGGTTTTTAGCTGTGGTTCTGCAGGTCCTGTGGGACTGGGTACCTCAGCTCTGCCCACACCATCCCCAGACGAGGGGGACTTTCAGCAGAGGCCGGGGCTCTGGCACACAGCAATTTCCTGCCTGAGCAACAAGCTCTTTGCTGCTAGCCGGGTCCTCTGCCAGCCAATTTTCTCTCCCTGGGCTCCTTCCAGCCCAGCCCCAGCACGGCACAGGGATGCAGCCAGCAACCAGCACATCCAACCTGTTTGGGATGGACAAAGCACTGGCTCAGCCCATCCTGCAAGGTGCCTTCTCCTTCCCTTGCATCTCCCAGGGGGCTGGTGGCCTCCTCTGCCTGTCCTGCCATGCTTCTGGCTTCCTGAGGGTGCTGGAAATGTTCTGCTCTCAGGGAGACCTGTGCTGGACCTCTCAAAGATGGAGTGGAAGTGCATGAAGTGGTCTCAGAGGGAAGAACCTCTAGCACTGGGAAACAAGAGCTGCATCCACTCGTACGTGCTAAGGAGGCTTCCTGGGTTTTTTAAGAGAAGAAAGAGATCTTCTCATCGCTTTGTCGCCACAGTGAAAGCCTAAAGCAAATAAAGGAAATCGATTCTGCCAAGGTGGAGAGGAAGCAAGGAGAGAAAAATGACAGTAATCTCAATGGGACCACTAAAAATCCCCTGGCACTCTTCAGCAAAGCAGAGATTAGCAGGAGGATTTGCAGCCATGCTGGAGGCTGGGACTCAGATCTGCTGCTGAGGTTTTGCATGGGCTTAGGTGAACAGCTTCATCTCATCCCATCCTGTTTCCCTGTCTGGGAAGCAGGAACAGAAAAAAAATCTCCATTTAGGGATGGTTGTGAGGCCCTTCGAGCTCTCCAAAAGTGGGGAGAAGCCATAGTGAGCAGAGTGGGGCACAACGGGATGGTGGGGAACTGTGGATGCAATCTGTGCTGCTTCCTGCATCAAATTCTTCCCTCAGATCCTTTCATCAGCCTCAGTAAATTCTCATTTGATGTCTTTGGGATCGGCAGGAGCTCCTGGCTCCCGCAGACCCCTGAGATATCAATCCTCACCAAAACCAGCCCCATGCCACACACCAAAGCCAACAGATTCCCTCTTGAGCCAGGGATTTTTTATAAAGGCACTGAGATCAGGACCTCTAAATAAAGGCAAAGCACGCACAGGGCTCGTGAGATGAGTCTTTGTGAATCTGGACCATGTGATGGCCAAGGCCTCACTTCCAGTGGTGTCACGGTGAATCCTTCCCTGCCTGAGGGTCCCAGGGCACCTCCCCTCATCTCCACAGAGATGGAAATCAGCCCTCCCCATTGCCTGGAGCCATGGCAAGGACTGGGCTTTGCTGGGCACTGGTACCAGGAGGCATCGAGCTTTCCCAAGCCCTCCTAACACAAATTAAAAAAAAGGGATTTGAACCAGCCAACAGAGATGGACCTGAAGCAATCCCAGAGGGAGTATATTTTTATAAGCCAGGGCTATAAGAGAAAGGGCAGGAAACCTGACCCATCACAAATCACTCTCCTGTCACTTGCTGTAATCTAGAAATGCTCTATTAAAAACAAGAGCAGCCCCAGCTGCCGGCAGTGAAACAGAATCGAGGCCAGGGAGGAGGGCAGCTCGGGCTGGGATCTGGCTGCCAGGTAGGTGGAAGTCTCTGAGGCTGGGAAGTGCTGCTCTGCTCTCCTGTGGTTTATAAATAAATGGAGTTACCCGGCTCCGTGGCATCTGTCACCTGCAGCCAGCAGATGTAGGTGGAGGAGACATCTCCCTCCCTAATGGCTATCTGGGCTCAGTCACAAAAGGGCTCAGGACACATCTCCACGTTTCCAGTTTGTCCCCAGAAATGCCCTCCCCGGTCAGGGCAGGGGCAGGCAGGGCCCTGAGTTCTCAATGAGTTGACACAGAGCTAATGGGGCTGGGAAGTTGCCTCCTCTACCCTCAGATGTGGCCATGGTGCTGTGAGCCCCTGTGGCCACCACTGCAGCAAAAAACCTCAGCTCACAATGATTCACCTGAAAAATGAGGTTCTGGGGCAACAGGAGCACTTTGCCAATTCAGCACAAACTGAGGCAATAATTACCAGGGGAGCAAAAATAATTCAAGGGTATTGAAGGACTCCAGGGCTTCCAAAAGGGTTTTTTCCTTGGGAGATGCAGATTCCCATTTACTTTGAGGTTTTCTGGGTGAGATCTTTGACAGAATTTTAACATTTTCCATGTCCAAACCTGGCTGCCCTGATCACAGGGCATGGAGCAGCTCAAGAAGCACCTGAGAGAGGAGTGGGAGTCTCCTCCCTCCCTGGCTCCATCAGAGTTTCACAACCACAAAAGCTATTTTCTCGTGTCTCTCTCCCTCCACAAAACCAAATGTCCTGGACCACCTTCAGCTCGAAGCACTGGTCAAAAGTTCTGGTGATTCCAGGAATCTCCTGGACACGGAAAAGCCCAGAGCAGGGTGTGGCAAGGTGCCACCACCCCAGCCCCCTGCTGCACCCTGTGCACACCAGCTTGCTCAAACAAAGCCCATCTGTGCAGATTAATTACCAGACAATGTTTGCTCTGCTGCAGGAGCTGATTGGGTGATGAAAGTTTAAACAGGATGGAGAAGGGAGAACGGAGCACAGTGTCCTAGAGATGAAACAGCCTCGTGGGTCCCACCCAGAGCCAGATCCCCATGGCAGCACCCCTTGAACCCTGGACTCTGTGAGCACCTCACAGACACAGAGGGTGGCATCCCCAGAGAGCCTCCAGCCCCAGGCCAACCTGCCCTGCAGGTTACAGGAGACACAAAATGACCTGGCCATACTGAGAACAAAATCCCTGTCAGTTCCACAAGTCCAGGGAGTCCTGTCACAGACAGTGCTGCAAACAGACCTCCAGGAACATGCATGGGAAAGGCTGTGGTGAGGTGGGGAAGGACAGAGCAAGGAAATCCCTTTGCAGAAACAGCTCCTACAAAAACAGACCCCTGCTCTGGCCTTGCTGCCCAGCTGGGGAGAAAAGCCCTGCTTGGGGTTGGAGCACATTGCTGCATCCCGAGCTAGACCAGGAAACCACCCTGAGTCCCTCCAAGCACCAAGATAACCCCCAGGCCACCACATCCACTCTGCCCTTCACCTCTGGGGGCAGGTGAGGAGCCCAGGCCTGGAGAAAAACACCCAGAATTCCTCCTAACCCTTCCAGGTCCCATGGGAGATGCCCTAAAGGTCAGGTTCATCCCCTGAGCCTTTAGAACACTTCCAGCAGACGTGGACTGCTGCAGATCATGGCTTTGAACCTCCAGATGACCCCTCCTGGCAATCTGGGAGCCTTATGGACCTCAGTAGGAGGTGAAACAAGGCAGGAGCAGCTGCACACGCTCACCCATCCCATCCCATCCCATCCCATCCCATCCCATCCCCCCAGACTCACACTCAGTCAGCTCCCGGAGCTCTCCTCTTGCTCCTACCTCCCAAACACTGATGGAGGAAGATCTCAGCTCTTTGGAGCCAGCCCTCACCACCTTCTTCTGGAGCCCAGAGGAGACCTCCACATGTCCATTCCTCCTGGGGGTGAGGCTGAAGAGCCGGGGAACACCGGCAGCTCAGAGAGGACGTTCCTCCACGGATGGATCCAGAGCAGGGAAAGGATTGGGGAAGGAGGGGAACCTGCCTTCAAGCCAGCAACGCTTGCTCAACCACTGGTTAGTGGCTGCACAGGAAACACCTTGCCATGCTCACCTGGAAAGACATGTTCCTAGTGAGGCAAGGCTGTCAGCGGGCAGGGAGTGGACAGGAGGCTGCAGGAGATCCACCCCTTGGCACATGCAACCTCCTCTTGGCCACAGCTGGTGAGGAGAGGAGGCTGCCAGCAAGCCCTTTGTGCAGGATGGGGTCTGCTGTGGCCATTCCTAAAGGTAAAAGGGCTTTCTCACCCAGGACTGATCCAGCCTGGGCTTGCTCCAGTGTGGCTCTGGTATCTGATCTTCTAATACACCTTCGTGCTCCTCAGTCTTATTTTAGACTGAAGATGTGAGGTCACACATGAGGCTTTTGGAGAAATGCTTCTCCCTACCCATTCCTGAACTGCTCCAGGACCAGGATCTGCAGGTTCACAGCATGCTCCACATCCAAACTATGGCTGGTTAAAACCAACAACAAGGCTGAAAAATGTGTGCAAGGCCAGGTTGGACAGGGCTTGGAGCAACCTGGGACAGTGGAAGGTGCCCCTGCCCGTGGCAGGGGGTGGGAATGAGATGAACTTTGTGATCCCTTCCAACCCAACCCATTCTGTGGTTAATTCAGTTGGTCTAAAGTTTGCTTGCCCTTAAGGGCATGGACAAATCCTAGAGGTGTTGGGAAGGACCCCAGGCTTCACCATAAGCCCATCTGGACACCTCAGCACTAGAGAACCTCCCAGGAGAGCTGGCTGAAGGTGTCACAAAGGACTGGGGACAGCAGAAACCTGGAGCAGGAGGCTGGGACAACATTGTACCCAAACAGGTCTTGCCTACTTTGTGGAGAACAACCCAAACCTGCCTGTTACAGTCATGGCAGAGCTGCTGGATGACAAGGAGCAGCCATCCAGGTTTGTCCCAGCATGGAGCTCCTCCATGGCCACCCAGCTCTCATGGACAGATACTGGATGTGGCTGGCCTGCTCCAAGACACGACACCCACGGCTCTGCCAGGGACCTCCCTGGGAGCACAGGGCATGGTAGAAGGCTCCATTCTCTGGCAGGGGAAGGTTACTCAGGGTAAAAGCATGTGTCCATGTGTCATATAAACAAACACTGCGCCCTCCTCCCACCGCAGAGCCGGGCGGGATCTCCAGAGCTCACCACAGCCACGCCGCCCTTTCCCATCACACCCCTCCCAGGAGGCTCCACCCTCAGCATCCACGTCCATCAGGGCTGGAGGAGAGGAGACCTGCATGGACATGTCAGGAGCCATCACATCCCTGGGGGACAGCTCTCTCAGCCTCACCTTGTGACGTGGCACACGCCATCCTTTCCCCTGCTGTGCCGTGATGGTGACAGATGCTCAGCACAGCTCCACTGTCATCAGGGACACAAAGTCCCTGCCCATGATGAGGGGGCTGGGACTAGATGATCTTTAAGGTCCTTCCAACCCAAACCATTCCACGATTCTGTGACTCAAAGCCATTTCCAAAGGCTGGTCTCACCCTCCCAGGTGTTGGGTACTTTCCATGCTCAGATCCCTCTTCAGATGCTGTTTCAGACAGTTTCTGGGTGGCTGAACAAGGCCTACATCATCTGCCTTCCCACACCTCCAAGAGGCCACGTGCCTGCTCTGGTGCAGAGCCATGGCTGCTCCAGGCTCAGGAAGGCTGAGACATTAAGTGGGAAAACATTGATTTTTCAAGGGACTGCAACAACACAGGTGAAGCAAAGCCCAGCTGGGGAGAGCTGCAGCTCAAACCAAGCCAGGAAGCATTTCTTTCCAGCCACACAAGGGAAAGGGAGGAGGAGAACCAGGTGAAGTTCAGGATGAAGCATCATCTGCTGCGTGGCTTTGCAGGATGTCACCAGTTTTCACAGCCCTGAAATGGAGATCTCTCTTTTGTAAACACACAAGGGTGTCTGGTGAAATCAAAGGGCTATGGGCTCAGGGTGAAACACTCCCATAGCCATGAGTCAATCAGTAGTGTTGCTGTGGACAGGAAGCTGGTGAGTCACAGATCACAGCCAGGCTGGAGGTGACCACCCAGAACATCCCTGTTATTTATAGCATGACATTGACACGGGCAGAGAGACCCCAGCAGCTGTCCCCAGGCAGGGACAGCACGGTGCATTCCCAGCAGGTCACCTCCTGGGCACCTACTGCCCTCATCTCCTGGGTCCCCAGCCCGGATTGCCAACCCAGAGCTGGGTTCCTGGTGTGCTGGATATGTCCCCTTCGCCCATCTAGCACTCTCATCCAACAGCCAGCCTGTGCTAAAGCCATCCTTGCCAGCTGCCTAAATACAGAACTTCCCAAGTCTCTCCCTCCATGGGTACCGCTCTTGGAAAGAAACATATGGAAGAACAAACACAGAGTTTGCAGAGGGATTTCTTACATAATTTATCTGCAAATTGAGTGGCACTGAGAAGATGCAGGAGCTCTTGGATGAGGCCTTTCTTCCATCTTGAAGGTTTGGCTTTGCTGGCTTTGCCAGCCAGACCCCACCTGGATAGCTCAGGACTTTCCTCCTGTCTCCACAGCCAGCCTTCATCCTCAGACTCATCCTCCATCCCCCTCTGCACCCTCATTTAAGACATTTGGGCTGTGCCTCACCAACGGGGACGGAGCAGCTGCGAGCACAGCATGCGGAGCTGGGGGCCAGCAGCAGAGCTTGCCAAGAGATCCGAGGAAGGGCTGGTGGTGAGGAGCTGCCCTTTGCTTTGTGCCTCCCTTCCGACTGCGTGGTGTGCTCAGCCAAATATCATTAAAGGTTTATCCACACGCTGATCAACTTATTTGCCTTCAAAGCTGGAGCGAGATCGGTCTCTGCGGGGAGAGGTGGTGGATGCTGCACCATCTTCCAAACAGCAGAGGATGCGCAGGCACTCTGAGCTCCCTTGGCTGCAGAGATTGGCCAGGACATTCTGGAAAGAAGTGGCAATGCCTTCAAAGTGGAGAATGGGTTGATAAGAGGGGAGTGGGGAAAGACATTTTAGCTCCTACTGGGTAATTATCATCCGTGGAAAGCTGAGGAGTTAGCTGGTGGGAGGGAAATTACAACCTATCATAAAACCAATCTCTCCCAAATCCAGTCTCTTCAGGGCTCAGGAGTGTTTGGTCTAGTTCCAAGGCTCAGCTTCTGGAGGAGTTTGGAGAGGTCCCTTGACAGCGCTCCAGCCCTCTGCAAAGCAGACACCACATCCCTTTTGTTCAGAGGAGCAAAAACGGGGGACACGTCAGGTGAGGGGCTGGAGGAAAACAAACTGCTTCATTCAGGAGAACCAGTCCTGGTGAGATGAGAAGGGACTTAATTACAGTAAGTCCCTTTACAGCAAAACTGCCAGGTGCTAAAAGACTTTTTAATTTAGCAGAGAAAGGCAGATCAACGCCAAGCATCTGGAAGCCGAAGACAGAGAAAATCCAATTAAAAATCAGGCAATGCTGCGAGTAGAACAAGCTATGAAGTGATGGATTATTCATTCCACGATGTCTTCAATCCAGGAGAGGGGTAGAATAATCGATCCTTCCAGCACTGTGTTTGTTGATGACGAACACTCCAGCCCAACTTTTGGGAGCGTGCACATTCCACTGCGAGAGCCAGGCCTCGACTTTGGCAAACTGCAAAGTTCCCATGGATGATGGAGAACAATCCACCAGCCCTTCTAGGTAAGTTGTTTTATGCTTGGAGGCATTAATAACCCAGAACTAGCAGCCAACTCCATGGAAACCAACTGGTAGTCAGTGACAAGTTCTCCTGTTGCTATAGGAACAGGGCCCAAACAAATAAAAATTACCTATAATTTCTCCTCCCTAAAGTTCTCCCACATTACATTTCCATAGCAACTAATTAGCTCATTATTGATCCGAACGTAACCAGTGGAGGTGTGAACCAAGCCAGTGGACCAGTGGAAGTGCCCAGCTGCCATGCTCAGCTCCATCCTCTCTCCTGGTGAGCTGAGAAGAGCCTTTAAGATGGTTTATGCTGGCTTTGAGAGGAAAGACTTGAACACGAGGAGATCAGGGCTGGATTCCTTCATGCCTTCCCCAGCATGCCTCTGATACAAATATCACTTGCTCCCTTCTAGTTCTAGCCGTCACCTTACACCTCAGTCTCTTTACCTTGTCGTTCCTCTCCAGACTCCCCCCATCTCCTCCAGGCCCAGAGTTGCTCTGTTGGACACTTGCTTGTCTTGGCAAGGTTGTCTCATCCTTCTGGCCAGGATATTTGAGTCTCTTGGCTTGCTGCTATCTCTCCTGGACCAAGCCAGCACACTGCAGGGTCCTTGCAGGAATTTCTCTTTCCTCATGTTCACTCCCAGCTACAGCCCTCCATCCTCCTTTGGCAGCTCACTGTCATAGATCTCTTCTGTCTCCACCCCTGGAAGTGTTCAAAGACAGAATGGATGCAGTCTGGAGCAACGTGGTCTAGTGGAAGTTGTCCCAGGATTGGAACTGGATGATCTTGAACCTTCCAACCCAAACCATTCTGGGATTCTCTGATCCAAGGAGATTGGGTGCATTAACCACAGGGCTCTACCATGCAAAGAGCAATGAGATAAATTAGCCACAGCCACCTGCTCAATGTGCTGTAACACCCAAACCAAGGGAAACAGAGCTGTGGAAGGTCAAGGAGAGTTCAGGCAGAGCAGGTCCACCAAGCCTCTGTCCTGGGAACCTGCAAACTCAGTGCAAGGCTTGTGGTCTTGTGCAATAGCTACACCACATCACAGAGATCAGGGTTGTGTTGTGGACCCTCATCTGCTCTTCCCCGTGTACCCTGGGGTCAGCAGCACTGGCACTTGGACAGGGGACACTTGTCCCTGCAGCATCTCAGGGGAAAAGTTGAGGTGGATATTATTTTCATCCCAATCTGGGAGGACATTCCTGGTGTCTCAGCATATCCAAGGCCTTCCCTGCCATGCCCAAGCCCCTGCCAAGGACCAAGGGATGGAGCAGAGGCTGCTGCTTGCTCTTCCCCTCCTGTTTGGTTACCCTCAAAATCACACACACAACAAACACCCCACGAAGCGCTTGCTGACAGAAAGGCATCTGGAGCAAGGGGCAGCACAGCTCTACAAGGAACGTTCTCCCATCCCAGGGGCTGCACTTCCAGTTGAATTCCTGTAAATCACACATGAATCCCCGTGATTAATTGCTGCCATCCACTGCCACACACATATGGGAGCCGTGGCAGATGTGCAGAGAGCTGAGCCACATCCCTGCACAGACTCCAGGCAGGTCGGGATGAGGCCAAGCCGGGTACCAGGAGTGCTGGGGGATGCTGGATTTGCTCCAACCTGCAGCAAGGTGGAGGGCTTTGCCGAGGAAATTTGCCTTTTTTTTAACCAAAACCAACACAACCTGCAGGGTTCAGCCCCCACTGAGACATTCAGTTAATTCACCTGTCCCCAAAACTTGACCTGACCCCAGAGTGGACAGAGCCTGGCTGCTGTGTCACCTCCCTGGTGTCTCGTAAGGACCAAGTGGCATCACACAAGCCCCTGTCTCTCCTCCCTCCTCCACCAGCCCCGTTTCTGTGTCTCCCATGGGAATCTGATTATCAGCAAGATCTCTGCCACCGTCAGCTGTGATCAAAACCACAATTCAATTAAATCTGATTGGATTGAAAGCAGAGGGTTTCAAGGAGACAGGCACATACACCCAGAGCGGGATGCCATTCCCCAGGAAAGCAGTTTGGGATCTGTAGGACCTGCAGGATGGTCACCCCAGGTGAAGGAAGAGCCAAGATGCATCTCTGACCCTGGGATGAACTCCATCCCTTGGGGACAGGAGCCTTTGCCAAGTCACTCATCCTCCTTCTGAAGGATCCTGGATAGAGTAAGGTGAGCTCAACCTCCTGAAGAAGCTTTTAATTCTTTCTCATCTTCTGAAATCAAATAAAATTCCAAATGAGAAACTTTGTCATCTGAGCAACAGAAAAGAAAAAAAAACAAAAACAACCAACCAAACATGCCTGGAGATGAAAGGGAATTGTAGATGGGTATTTCATCTCTTGCTCTTGTAAGGAATGTGAACATAAAAAAAAGGGAGAAACAAACAAAAAATATCCCAGACACGGTTAATGAGCTTTGCATTTAAATGTGCCACCAATGTCACTGCACAGACAGTTCCTCCAAGGTCCCACGTTCCTGCTCACCCCAGACAACGGGTGCAGGACAGCCTCAGAGCAAACATTGGGTGAGATTAAATTCCACTGGTGTTTAGTAAATAAAACATGCATTTTGAGAGATCACGAAAAAGTTTGTTAAATATTTTAGTACATCTGGTCTCCCCACCCGTACACGGCCTTACAAAATGTTTTGCATATTTATTTTAGCATGCACTAGATTTATTTAAAAATAGCATCACCAGCACTGGAAACAGCCCACTTGCTTTTCATCTAGATCTTTGCATTGAATCAATGAATCCAAAATTAAACAAGGTTGGGTGAACTAAATCTATACAAGGACCTATTTGCTGATCAATACAGGAATGGATGCCTGGGATCTCTTTGCTGTGTGATATATGAGGACTTACAAGAGAGAAATTGCTTTTGTTATTATATTTTTAAAAAATTTTCAGATTTAATCTCCCCACATAAAAAAATTATTTATCGGAGAGATGCTTGGTCCTAAATAATTCATGCTGGTTGTATAGTACCCAGAAGACAGAAGACTCCTGTCTTCCATTCCTAATGAGAGGGGAAAAACACCTCAAATACTTTTCTTGGATTCACTTTCATCACTGCAGGGAGATTAAATTCTACTTGGCTTCCAGAGGGTGTCCTCCCCCAGGGGAGCAGAGCCCCCCAAATCACAGATTTGTGATCACAACGTGCTGTGTATGGAAGAAGAGTTTCAGACATGTCTGGAGGACAAATTTTAGTTACCAGTAAGAAACACGTGGCTCTAGTGTTGAGGTTCAGGGTATGACTTTGGTGACCAAGGAGCCAGAACAAAGAAGGGTGTTCTGAAGAAGCCATCTCAATATAAATAATGCAGTTTTTTATATATAATATATATTGGCCATAATAGAAATTTAGCCTCTCCAAAATAGGGAAGGGGTGAGGACATCCTGGGGGCAAAGCAGAGCTGGAAGAAGAACAAAGTCAACCCAGGCCACCCCAGCTGAAGTACATGGGAAACACAAGCTGTAATGGTCAGTGGAACCAAAAACAGGAACAGAACTGGGGCTGAAGTGTGTGGATTTGGGGAAAAAAAATTAAAAAAAAAAAAAAAGATTGGTTTTTTAGCCCATCTTGGGCACAAAACCTGGGGCTGGCTTTGGGAAGTGCCTTGCACAGCCATTTGCTCAGCCAAGTCCTTTTCTCCTAAGCCTGCTGCAGGAATTGATCCACCGAGAGTTGTACCTGCTCTGCTCTGAATAAATCTGCATATCAGCCTCTTCCATGAATGAAAAATGCATGCACCAGTAAATCTGAGGTGAAATAATACATCTGCTGTCAGCAGCCTTCTCCTTTTTTTTTTCCTCCTGCTTTTCTCTTCCACAAGTTTCATTAAGAAGAGACACATCAGCTGTGATAAAGTTGACACCACCAGCTCGCTAATTGTTCCTGACGCCTCCCTGTTGCTTTGAGGATGGATCTCTGCAGAAATGCCCACCCTGAGCAGGCAGGGAGGGATAAAGTCACCTCCCTGGGCTAATTCTGGGAGAAAACATGAAGAGGCTGCAGAGGCTGTGACAGGGAATGTCCCCAGGCTGTGGCGAGAATGGGGACACGGGGGTGGCAGGGGCTCCCCTGAGCCCTGTGAGGTGCCAGCCATGGATTCAGGTCCTGCAGGGCTCCCAATGGGCTTCTCTGAAGGAGAGGAGGAATGAGAAATAGCTGCCCCTGGCCAGACACAACATGGATCCCAGGGGCAGAACTGAAAGAACAGCCCTAGCTTCACCTTCACCCACCTGCATCATCCAGCCTTTCTCCAGATCAGGAGCTGGGCAAACCCAAAATGGGTTTGGGCTCGTTGCCCTCAGGCCATTTGCATCCCCACTGGAAGGGCTCTCTGGTGGGAAGGACCCAGTGCCTGGTCCCCACTCACAGCTCAGATGATTTCAGCCTCACCACAGGCAGGGCAAGGCTGGTCCCAGCAGCCAGCTCCCCTTGGGATGCCAGGTGGGGCAGTGACAATGCCGGTGGCCCTTGTCCCTGCACTGTCCCCGTCCTGTCCCTGCGTGGCCCACAATCAGGTTGGCAGCTTGCAACACACCCAAGCATGCTGCAAAGAGGCAACAGCTGCTGGCCCAGATCAAGCATTTTAATTAAGGAGAAGATTTGGGGGAATAAACGGGAAGATCTCTCTCGAAGCTGTAATTAAAGAAACTCAGGGTGGGGCAGGATGAGGAGAAAGGACACGTCCTGCTGCTGGGGCTCAGGGAGGGCAGGGAAAGGGGAGTGGAGACCCTCATCAAGGCCCAGTGGGGCTGGCATTGCACCCCTCCCTGAGGGGAAGGATCTCCCAAATGCAGGTCACAGAGGCTGCTCTGCACCTCTAAAAACAACCTTCCAGTCTTGGCTGAGGTTCCCCACAGGGCAATCAGGTGCTCCAGCCTATAGCAAACCCAAATTCCTGTGGATTCCACTCTGAGTTATGGCAAAGGTGAGGAAGAGGTCAGAGGGCCCTCACAGCTGAAGGCCCTGACCCCAGCTTGCCCCCTCTGAGCCAAAAGAGGCCAGGTCAGAGCCCAGGAAACCTTTGGGAAGCAGGATGCAGTCACCAGAATCCCCAGACCGCTTTTGGGCTGTTTGGAGAGGTTCCTGAAAAGAGGCACGGTGTAAGCTTAAAAACAAACAAACAAAAACACCAAAACAACAGCAAAACCAAACAAACAAAAACCAGAACCAAACCAAAAAAAAACCACAACCCCTATGAAAAACACTGGGGTGAGAAGACAAGCTGGAGGCACCACTGCCCGAGAAGTCCCAGTGCCACCCCTGCACCTCCCACCAGCACAGCCCCGGGAGCCACCAGCACCTCTGCACCTTCTCCCAGGCTCCCAAAATGCCACCCAACAACGCTGCCGGATCTTTGCGGGGTCTGTGGCTGCCCGGAGCCGTGCAGAGCCAGCCCGGATCGATGCAGGGCAGCTGCTGGGTGTCTGCAGAGCCACTGGGAGCCTGCGAGAGCGGCGGCACAGAGCATCCCTGGGGCTGGCGTTGCCGGGGATGGGGCAGCAGCACAGGGACCCACACCCAGGGCTCCCCGGCGGCGTTTCCAACCCACAGGCACATCCTGGGGGGGATCATCCATCAGCTCCTCGCTGCCGGCACGGAACGGGTCCTGTTGCAGGCATGATACTGTGCAGGGCCCGTGCAGAGGGTCGGGATGACCTGGGGAACGCTAATTAATTGCCTCGGAGCAGCCACACACCGTCCCTGGCGTTCGGGGCAGCCTCGGACCCGAGCCAGAGCTTTTGTCGGAAACCTTGGGGTTTATTTATGAAATCCCAGCTTCAACCAGAGGAAAGGAGTGTATCACTCGAGGAGAGACAAGCGGCCCTGAGCGGGGAATGACACTGAGGAAAAAACCACAGCTGATACCAAGGGAGCAGCTTTGGCTCATCAAGGTTTCCGTCTCCTCCTCCACCCCGAGCTGCTCCGAGATGTAAATCGAGTGCAAAAGCCACCGTGGCTCGCCAGGCTCCTCTCAGCCCCCTGCCCAGGAGCCTGCAGCGCCCGCCGCCGCTCCCGTTGTCTGGAAATAAACAGCCTGTTCCAGCTCCGCTTGGTATTTCCAGAAAGGTTAACGCAGCATGTGAGGGGCCAGAGCCGTCGCTCGCGGGGCTGGAAAGGCTCCCGGCAATCCCACCAGGGGACCGGGGCTCCCTGCGGTGGCAGGTGACCTCCCCGGTCACCCCCAAAGCGCTGGCGTCAAGCTTTGATATTTTCAGGCTTTGCGCTGCTGAGGCTTCCTTCTCCCGCCCCCACGCTCCCCCACCAGCGTTCCCGCCTCTGAAAAATCAATAGGAGTTTCAAGCTGCGAGGGAAGGCTGGAGGTTGACATTTGCTGGGCAAGGCAGGAGTTTTCCCCCTGGTTTGGGGCTCTGGCAGAAATCACCCCAGTTTTCCAGCACCCTGTTGGTCCCGTGCATTTCCCAGGGGATGGAGAAGCAAAGCAGCTGTGGAGGGACCTGTGGCACAACTCACTCCATAAATACACACACTCTGGGGCTGGATGTGCAAACCAGGCTGCCTGGACAGGCAGAAAGTGCTTGGAAATGCTTTGTCCAAGCCAGCAGTAAAAAAACCAAAGCAAAACATAGAAACTCATAGCCAAGGATAATCAATTTATCAGGGGGGAAAAGGCAGGGCACCAAAACACCTGGATACCCGTGGTTAAACCAGAGTTTGAGCTCACCTCAAAACAAGCCACCTACACTTCTATTTGGAGAGGAGAGCTGAGAGACATCCCCAGCAGCTCCTCATGGGCAGCAAAGGCCTCTCCACCCCATGCACCTCACTTAAACCCTTCCCTCCCAGCTGGGCTGCCCTGGTCCCTCTGGGTGCCAGCTGAAATTATTTTAGCTGGACCAGGAAAGGCTGATCCATATTCCTGAGCCCTCATTGCTATTCTGCAGCTTCAGCTCATTAGTGCTTAGGTGCTACAAGAGCTTTGGAAGTTTCTGGGTGAGGCAGCTATTAGGGGAGGATTGAACACATTTCCTACAAACCCCTGGCCTGGGTGAACTCACTAATTTACACTATCGAGCGACAAGGTGCCCACAGGCCACCCGAACCAAAAAAAACCACCCCTGTCCTAGATACGGGCTGTCTGAAAAAAAAAAAAAGAAAAAAAAAAAGAAAAATTAAGCAAAATAAATAACCCTCAGCCCCAGAAAACTGGCTGCATCATCACACCCCCTGCTAATCCATTAGCCAGCCCTCCTCCACACACGGCTCTTAGGAACAGCATGAGCTCCAGCTCAGGAGCTCCTGGAGAGAGCCACCATAGAATGGAAACTCAGAACAGTTTGGGTTGGAAAGGACCTTAAAGATCACCCAGTTCCAGTCCCTTGCCATGGGCAGGGACACCTTCCCCTAGCCCAGGTTGCTCCAAGCCCTGTCCAACCTGGCCTTGGACACTTCCAGGGCAGCCACAGCTTCTCTGGGCAGCCTGTGCCAGGGCCTCACCACCCTCACAGCCAAAAATTTCTTATGTGTATCAAACCCTTATTTTCCCCTTTCAGTTTGAACCCATTACTCCTTGTCCTACCACTACAGCTCCCGATGAACCATCCCTGCAAAGGGCCAGTATGACCAGTACAAGGAGCTGCACTGTTCTGGGGGACCACTTTGGGGTCTGCCCTTTTTGGGGGACTGCCTGTGTTAAAGATAGGTAAGGCTTTATAAAGGGAAGGCCTTGTAACGTGGCTCTGGCCTGCTACTTAGGCCAAGGAGAAGGGACCTATGGGAGAGTGACTCAGCTGGAACAGGGGTGGAGAGATGTGAGAGAGGTGACAAACGTGCTGTGTGACTGCTGCATATCCACATCGTGGTGTGTGGTGGTCACTTGACTTGGGCTTGTTGTGCCTTACAACTGTGTAAACTGATAACGAGCTAACTGATAACGAGCTAACAGGTTTTTGGCGATGGAGAGCTCTCTTTTGCACCTGCCTGGGGTCCCTGCATCACTCTGTCCCATCATGCTCTCCACACGTGTTCTCAGCACAGGGCAGGGAAAGCTGTTGGCCCCTCACCTGAGGAGGACTGGGCTGCTGCAGCCCTGGTGCTCCCCGTGCCCCCTGCCTGTGTTGGGTGTGCTGAGTTTTCCCTTCTCTGCGGCAGGAGCTGTGTCCTTCTCACCCAGGTTTGGGCACTGCCTGTTCACACCTCGTGACGGTCCCACGGGAGAGCCACTAGGCAGAAATAACCTCTTTTTGCCTCTGTTTGAGACAAATGGGGGGGAAAAAAAACACCTTTTCTCCTAATAAGGGAACTCAAAGTGATGAATTTTCCACTTCTCCTGAAGTTCTTTCCTCGGAGGCACTGATGCATTTTTAATGGTCTCGATGTAGCTATTAGGCTGGTAATTGGAACAGAGCAGACTCTAGCTCCCAGCAGGGCGGGCCCCCTCCAAGCTTGTCCCCACACCACACGGATGGGGGTTCCTGGGGTCCCTGCTCTCCCCAGCCCCATTTCCAGGCAAAGCATTGCCACCAAGATCCCCGGTGCTTGAGGGACCCGGTGTCCCCAGCCTGATCCTGCCTGGAGAGGGCTGACAGGGAAAATACTTGGGAAGGGAGCTGGTTCCTTACTCCCTCCCTGCCAAACCTGCAGCTCCATCCCCCATGGGCACAATCCCCCTGACCCCTCTGCCCTGAACCAGGCCGGCACCCTCGAAGGAGGGCTGGGAGGTGCTGAGGTGGGGGGCACAGCAGGTTGGGATAGAAAGGGGGGGGACTGAGCCATGGAGGCTCATCCCCGGAGGGCTGGCCCATCCTGCGGATCCAGGCTTATCCCGCGGGTCTGGCTCGTCCCGCGGGGTCCCAGTGGATGTTCATCCCTGCGGGGCTCGCTCATCCCGTGGATCCAGGCTCATCCCCCGGGGTCCCGATGGATGTCCGTCCCCGCCGATCCCGGCTCGTCCCCCGGGGTCCCGGTGGATGTCCTTCCCCGCGGATCCCGGCTCGTCCCGCTCGGTCCCGCCGGGTCCCGGCCCCGGGCGCTGCCTCC
>VXBQ01005194.1:223451-240465 GCA_013400175.1 Phainopepla nitens
CCCTGCCCCAGAAACCCGCACCCCCACCCTCCTGAGCAGCAGAACCCGGGGTATCCCCCTGGGGCTACCCCCTGGCTACCCTGGGGTCCCACTCCCGGGACGCTGCTTTGGGGTTCCCAGCTTGTACAAGCCCCCCACAGGTTCCTGCACCTCCTATCCCGGGGAAGCTGCTCCAGGGATCCCATCCCAAGGGTCAAAGCTCATGCAAATCCCACCTCAGGACAGCATCACCCCACAATATAAAGAGAAAGCAGGATCCCCCTCTGAGCTGCTCCCCAAACAGGCCCCAGCCAATGCTCCAACAGCAACAAGAGGAGACAAGCAGCAGGTTTGAGGGGAATTTTATTAGAATCAAGGACGGAGGTTGAGGGGTACAGACTATTCCCAAAGACACATGGAGAGGGGCTTCCCATGTGAGTCAAAATCCTCACCCACCTTAAAGCCAAGCTGGCTCTCCCCAGGGAACTGCCACTGCAGAGGGAATGAGGTGGGACAGGTAAGCAGGGAGGTGAAAAGGGACATGGGATTTGGACAGGTAAGACCTGTGCTGAATGAAGCAGAGATGGCACAGGGAGGTGTGGTGTGTTTGCGTCCTCAGCAAAGCCTCAGCTCATCCACAGGGGCCCAAGCCCACCCCAGAGCCACCTCCCCTGTGTTTGAAGGAGCAGATGCTCCCTTATCCCAAAATACAGAAATCAGAAGTTCTTCCAGGAGGAGAAATGTGGCAAAAAAAATAAAAAGCATGCAAAAAAAATTTATAAAAAACTGAACACCATTCCCCAAAGCACCAAAAAAGGGTGAGATAAAGGGGGAAAGGGTTTAAACAGAGAAGGGAGAAAACCTAAAAGCTCAAAACAAAAATAATCCAAAGTAACCGACTATGAAAAAAAAATACAATTGTACATCTCAGCAGCAAAGCTGTCACACCAAGCAGGTACAGGTGAGTATCAGGTGGTTTGCAGAGCAGGATGAGGAGGAGTGGGACATGGAGAATGCAAATCACTTCCTTATTTTCCATCCAGAGCTGGGCTGGGGGGTCAGGGTCAAACCCAAGCTTAACAGGGTTTGTGCAGTTCCACCTGGGCTGGTTCCCTCAGAGTTTGTGGACTCGGGGAGGGCAATCAGAGGGATGGCACAGGGAAAAGCGTGGCTGTGTGACACCCCAAAGCAGCTTTCCCAGGAGCAGCTCGTGGGGATAGACGGTGTGGAGCACCCCCGTTCCCAGGCAGGGGGTCCCCAGCACTGCATTAAACCCTGGCCTGCACAGGGGGGATAATGAATTTAAGGGGACATCATTCTTCACTGAGGGGGACCCTGAACATTGGAAATTCACCCTGAAATCCAGACCTCCAGGGCATGAATTTCAGGAATAACATTTTTAAAAGATTCCGTTTAAAAATAGATGCATTTCTTTAAAAAAAGAGAGAAAAAAAAAGTAATCTTAGGCCAGAGTGTTTTTTACTGAGCCCTTTCCCACCTGCCCAAATTTAGCAAGAAAAATGTTATTACGCCAGATCTGCTGGCCACATAGACATCCACACATTCATCAATTTAAAAATATATATAATATATAGAGCACACGTACACACACACAAATATATATTAGAAAAGAAAAAAAAAAATCCTTCAGAAAAACTCAGTTATTTAAAAAAAAACAAAACCAAAATCCACAGCCGGTGCGTTTATCCGTGATCACGTACAGTAGAAGCCAGAAACCCCTCCTGCTCCCCTGGCTCTTCTGGGAGCGTGGGGAAACACATCAGGTTTTCACAGTGGATTTTTGTCAGCAGAGAAGGAACTGCTCCTCCCTCCTCCCACACAGAAGGGCTTCAATTTATAGCGAGTAAGATCAAACCTAGGAAATGCGTTACAAAGTCCATTATATATAGACATCAAATGTACAACGATGTGGGCAGCCCCGGGCCAGTCCCTGGGGTTTGGCTCTCACGGGCACCCCCAGGGGTTGGGGACAGTTTGGGACACCAGGGAGCGTGTCCCTCGGCCTCAGAGCGAGCGGGTGTCACAGTGCGAGGTCTGGCAGCAGCCCCAAGCTGGAAAGCAGATGGAGCAGCGTCTTCTCGGGGAGCCAGGGAAGGTGGAGGCAGCCAGGGCTGAGGAAGGCGATGCCCGGAGCAGGGATGTGTCCCCCAGCCCAGGGCTGCAGGGAGGAGAGGCAGCACGCTGTGTCCCCATCACCTTGTGCCCACGAGGGGAGGGATGGATGCTGGGTGAAGTCCCACGGGCGCTGTGGGGACAGCGTGGGCTGCAGCTTGTGTCACAGTGGGCTTGTGGGAAAATGCCTTTTTTCCCCCCCCCATCAAGGGAGCAGCATGGATTGAGGGAGAAGGATGCTCGAGCTGGTGCTGCCTCAAAGGGTCCTTAGGGTGTCAAGCCAGGCAATAAAACAGCCTCTGGTGTGAGCAGCAGCCCAGGGAGCCCCACCAGCCCCTGAAGCTGCGTGGGCTCCTGGGGGCAGAGAGCCAGGCACAGAGGGAAGGCGAGTGAGACCAGACTCCAGGGAATGGGCTTTGGGCAGGCAGGAGAGGAGTGGGAGAAGCACAGCAGCTCTGATTCTGTCTGTCTTCCCCCAGCAGCACAGAAACACAACCCCCTGTGCTGTGCACTGGGTACTGGGGAGGGGAGGTGGCCTCTGGCACCCTCTGCCTGCCCAGGCACTGCTCCTCTCCCTGAGCCTTCAGAGTCCTTGGCTTGGCTGGGAAGGTGCTGGCTTCAAAAGGCTCCTCCTAGGGGATGTTTTTTTCTCAGGGCAAAGAGAAAAGAGATTTCGAGGCCGGAAGGGGCCATAGATGCCCCCAGGCCAGGGAGGTGCGATTTGTGATTTGTGCAAAGCACCAGTGAACTCTGAACTCGAGTCCTGCTCGCTCTCCTGCAGGGAAGCCGGGCTGGAGGGACGGCAGGGAGCTGGGAGTTAGGAATCTTCCCCGAGGATCTCTGTCACGAAGGAGGCCATGTCAGTCTCTTTGGTGTCATGCAAGGTAAAGAAAGGGTGTTCCTGCCAACGAGATCCAAGAAAATGTCAGCTGACACCAAGGCCAAGCACAGGCCCCCGGGGATGTCACACAGCTGGAGGTGGACTCCAACCTCCTCCCCAGACTCCCCCAGACATCATTCTTCAGCTAAAAGATGAACTTTGGCATTCCTAGGTTCAGCCCCAGAGGGACACCCCACACCTTAGCAGCTGTACTACCATCCTTCCAGGTCTAAACTCTCCAAGAGCAGATAGGACAGAGGGAAAAGAGAGAAAACACCTGGAAACTCTGACCTTAACACGCAGGAAATCAATACACCCTTCCACCTCTGACACCCTACACCCACCCTGCTCTGTGCCTGAAAAATCCCATTTTTGTGTTGTCACATTTCCCTGCTGGACCACTGACTGCAGTTTCAAAATTGGGAATAAAGACCAGCAGAAACAGCCCTGCACTTACCATAAGTTCTAAATAGTTCATTCGCTCAGCTGGGTTTTTCCTTAAGCTGGAAGGAAAAAAAAAAAAAAAGAGAAAGGCTCTAGGATCTCTTTCTTTTGCTGTACATGGTCTGTCATAGGGGATCTCCCCTTCCCACCCAACATGAAATGCTTCCCATGGGCTGCACCCCACTCCTCTCCCTCCTTGACTGAGCAGGTTTGAAGCACCAGCAAAGCAGCCAGGCAGGGGAAGGAGAACTCAGTGTTTTGCCACAAAAAGCACAAGCCAAGCAGCTCTGCAGTCTGCCCCCACACAAACCAGAACAACTGGGAAGGAGAGGATATGCTTTCCCAGCACCTGCAGGGTGAGCTTGCCTTTGCCTGGCAGCTCCAGGCAGCACCCAGGGAGCAGGGACACCCTGGAGGAGCAGCTTCCCACAAAACCACAAAGCAGCTTTCACCCACAGGCTGCCAGGGGTTGGTTCTGGTTTCGCTGCCACTTTGCCAGAAAACACCAACATTTCAGCAGCAGTGACAGGAAAAGAGGAAGAGAAACCTCTGCACCTTCCAGCCAGCCTGGGTGAATCAGGCTGAGATCAAAACCAGTCTGGGCAGCGCTTCCTGCCACGCTGAGCACCAGGTAGAGCGAGGAGGGGAGAAATGGGCTCCCAGAGCACAGCAACCCCAGCCCCACGCTCCACTCCAACCCCTGCGGATCAGGGCTCCTCCTCAGCCCGGCTGGGAGAGCCAGCAGTCCCTGTAGCAGCCTCACCACTGTGCTGTGAAGTCCACAAACTCCTTGGAGAAGCGTTCAGGTGGCAGCTGGGGCGAGGGCTCCTCCACCACCTGCTTGAGCTGCTGGAAGGGCGTCCCCCAGGACTCGTAGGGGAAGCGGAGAATGGCCAGCTCGATCTGGGGATGGAGGCAGGGACACGTGAGACACACCCAAGCACAGCCCCACCACGCTCAGCCAGCCCACATTCAAAGGAAAACCCTCTCTCCTTACAAACCATTTTCAGTTTGGGTCATACCACTTTTTCTTTCTTCTTTTTTTTTCCTTCCTTTTTTTTTTTAATCTCTTTTTAATATCTTTTTTTTTTTAAATACAAAGACCCAGAGGCCAAAAATACTTCCTTTTGAGGCTAGTTCAGCATATTAATGCATTTACAGGAAGTCACAAAAGATATGTAAAATGGGATTATTTAAAAAGATAATAACAGCACACAGTTTCTGCACTGGCCTCCAAAGTGCTCTGCTGGCCCTAAGGCAGCCTCTGGGCCTTGGGCTGGCACTGCATGAGCTAAACACACAAAAAATCCACAAACCCAAGAAAAATTAAATGGTAGAACATCATTTTGCCAAAATCACCTCAATTACTGGGTTCCTCCTACAAGTCACCTCTGCTCCATCCCTCATTTAAGCAGAAAAAAGTCTGCCACAGCTCTTGGGCAGTCTCCTCATGCCAAGGATCAGTTCCTGTCTCAAAATGGGCAACAGAACCTTGAGATCTGCCTGGTATGGTGTGATGGGATGGGAGGAATAACAAACCTGAAAAGACAGAGGCTGGGACAGAACCCAGTGTTCCCTCCCTGCCTCTGGCTCAGGTCAGGGGAGCTCAATTCCTGCTGCTGCAAAACTGAATGAAGCCACCAGCCCAGGAAGGCCTGGAATAGCCCTGCAACTCAATGGCCCACAAACTGTCTGGTCTGAAATCAATCCAACCCCTTCATAAAGAAAATAAAACAAAAAACCCAGGAAGCCAGCCCAGGAGGAAGATAGGAGAGGGAACCAAACACTGGGGCTCCATTCAGCTGCAGGCTGGCCAGCTTTCAGCAAGACCCTCTCTCTCCCTTCCAGCTTTGGAAAGGTTTGGATATTCCATCACTCAGAGTCTCCCATCCCACAGCTTCCTGCAGCTCAGAGCTGATGACATTTCCAGTCAGCCAGAGCAGCTCTGCACTGGCATGGGGACACCAGGGAGAGGGGCTTGGGTCTGGCACAGTGGATGAGACCACGCTGGGGAAGAGGGAATATTTGCCAAAACACGGCGTGCACAAACGCAGGCATGCAGCCCCCAAAACAAAAGCCAGGGCTAAGAGGGCACAGGAAGAATTCCTGAAAATAATCTACCCTCAGAGAGAGAGTCTCCTGGAAAGCAAGAGCTGTTTCTCAGGCAGCATCCCTCGGAGCCAACAGCTGGGATTTCCTTTGTCTGCTGGCGCCAGAGGATCTCAGCTGCTTTCTGCAAGATCTGTTTCTTGCAGGAGGCAGATAAACCATCCTGAGCAGCTGCAATGTTGGAACTGAAAGCATTTCCTCTTCCTGCTGGCTGCTCTGAGCTACCCCACAGGCAGGATTTGCTGCAAACCTCACAGAGCAGCTCTCAGTGCAGCAGGACTGGAATCCCCTGCAAGGCTCTGGTGACATGGAGGGGTGAAGCAGGAAGGCTGAGCCCCAGCCGCAGCAAACCCTGCTCCACTGACCACCCCTCAGCCAGCAGCAGGGAACTGCAGAGCAATTAAAAGCCAGACTCTTGGATACTCATTGTCATCCTGATATTGTCAGCTGGGAGCCTGAATTTCCTGGGTAATTAACCTCATTGCCCTGAGCTGTCACGCTCCAATTGAGTCCTGCTTGATGGGCACCCACCCAGCTGCTACTGCTCACAGCAGGGGTACAGCCCCACCTGCCCAGACCCCATCCCAACCCCAGGGCAGCAGACACAGATCCCAGCCCTTGGCGTTACCATTGTGATCCCAAGGCTCCAGACATCTGACTTCACGTTGTAGCCCTTCTGGTTCAGCTCAGGGTTTATTCTTTCTGGCTGCAACAGCAAAATGGGAGATGTTACCACTCCTGCTTTCCCAGTGCAAACCCCACAGAGCAAATCTCTGGCTCCAAAAGCCAGGCTGGGTGGATTTCCCTGGCTCATGTCCCCGGGGAGGCAGGGTCTGAGGTTAAATCCAGCTCTGATGAAAGCCACATCTTGCTCCACATAACTCACATCAACTCTCCCTCTTTGCAGGAGAGTGAGACTTGCATGATCCCTGCCTCAGCAGCAGCACACGCTGCCCACATGGATGCCACAGATGGCAAAGGGAAACTCGTACTGACTTGAGGGTGAAACTGAATGATCCTGCCAAGAAAAGCCTCAGCACTTTCTATCCAACAAGGAGCAGTGCCACAACCAGCAGCAGCCAGTTTTGTACCCTTCTGCAAATGGAAGGGGCAGAGGGAGAGTGGGATTAACACACAGAGCTGGACTTAAAGGAGAGTCTGCTGAGTCAGGGAGACCAGAGCACTCTGGAGTGGCTTTTATCTCAGGGTGGAGGTGGAACAGACTGATTTCTAAGCAGCAGCCTCTTCCAGTCAGGGTTGACACTGCACAGGGGTGCACTTACAGCCATGTAGGGTTTGCAGCCAGCATCCATGGTCTTGGCAACAGAGTCCACCAAGTAACCACTGATCCCAAAGTCGCACATCTTCACGTGCCCCTCCTTGTTGATCAGCACGTTGGAAGGTTTCACGTCTAAGAGGAAATAAATTGGGCATTTGCAGGGGATTTGAAGAGTCTGAGACAAAACAGGCAATTCCCTGCAGGTCCCTGGGAGGGACCAGGCAGGCCCCAGCACAGGGGAAGGGAGACAAAACCCCACCAGTCTTACTGCAATAGAAGTCGTTCACAGGTAAACTACAACCATGTCCTGCAGGGAGAAAAGTCCCCTCTCCAACCAGGCAAATCAAAAGGTTGAAATAAAATGTTGATGAGTTTATCCCCAGCTCCTTAGGAGAGATTTACATGCCCAGCATAGCCTTAAAAGCATAGCTCTGCCAAATCTTCAGGACAGTTTGTCTCATGCACATCCTGATCTGTGCACAACTACACAAGGAACTTTACCAGGATGGAGAGCAAGACCTGGGTGTTACAATTCCCATCTGTGATTTTGTAAGGTCTCCCTCAGCCCTCACTTTGCTAAAACTACCCAGCCAGGAGTATTTGGGGATTTTATGTCCAAGAGCTGCCTTCAAGGCACTTCTGTACTCCAAGAGGGACAGAGATGCTCATAAAATACAGGCAATGAGGAATTCTGCTGTTACATTCAACCCTTCACCTGGAAAGGAGGAAGAGAACAACATCCTGCAAAAAGGGAAGCATCTCAGGAACAAGCATCTAGATCTGTTCACCACAGTCCTAAGCACCAACAGATTCCACTTTAGGCATCCCAGAGGGACACAGCACATTTGCAAAGGAGTCCTTCCCTAGCTTATTTCAAGGTTGGATCTCTAGCCATATCCACTAACCCCAGCCAGCACTTACCTCTATGGATTACAGACAGTTTACTGTGCAGGTGCTCCAGAGCTCGTACAATCTGGGGACAAACAGAGTGAAAAAGCACCCATCAGTCACATGCAGCAGCAGCTTCTCACTGCAAACATACCACAGGCCTCAGGAGAGGCCTCCGGCAGGCTCAGGGGATGCACAAACCCATCTAAGAACCCAAGAGCCACTCACAGACACAGCCATTTTCCCCAAAATGTCTTCAGGGATGGTTTTCTTCTTCTCCAGTACTTTCTTGTAGAATTTATCTAGGGAGGTGTCCATGAGTTCCATGCAGATCCACACATCACCCTGTGGATGGAGAGAAAGCAGCTGAGAGGGAATTCCCTGGAAATCCGAGGGAGGTAAAGAACTGGGCTGAGGAACACAGAGGTGTTTGGGGACAGTTTGGTGCCTCCAGGACAATCCCACACCCCTGGTGCCCCCAGGCACCCAGCAGGTCAGTACCTCACGGAAGAGGGCTCCGTAGAAGGTGACTGTGTAGAAGCAGTCAACTGTCCTCATGGAGATGTCCAGGTCCATCAACAACCTCTTCTGCTCCTGCGTGTTCACAGTGGCTCGAATCCTCTGAGACAAATATGAAAGAAGGATTTGGTGTAGGTGAGGTAACACCATCATCCCCCAGCCTGACTCAGGACCTGCAGTTCTGGGGCCAGGGCGTTTTATCCTTATTCTGCAGCCAGCAGCACCCAGGAGGAGACGCCCAAATTGCCTCTGCCAGACAGAACCTTAATGAGTGCCAAACCCTTGGCAGGCTCTGCAGAAGAGGCAGGGCCAGGCCAGCAGCCTGGACAGGCACTCTGACATCCCAACCTTGCACTGCAGGCACCAATCCTGCATTCCCAAGCCTGTTCTCAATCCCACCGTGCCCAGCCAGTATCAGCACAGTTTCACTGGCCAAACCACACCAGGAACACCACAGGCTGCCAAACCCAGAGAAGCCCACCCCCATTTTGCCACAAGCAGTGGAGCTCAGCAGCTCCTCTGCTCCCTTGGAGCTGCCCCTCCCGACCCCCACCCACCGAGGTGCCCCCTCACCTTCACGGCCATGATGGTGCCGCTCTGCGCGTGCCGGACCTTCTCCACCACGCCGTAGGCCCCGCGGCCCAGCTCCGAAATGGCCACCAGGTCATCAGCTTCCACCTCGAAGTTCTTCAGGGAGAGAGGACAAAATGACATCAGGGACAAGCACGTTTATCAGCAAGGACACCAGCAACACTTTCAGCTCGCTCGTGCAGGGCGTTTCAAACAATGGTATCTACAGGGCTCCAGAGGCACCACACTTTGAGAGGGTGGGGGTATTTTTGGCTCTGTTGAATCACAGCCCAAACCATCTCATCCCACACTCACCAGGGTTCATTTAATTCCCCCTCTGCAGCTGGAGATCAGGACTTTCATCCTTTAAGCCCAGGGAACGTTGCCACTAGAAAGGGCACCAAAGGTTGGTGCCTCTCTGCCTGTGGGGGATTACCCACACGAGGGCATTTCTGCAGTTGCTGAACTATTTGCAGGATTTTAACAGCTCTTGTGAAACATGGGCAGCAGCCAGGAGCTTCCACCACAGCTCCAAACCCCCGTGTGCAGCCAGGGATCCCTCACCTCTCCCCACACCCCAAAAATCATCAGTCACAAATACACCAGTGTGTGTCCAATAACACCTGTGCAAAGCCTCTCTTAGGATGCACACAGCAACAACTCCATTTCTAATTTTCAGCGAGCTCAAACAGGTTTTACCAACTCTCAATACTTTCTCCTACCACCAAAAAGCTGCCAGCAAAGTAAAACCTGAGTTAACACCAAGGAAACAACTACCTGAGTGTTTTCACTGGCTGGGAAAAAACCACGGCCAGTGCTCACCCCAGCGAGTGCCTGACACAGCAGGGAGCCAGCGAGCTCCTGCACAAGCCATAAGCAAGTTTCCCTAAAGACACGTTCCCCTGTAATTGCTGGCTCTGCAGGGCAGGGCACGAAGCGACTGAGACAGGGGCTATTTTTGGATGCTGCATTCATCGCTCCTAATAAGTCACAGGCCTCCTTTTAGCCAGGCTTTATCCAACCTCCAGCTTTCCTCCGCTCTCAGGGAACGAAAATAATACCAGGATGCCAAACTGCCCCAGTGGCCACAAAGGCAGCGAGGGTGGGAAACGAGCACAGCACAGCTCCGGATACGGTGCCTGCGAGCTACGCCCTGAGCAGGGAGAGAGGAAACGGCCTCTGGCGTGGGAGACGTGGCTGCCAGGCCCCTGGCCAGCACTGGCCACAGCACAGGCAGCAGCCACCAGGTCTGCTGGACCTTCCTGCCAGCCCTGGCTCCGCTGGCTGCAGCCAGATGTGGCTGCTGATTCCAGGCAGATGTGGCGGGCAGGGAGCGAGGGAGGGCTGTGCCTGAGCTCAGCGCTGAGCTATGCTCTGCCCAGCACAGGAAGGTGCCGGCCCTTTCCTGGGCAGGACGTGGCTCCTGAAGTGAGGAGAGCAGGGCTGAGGGGACACATCCCACCTCCTGCCACAGGCAGCTGGCAGAGGAGCAGTGCGGGCTCGCAGGGGCCTCCAGGAAGGATCCGGTGGTGCTTTTCGGCCACGTGTTCTGTAGTTGTTCCAGGTTATTGTGTTTTTCCTTTCCTGGCATTTGCCCCGAGGCTTCCCCAGAAGCTGGCGGTTCCCAGCACACTCCAGGAACCAGTACTGCCCTGCCCAGCAACAAGAGCTGATGGATGCACCCACAGAGCCAGAGCTTCCCTCCCAGGACAATGGGATGCACGGCATGGCATGTGCAGATCCCACGGACCCGAGGTCACCACCCACCTCCACTCCGGGAGCTGGACTCCTGCCCAAGTCCTCTTCTCCATCATGTCACTCCAAAATACCCAGACCAGACCCTGCCTGCAAACACTGGAGCAGGCAAGGAAGTGACTCTAGAGAGCTTTCCCTAAGCGGCAGCACTGTCCCCTTGCACACACAGTGCCCAGGCTGTCACAGACAGCCATCTGTCCCAGAGTTCTTGCTACACATGACACCAGGCCCAGAAAACAGCACAGGCAGCAGGACTGTTCCCTGGACCCAGCCAAAGCTTCCTCTCCTCAACCCTAATCCTTGCACTGAGGCCCAGGGCCCCAGATCCCATCAGCCAAGCCACCTCCCAGCCTGGAAGGGTTTAGATACAGGGCTGATCCAATGCAAGGTATTTTTAGCTCGTTTGCAAACAGGTTCTGCAGCCCCAAGAGAGCCCATAACAAGAGAACGAAATAAAAGAGAGACAGTGGCTATTTGTAGCAGTGTTTTGCATCAGGTCACTAGGAAAGACTTTGGAGAACCAGAGAGAAACTTTGTGCCCAGCTTCTCCTGGGCCTCAAGCAGCAACACAGACCTGTGGGTAGGCAGGATAAAGGGACTTTGGGGCAGTCTGAGTTTGTGAGGCAACCCTCATTTAGGACAGATGGGCTGGATCATCCTAGAATGGTTTAGATTGAAAGTGAGGCTGCACTCCTGATCTGACAGGTTGCAAGGCACAGTCCACAGGGCTCTCCATGCCCAGGGAAAATCAAACTGGAGGCAAGCAAAAGAAAAAAACCCCATTGACACGTACTTTATCTCCAATGGTAATGAACGCCCTGGAGTCCAGGTTCCTCGGGGGCCTGCAAAAAAAGAGACAGAGTCAGGAGAAAGCCCAACTTCATTCACCCTCTTGACCAGAGCCAGGTTTCACATTCCTTTGAGCACTTTCAGCTGCTGCTTTCCCCCCGTCCTGTGCCTCGTTGTAGGTTCCAACCAGCCCCCTCCAAACACCCACAAATGCTTTAAATGGTGCCAGTAACACCTCACCCCACACCCACAAGGCACAGCAAGAACCCCGGGGAGTCAGCCAGGTGAGACATGCACCAAACCACCAGGCTGTGAAACCATTCCTGCTCAGGAGAGGAGCCTGAGGAGCCGAGAGCAGCAGGATGAGACGTTTCTGTGGCAGAGCAGCTCAGCTGTCATGTTTTGACAGGCAGGTGTTGTAAGAGCACAGCCACGTAGCCCGAAACGCACGCGAGGGAGCAACAGGTAATTCCTCCCCTGTGAATCATTTGTGTACACTCTGCTGCCCTGTTCCAGGCAGGCAGAGCAGGCAGCACTTTGGTGTCACCCTTTGCACGACACCAGGCAGGTGAAAGTTGTACTTCATGGCTTTTTTCGTTATTGCTGCTCACTTCCCATTCTGGGCAGCACAGTACTTTTAGAGCCAACCATGAGTGTTCTGCCCCTCGTGCCTCACTTCTGGGCTCTCGCCATCCCCTGGGAGCTTCTAAGAGCAGAGATTGCCCAACTGGGTTAGTCTCAATTCCCATCAGAGTAGCCTCCAGCTTCAAGGAAGTACTTTGGGCTCTGCGTAAAAGCCTTGCACTGCGCAAATATTTGCACTGCAGCTTGAAAAGCAGGGAGAAAAGGAGCTGTGGACAGCTTGCACCAGTCTCTGGGCATGCAAAGCCCTGCAGGCTCCAGCATGAGGCCTTCTCCAGGGGAAATTCAAACTCTGGCAGGAGCAGAGACAAATGTGCCCGTGGGGGAAGGAGGTGGCTGTCACACACAGGGTAGGGCTGTGTGAGGCTGTACAGCATCAGTGGCGGAGCTCCTCTGCCTCCCCCTTTCTACCTGGGGTTTTCAGCAATGATATTTCTCTTTTGGGGACTTCACTGCTCTCCTGGAGCTGGGGGAGTTCTCTAGAACAGGTTTCTGGTGCAAACAAGGCTCAGCAGTGGCGATGCAGCCCGATGTGTTTTGGAAGAGCACTGTGGAAGTGGAATTTTAGCCATCTGCTCTTTGTCAAACCAAGCACTGCTACCCTGGGCTCTCCCCCATGGCATAACAAGCATCAGCAGCTCGAAGCAAACAGGGCAGGGAGAAATTCCAGTGCCCTGAGATACTGCTGGGCACTGGCCCCGGCACCAAACAGCACAACAGTGCAAGATGTCTGTGTCCTCCTTTTAGCAGGGTAAGGAGCTGCAAACAACTCAAACTAAACCCGATATTAAGGTCATGGAAAACACTCCCCAACCTTTGTGCCTCTGGCTTCTGTTGTGGTCCAGCTACCACCACCTCTTCTCTTCCCCTGCCCTAAAATTCTTCCCTGGTCTTCCCTCAGGCAGATTCACTCTCTCTACCACATCTCTGCCCTTTGGCATTGGCAGAGCCATGGCAGAAAGACTGAGGAGAGCTCCCCAGAGGATTCTGAGTCTTTGCCTTTAGGACATTTCCTATCAAACAGGCACCTCCCAGCAAGACACACGCTGTGCACGTGTCTGCACACACATGTGCAATTCCTTCTCATACCACCCACGAGCCACAGCTTAAGAGAAAAGAATAACCATGCTGATTTTGGGAAGTCTTCACAGGCCATTCCTCTCAAGGAAGTGCCAAATCCAGCTCTGGAGAACCTCTTTAAGCAGCAGAGACACTTACGTTGTGTTGGCAACGGGTGGTTTGATGGGGACACATGTTATCCTCAGATCCCGTTTCTTCTTGCCTTTCACTGCAAGAGAAGATGCACACGTGAGCAAACGGGTTTTTGCTTTCTCCCTTCTAGCACCCTCTTCCCAGCAGGAAATGCAGGGCTTGGACCCCTCACCATGGTCAGCAAAATGCCAAGAAGGTCACAGTGACCACTTGCCCAAAATTTCAGGCAAGAGCCAGAGTGCAAGTGGGACTCAACGACACTGCTGAACATTGCTCTGTAGAAAGAGCCAAGGCTGCACTAAGAGCCCATTTCCCAGGTCTTGCAGTCAAGCACTCTACCCCAAAAGTGCTCTTTACCCCTCATGGCCATTACCAGTCCCCTCTTTGGGATTTAAACCCTTTCTAGGGTGAAAGCTGCAATTTCTGCTGGGCACTTACATGGTTTGTGTGGCTCCAAGGAACCTTTGGAATCTGAAAGAGAAAAAACGAGACACCAGCTCAGCCTCCACGCTCCAGCCAAACCAGAGAGCAGCCCTGTACCCCTCATGGCTCATGGAGCCAGGAGAGCTCCAGAGAGGGAGGCAGCTGGGCTTTGGGAGTACAGCCAAGCCTGGCCCCATCCCCGTTTCTCCAGCCACAAGAGGTCCCCACGCCATTAGTGATCTGCAGGGCTCCCAAAAAATGTTCCCTGTCCAGAGGCTCCTTGACCCCCAGGGCTCAGCTCCAGCCTGGGCTTCCTGGGAAGAGCCAGAGTTGGATCTGGCATGGAGGGCAATGACCACGGGACATCCAGCAAAAGCAAGGATGTCCCAGCAGGAGAGGGAACTCCCCATCCACAACAAAGGGAAAACTGGGAAAAACCAGACATGAGCTGTCTGTCAGCCAGCAGTGAACCCCTCACAAATCTGGGCTTGCACAGGCTGAGGCACCAGGACAAGGCACCAGGAGGGACTGGCAAGAGGATGCTCTTGTCCCACTCCTCCCAACCCCACACAGCCCTGAGATTACAACACCCACTGCTGCAGAGGGAAATGGCGCTCAGGCAGGGCCAGGACAGGCCAGAAACCTGCAGGAGAAAATTCCATCCCAGCTCCCTGGGAAAACAGACTGACCCCAAAAGAGCTGGAAGTGCAGCAGCTGAGAGCATCGAGGTTCTGATCCCCCCAGGAGAGACAAAGGAGGCAGCTGCACTTTGCAGCTAAAGGTGCTCTGGCTGCACGGAGCTGGAAGATGCATTAGGAAGCAGGAATATCAAGGTGTGCTCATGGGGCTGGGAGCAGACAGCTCAGCGTGGCCTTGGACAGCCTTTCAAAACAGCTCCTACCTGCCTGGCTGCCAGGAACAGGCATGTGGACAAAGTCCAGCACTCCAAAGGCTGCCAGGGAAGGGAGAGGAGAGCGCGGAGCTGGAATTTCAGCAGGAGACGCAGCACCGTGTGAGAGCTCCTGCAGCTGCAGCAGGACACAAGGGTGACACGTGCCCAACGTGTCCCCAGCACTGACAGCCCCCATCCCCATGCCCTGCCAGCTCCAAGACAAAACAGGTGCCTGGGACTCGCTTCTCCTGCCCCAAATGCAAACCTCACTGAGGTTAAAGCTGGTCTGCAACGTACTGCAAAGGTCCCAGCTGCAGGACCAGCAGCATCCCTCCCTGCTGAGGGAATCAGCACAGATCAGTCCACATCCCCACCTTATCTGCCACTTTTCCTGCATCAGAGCTGAGCCATAAGCTCCAAGACCAGCATAGTTTCCATGATGTGAACTCCCAGCTCAGTGAAACCAGCCAACGAGCCACTCCACCCCAAACCGATCCTGCTTGGATGGAAACCACCCGACCACGGCAGAGCCATCACGAGCTCTAATTTGTGAGCCTGCAGAGTTTCCCTTCACCACTGCCCACCCAGCAGGGCTGTCAGGGTGCTGTGAACAGCCCCACACACCCACTGATGGCACTTTGCAAAATACCCAGTTGAGTAAGGACGGGAGCAAGTGCAAAATGTGGCCAAAGGAAAGATGATGTCCACGGGTTCAGAAATGCCTCCCCTGCCCACTCCCAGCCTCTCGCTACCCAGTGTGGGAGGCCAAGAACAGAATCTAGAACTCAGGGGTCCCCTGAGTCCTTCTGCACCCAGGCAAGTTGGGGAGCTTGCTGTGAGCACCCATCCTATCCCAGGGGATGGATTGAGCTCCATGCTGAGCATTTCACCCCCAGGACCTGCTCCAAAACTCAGACTGGTCCCTGCTCCAAAACTCAGACTGGTCCCTGCTCCACACACAGGTCTCCCCCCAGCAGTTAGCAGCCAGACCTCTCCACCAATCCCCCCGTGCTGGCTGAGATTCTGCTCCATCTGTTTGCTCTCCCTCTCCCCAATTGCCATAGTAACCCTGCAGAGCCAGCACAAAGCGCCTTCTGTGCCACCAGCAGCTCCCCTGGCACCACAGCTGTGACTCACAGGGCAAGAGCAGGGTCCACAGGCACCCAAGCCAGGCCTCCTGCAGGATGGCCTCAGCCCTTCCTCTGCCCTGCTGGCTGCAGGGAGCTGGGAGCACCCACTGTGGGGTTGGGAATCACAGGGTGCCTTGTCCAGAGGAGCCCAAGTTTGCAGGCAGGATTTGCAGCATGGGATACCAGGGCAGCAAGGGACACTGAGATTCTCTGTTCCAAGCCCTCTACTCCATACAGGAGAGTCTTTTGAAGTGCACTGGCCATGAACTCTGCTGTCACAGGCACCCTGCACACTTCCCTGTACTCCCAAACTACCACCCTGGACTCCCCAGAGTTGGAGTCAGCAACCATCCCCTTCCCAGCCTGTCCTGCTTAGCCCCAAAAAGGATTTCCTAGTTCAAATGTGAAAAAGCACTGATGAAACCGGAGGTGTTACACCACCACTCCCAGGCTCTGCCTGGGCCACCTATGAAGTTCAGAAAACCCAGCTCAGCCCATGCCTGCAGGAATAAAATCACCCAGGATGCTGCCCTGCAGCCAGGGAGCTGAGGCAGAGGTTGGATTCCTTTGTTACAGCTCTCCTAAAATGTGACATGAGATTTCCAGCTCCCAAAGGCTGGCCTGAACTACTCCTTGCTGCAAGATTCTCCCATTACTCGTGGCACCAGTGCCTCTCCCCAAGGGGAGCCCATGCCCTGTTCAGGGCGAATGAGAGTGCAGGAAAAACCAGGGAAGGGAATAAAAAAAAAGGAAAAAAAAGAGAGAAGCAGAAAGGCAGTGGGATGGGCATGACATGACCCTGCAATTCAAGCCCTTCAGTTGCAGGGCAGCTTGTGCCTTCAGCCCCCACAGGCAGCTGCTGTCAGCTCCTTCCCACTGGAGAGTCCCTGGCACTGCCTCTCCTACACTTGAGACTCAGCACAATCCCTCCCACATTTGGGATCCCGGCAGGGCCGGTGCAGGAGGAATTGCTAGAATGTGCACAGCTGCTCATGTCACCTGAAAATCCTGGAAACGCTCCAGAATTTCCACTCCACTTTCCCAGGGCACTGGGCTCTTGCAAGAGGGGTGTCTGCAAGCACGAGTACCCCCCAAGAGATCCCTCTGCAAAGCCTAAAAGGCAATCTGGGGACATGTCCTGGTTATCCCTGCAAGCTGCAGGGCCCCAAACCCACAGGACGGCAGGGCACCATTCCGGGCACAGGAAAGGGCTGCCAGCCACAGACACACACAGCACAGTGCCCTGCACCCAAGCAGGGGAAAATTAGCTGACAGAAGTTCCTGGTGCGGATGAAATTGCAACCCACGTGATGCTGCAGGCACGTAACTGCATCCTTTATGCTAAGAAAGAAACCATTTCCTCCTAAAGG
>VXBQ01005194.1:240504-254003 GCA_013400175.1 Phainopepla nitens
AAAAAAAAGCCCAACGAGATTTTTTCTCATGCTGTAACCACCACCACCAGTTAAGAACCACCAGACATTTCCTGGAACTGCCTAATTCAACACCGGAATCCTCATTTTTGCCACCACCAACTTCAGCCCTATTAAGCTGCACCTCTCAGCGGGAGGTTTTTCCTTCCCCACTTCGCTGGCGTGGGCGGAGAGAAACGAGCAGGACAATCTAAAGAACTGCAAATAAAACTATTTGCCTGAGTCGACCTTTGAAATTAAACCTCACCACTGCCTCCCCGGGGCTCTGGTTGCAGCCCCGGGTGAAGTGCTGGGCACAGGAGGCTGCTCCGAGAGCTGCGCTGCTTTGTTAGTGCTGGGGGAAATGTTTTGGATGCATCCCGGTTCTCCTCGATCCAAGGGGGAGAGTCAAATGCCATGGAGAGGGCAGAAGGCTGGAGGGTGGATCCCAGCCCTGCTGCAAAGAAAGAACTGGAACAAAAAAAGCATCAAGGAAAAAAAAAAAAGCAAAACCCAAACAAAAAAATAAAAAAGGAAATAAATTGGAGGGAGCGTGCAGAGCAGAGAGGGGAATTTGGGTGCTTGGTCATGAGAGGCAGCTCCTCACAGGCACACTTTGTGCTGTTTTCCACAGTTGAGAGTGGAAAAAGCTATCCATGGAAGTGGAAAAAGGGCTCAACCTGCCGAGAGCCATCACTCGTCAGCCGCCGAGGTCCCGCTGCAGAGGAGCTCCCGCGGGTCAGCGCGCTCCTCACTTCTGCAAAACTGCCAGTGAGAAGCAGGAAAAAACCACGCTGCACAGAAAGCCCCTTGCAGCCCCACATCAGCCTCCCAGCCTGAGCTGAATCAGAGCTCCCGGCTGCTGGGGCCCTGGGCACCCACCTTTCCCTGCAACAGGCAGGGGACAACCACAAAGAGCTGCTGGAAAACCCTGCGTCCCAGGAATGCGACTCAAACCGGAGCCAGGAGCCAGCTTTACCCTCTGCATATTTTCCTTCAGACATGCTGGATTTTTTTTTTTTTTTNTTTTTACAATTAAGACGCCAGAGTTTTAACCCCATGCAACTTTTGCAGTGCTTTAAAAATAGGTCCCCGGCTGCAAAGACCGACCCCCTGCCCAAGCCTGCAGAAACAAAACCGCGTGCACTGACCCCAGAAAATTACAGAGCCCCTTTTAGCACCAAAAGCAGCCCTTTGCTCTCCCCCACCACGTGTTTTGGAAATTGCAACATCTACCTTGCTTCTTGTCCATGGTTTCCCAGAAATGAAGAGCAGCGCCGGCACGCCTGGCAGAAGAGAGGGATGGGGGCGGACTGGAGGAGGGAGGGGAAAAAAATTCCCGCAGGATCCAGCACCAGGCACTTGGTGCGAGCAGCGATGATTCTTTTCAGCGGGAATGCATGGCCCGGAGCAGCCCGCCGGCTTCACAGAGCCCTCCTGGCCGGCTGTCCCCAGATCCCGGGGGTCCCCAAGGCTGGGAGCAGCAGCTCAGGCAGGCGGGGGGAATTGGGGAAGGTAGAGCCGCGTTCCCTCATCGGCAGCTGCCGAGGTTGGCCGGACTCGGCTCCGATTACCCTTGAAAGCTCAACAGTTGTAAAAACTGCAGCAGAGAAATAGCAGGTGACGTCAACAGGAAACTGGTGGGGAGCCAAGTCCAGCTCCGGGAGCTGCTGAAGCGCTGGATTGCTACAGTGCATCCCAGTGGGACACGCTCTCTTCCCACCAATTCAACCTCTCCAGGCCAGCCTGCAGGCCCAGGCATCCCACCGGAGTGACCCTTGCTCCAGGACAGCCCTGGCACCAACCAGCAGAGGCCAGGCTCGCTGGTTTGGGCACCAAAGGGGCGCTGGGATGGAAAGAGGTCACATGTGGTTGTGCTGCAGGTGACATGTTAATTGCTCTGCCACTAACAACTATTACCACAACAAATAGTAGAAATATTGTTCCATGACAATGCCAGCACGGAGCTCAGCGGCTATTCCAGGGTGACAACCGAGATGGCATCTCTGGTAGCAAAATATAAATTGCTGCATGCACTTGGCTGGGAAATAGCAGCACAGGATGAGAGGGAGAGTGGGAAAATAAAAGCATTCATTTCTCTGCAAGCACGTGCAAGAAAAGCCGTGGCCAAGTATTTGCTGCTCTTCCCCTTTTCCTCAAAACCATTCCAGCAGAAGCTGATGTTCCTGATCAAAGCCAGGCTCAGCTCTGACAGGCTGCAGTTTTGTTTTTGATTTCTCTGACAGCCTGGGGGGGAGATACTGTACCAGATTCTTTACCTTAAACTAATTATAGAAAAATCTACCAGTGCTCTGCTCCTGAGCTCTCTCCCAACTCCAGCCTGTGCTGGACCAGGCACATTTGCAGGCTGAAAAGTCAGAGGTCAAGGTAAATGCACATACCAACATAATGAGTGACTCTAATTTTAAACAATGTTTATGTAAGCCCCAGAAGGACTGCGGAAGGTATTTTCTCAGGCTCATTTCCACTCCCAGGGTATAGTTTCAGGCACAGATCATCAGCACATAAAGGATGCTGACGCAGGAGCTGCTCTTGCAGATGGCACTGAGAGCCAGCAGCACCCGTCCCTGGCACTTCTGGGGAGAGCAGAGCAGTGCTGCCCTCCCATCACTGACTCTGAGCTAATTCCCTCTCACCCAGACACAGACACTCCACGGATCTCTACAGACACCCACAGAGCCAGAGCTGCTTTGGAGCAGAAAGTCCCTAACCCAGCAGGTGGGGTGGGAAACAAGATTTCTTTTGAATTAGTCCCGTTGGGTTTCAGCGCCCGAGGACCAGGGGTGCAGTAAAGAGGAGCTTCCTGACATCTCAAAGCATCTTAAAAATAAACAAACAAGGGGGGAAAAAAGTGAAGAAACAAAAACAAACCAAACCATCCTTTCAAGTCTCACTATTGGGAACTCTTTCAAAGGTTTGCTGGTGCAGCAGGAATAGCCAGGCCTGGAAAGACGTGCACCGTTTGCCATTAATTACCCAGAACTTTATAGGGCACAGGTAATCCCAGGGGAACAAAAGCATCAGGCGTTTCACTGGTGTTAACAAAGCCTCCCCATGAGGGATGTCATCCCATAGCAGGCGAGGGATGCTGAGAGAGAAAACCCTGGGGAGAATTCAGGCACTTGCACAGGGTCAGATATGTCAGGGCAGAGCCAGGGACAAGGATGGCTCCCATCCCTCCCAGCAGCCTCCTGCCAGGGGGTTGGCTTGAATGAGGGGAAGAGCACACCCTCAAAAACAGCAATGAGCTCAAACAGTGCCCTGCCAACACTGGGCCCCTCTCCCCACCCTTCCCCTGTGGACACACAGCCCCTCCCGAGGCCCCTTCAGTTAAGGCTGGGTCACCATCACAGCCAGGGAGTGGAGAAGGGGACAAGCTGCTTTGCTATGAGCAGCAGAAGTGTCCCATTTGGGATTGGAAAGGAGCTTTTTATAGCTGTGTTTGTGACAGACCACAAAATTGCTGAACTTCACCTGTCCTGTAAGAATAGCTGCTATCTAACCACAGGGACAGTGTGATTTTCAGGGGCATACTTCATTCCCTCTGATCAGAGACCAGCCCAGGCACCAGCTGGCTGCATCACCACATCTCTGATGCCCCCCACATCTCTCCAGCAACGGCAGCAGCTTCCCTGGCCAAGGCTGCAAGGCATCCCAATCCGGGACGCACCCCCCCTTCCACACACAAGGCACACATCCCACGGGAAAGCCCCACGTGCCCGAGCCATGCACAGGACACACAGGCTGCAAACTCTGTTTTGAAATAGAGCCTTTGAACTGAATCCAGCTGGAAAGGGAACAGCGTTATCTTTGTCACCCCCTCGGATGGGGCATGAGATCGTCCCTGGTTGGGGACAATCAAACATTGCACCACACAGGACTGGAGCGCAGTGCCACCGGCTCTGGAGGAGACTCTGCAGGGGACAGGGATGTGACCTCCCGGTGCCCAGCGAGGAATTTGGGGATGGGCACTTCAGCCACGGTCTCTGACAAGCAGAGGCATTGGCACGGCCACCTCTGGGGCTCACAGCCACACCCGGGCTCCGTGCAGCAGCCAGATAACACCGGGGCAGCCCCGGGAGGATGTCACCGCCCAGCCACATTCCAGCTGTATTTTTAGGTTACCTGCACAACCTCGAGGGCTGGAAAAAACGTTTGATTTTGTGCCCATGTGTCAGCCTGCTCTCGCCCAGCCCCGTGACAATGGAACACACACGTGACCAGAGGCCAGACTCCCCTCAGGAAGCTGAAAAGCCCTTCTGGTTGACACTCACACAGTGACATTACAGGACACACCACATATGCGCCCAAAGTTGCGGTGCTTTGCACCAGAGCTTGTGCAAAACCCCTGTGCAAAAGTGGTGGCAGTCACAAGGGCACCTATTTGGAGCAGGCACTGAATTGGGCTGCAGGCAGAGCATCCTCTGGGATGGACACTGCCTCCTTTGCATACTTTGCTCCAACTGGATTTACCCCCAAAAAAAGCAGTGGCTGAGGCTGCACCTCTTCAAAGCTCAGCTTTGTGATGAGACAAAGGTCTGGAAGGAATCCCAGCCCTGATGCCCTGGGATTGTCAGGGGAAGGCAAAGGAGACAATGCTTAGAGAAAAGCAAAGAAACACTAGGAAAAAAAAAAAAAAAAACAGAAGAAAAGGAAGAGGCAGAAGTATCATCACCTGTGCCCATCTCCTTGCCAGCAGGTACCATCATCACTCCTTCCTTTGATTTCTCACTCTGTAGGCTAAGCCATGAAAAAATAAAATCTGTTTGGAATTGATGTGGCTGGCTAGTGACAGTTTCCTGATGGGAGAGAAAACCCAAACCGTCCTTGGAATAGATCAGCTTGACAGGAGGCACAGCGGGAAAGGGAATAGTTTGACTTTGTAATTGTCAGCAGTAACTCAACTCCAGCGTCAATAGACGCTTTTTCTATCCAAACTGGCATCATTCAATGTCCTTGTAAAGTTATCAAGAGAGCAAAGTATTCCCCTCTCTGCTTCTTTTAAAAAATAAAAAAAAAATTGTAAAAGAAAAAATTTCTACCATCCTCCCTCTAATTTGCTCTGGGCAGGGACAGAGTGATGTCATCTCTGCAAATGATGTAAGAGAGCAGGCACCTGCTATGAAAATGGAATTTATGGAGGAGAGAAAAACCTTTTACGTTCACAGCTGCCTGCTCTGAGAGAGGGGCAGAAACAAGAGATCGACCCAGGTGCTTCCCTGGCCCACAGACTTCAGGCAGGACTTTCAAGAGCAGCATCTGCACTGGGGAATAGGCCAAGGAGCTGATCAGAGGGCTCACAGTGACGTTATTCCCCAGGGATCTGGAATGCTTCCCCCACTCCCAGGGTGCCACCACAGCTCAGGTGGACAAAGCCTGTGCTCCATCAGGGGAAAACCTCTGACCTCTAGCACTGAGCCAGCACCACATCTCTGGGGTGCAGGACCAGAGAAAACCTTGGATTATTTCCTTTGGAGCAGGGTGCTGTTCCAGCAGCTTACAGAAAGTGCTGCAGTCCAATTTCCTACATTTCCTGCTGTCCCATACCAAATTTTTGCTCTTTTTGGTACATATTCAGCGCCATCCCTTTTCCCTGCCTCTCTGACCCATCCCTTCTCTGCTACAGGGAACCAGGCAGAAGACACAAATAAAGAGAGAGCTCAGCCCCAGCAAGCTGGATCTGCAGCCTCTTTTCCTGGCATTAAACACACCATCCTTGTGGCCCACACCATGTAGCTCCTGCTCTCCCTCCCACCACTGTTCCCCTGCCCCACAGGACAGACTACACCCACATTCCCAGAACAAATCCCATATCCAGCTGGTCCGTGAGGAATCACCTCTTGATTCAATGTTCAAATGCAAACATTTCTCTCCTTTGTTCCCTCACACTCCCTGCTGCAAAGCTTAAAAAATGCCCCCCAGTGAAAGGCTGGACCACCAACCCCACTGCCCAGCATCACCCTGCACTGCCTGCTCTCCACAGGCTCTTACCAAGGACTGTACCAAGTCTGTGTGGGGAAAACACTTATTTTGTGGTGGACTTGCCCAGTACCCACAGGGCAGCTTTGATTCATGCTGGGGAAAAGCAGGGGCTCCACAGGAAACATGCCCACAGCTCAGTGGTGTTTTGCAGCATGGCTCCACGTGGCCCCGGCAGGAAGGGCACAGCTGCTCCTCTGGGTGGGATTGATATTCTTTCCCCTCTTTTTATCACTCTCTCATATCCACCTATCACACTGCACTTTTTCCAGTGCTCAGGGAAGTGAGAGTTGCAGGTTTTTCCTGGTAAAGGCAGATTAAAGAGGTGCCTCTCCATCCCAGGAAGCCAGAGGTCTCCACAGCCGGGCTGGTCCCGACGCATCCGGCCCACATCCCAGCTCAAGAGCTCGCAGTGACTCAGCCCAGCTCAGCCTGCAGCTGTCTTGGGGCACATTCAGGGCTTCCAAGAACCATTTCCATTTGAGTAAGAGGAAAGTCAATTTTTAAGAACCCCCCTTCTCCCAGAAGAGCAAGCCTCACATCTGCGTTTTGGGGAAAGGAGCAGTGCTCTCTCTGCAGGTGTGGAGAGGGGCTGGAAGGAGATGTGTGAAACATCAAACCTGTCTGAGGCAGGGGGAAAGACACCCTGGCTCCTGTCCCTGGGATGTTACACACTGTTTCCCTCACTGAGCTGAGCCTGTAAAGCCCCATGGGGAAACCCACAGTTACCAAATCCCTTTGTGGATCCAAAATTAAGGGTAAACTCTCACAGCTGCCTGGAATGTACACAGAGAAATCACACCTACAGGGGAGCTGCTGGAGGAAAAGCTGAGTGGTTTTCGAGCACCTTAGCATAGCACACACAAGGCTGATAAGAATTAGAAATTCACCCACAATTTCTGCTTGGTTATTTCCGGAGGCAACTCCTCCAGCCCTCGCTTCACTCTCACCACCCCTCCAGAAACCAGGCAGGGACAAGTGTAATTAATACCTGCAAAAAGTGCTCTTGGGTAAGAAAGCGGCATCTGCAGAGCACAGGAGGCAGCCCCAGCACAGCACAGCCCTGGAAGTATCCTGTGCTCCAAGGACAACCTCAGCCCTGGCTGGTGCTCACCTCTCATGCTCAAAGCCAAACAATTGTAGGGATCAGCCAAAAACCTGAGGGAAACGGGCTGCAGATGCTAACAGAGAGTGAACACAGGGAGCTGTACAAGCAGATCCTCTAAAACACCCACCACATCCCTCTTTTTAGCAGCCTTAAAGCAGTGTGGAGCTGCTTCCAGACTTAAGGAAAACGGGTGCTGGCAAAGAGACAGACAGAGCTTGGCACAGGGGCTGCTAAGGTCCAGGCTGGTCCTCCAGCAGCATCACCACCCACCAGCACCTTCATCTCCCTTTCTGCACAATCACATCTTTTTTTTTTTTTCCTGACCACAACAGAGACGGCAGTCAGCACCACGGGTGAAACAGGTGAGGATGCGGCCTCCACAGGGTGGAGGACTTTAGTTCTGGGGAGACCAGGGAAACCTCGGAAGTCAGCTGAACACATGTGCACACACACAGAGGTGTCTCACACCGCCCTGCTCCGTGCCAGCAGGGATTTTCTGGAGGTTTTACAAACAGGCACGTGGGGCTGGGCCTGTCACCTACCCCCGAGCACCTTTCAGAGGTGTTTGGAAGATGACAAAGAGCAGCCAGAGCCACATATCAGCACGAGATCATCTCAGCTTTGGCAGGGGTGCAGCTTGGCAGCACGTCAGGAGAGAAACCAAGCAGTGCAGGGGATTTTGAACTATGCAGAGCAGCTTTCCTCAAAAGCCCTGACCGTGAGCACATCTGGCCCTCAGCACGGGAGCCACGTCATTTTCAGTGACGAGCTGCAAAGACATCCTCGTGTCTGCAGCACAACACACCCCTGCAGCCATGCCCGAAACCTTCAGGGCTGATTCAGAGGGGCCATCCCAAGGGCTGCACACTTTTCTGCTGCATCACCTCCCTCTCAAGCCTCAACTTTCCCACTCCCACAGCAAGCAAACCAAGATCTTCATGCTACAGCAAAAAAACTCCTCCATGGTGCAGCATGTTTGCCCCTCACCACCCTGAACAGGAAACAGTCTCCTGCAGGGAGGGGTGAGTGCAGCAAGAGGAAACATCTGCTCCAGCTGTGCCAAACGCCCTCCAGCCAGCAGGGTCAGGATGCTGCCACCTCCAAGCTGCTGTTAACACACCCCAGTGAAGACATCCACAGCACCCAGCCCCTGCAGCACAGCCAGGCTGCTGCGTCAGCCATCCCCACGGGACCCCAGCTAGGAGGGAATTCATACACACACACACACCACAGAGCAGTTTCTAACTGGCCTGCAAGCCCGGACAAGCTGACACACCCTAGATAACCCCGTCATCCTCCCCCAAACCACCCCCAGCCCATGCACGTAACCAGCCCTGCGTGTTTATGATCTGTCAGACACATGACTGTCACCTGCCAGGCCCTGCAGGACAACTTCTTCCCCTCCTGTCCCTCTGTCCTGCACTGCTGGTCCCATCCACACCCATCACCCGTGGATGCTGAGGGAAGATGTGGCTCTTGGCACCACCAAAGAGATGCTGGAAGGACCCCATCCCAGCTGCAGGGATTTGTGCATTCCTTATGAGAAACCTCCAAGACCTTTAGGAGTGAAATTCAAGCATTCAAAGCTGCTTTTACGTTTCCTAAAAGGCCCTATCACAGCAGGAGAGGAGGCAGCAGGGATAAACACAAGGGGCACTTGGTGCTCAACAGGCAGACCCCAGGGACAAAAGGGTCCAAGCCTTTCCCAGAGAGCTCCATCAGACACAAGCAGCTTGGCTGATGCCAGTGCCAAACCACAGCTAAGCTCAGCAGCCTCTGATGGGAAATTACTTGTATTGAGCACTCTGGAGGTTTCTTCCTTTCCAAACCCAGATTTGTCTTTGGTGGTGGTGAGGGGGGAGGAAGGGTGAAAGCTCCACAAACAACTTCTGGTAAGTGTTGTCTCCTCCTCATCCTGCCTCCTCTTACACTCAACTCAGGTTTTTAGTGGAAACTTATCTTAAAAAAAAAAAATTAAAATCATTTCAGTTGAAATGATGAAATTAAGGCTTAGAGCACAGGACAGATCAACTCAGCAGTGCCCCTCCCTGGGCACAGTGCAGGCAGGACGATGGAGGCTGTGGCAGCCCAGTGGGTGCTGGAGAGGCTCCACCTCATCCTCACCTTCATCCCACTGCAGGTCCCCAGCACAAGGCAATGATTTCCTTCCTCTCCTACCCACTGGGACCCCCAAATCCTGCCCTTCCCCTCGGTCACACTAAAACCCAGCACATTCCACAAAAGCAGCACCTCTGCTCCAGCCCTGTGCAGGGCAGAGAAACGGCTGCAAGAGAAAGGAGCACACAGGGAGCCCCATCCCAGCTCCAAAAAAAGGAGCAGGCTCAGATTCACGGTAAACTGAGGCCCACTGGGGCCACAAGGCAGCACTGTGACACCCGAGACCACTGCAGTTGTGCCCAGTAATTGCAGTGTTCCTCGGGACAATGAGCATTGGGACTCACAACGCTGCCACTGCAGCACTGCCCCCACACAGATAAGGGGCTGTGAGGAGGTGGAATATCTCCCAGGTGGAAAAAAAAAAAACCAACAGAAACTTCCAGTTTCCATCATAAAAAAAATCCTCTCTGCCCTTTCCCCCACTCCAAATCCCTGACTAACACTTGACCTGTGCTACAGAGGTTTGTCAGCAAGAGGCAGCGGGTAGATCCAGCTCCGTATGTACCCACAAGCCATCCTGAGTCACGCCAGTAAAACCCCAAACTTTTTGTTGATAGAGTAAAATCACCTCCCCAGCCAACACAAGTTCCTCTCCCAGCTCTTTTCTTTCCCCAGCAAACAGCCAGCCCAGGCTGTGCCTTATTAACCAACACAACCAAAAACCATCTTCTGTCCAAAAACCATCTTCTGTCCAAAAACCTGCAGAGCCCTGTGTCTGCAGAGGTGTCATTCTGGGCCACAAAATCACCCAAAGGGAGCATCTACAAAGCACAGATGAGTTTCCTCCAGCAACAACCACCTTTGCAAACAACAGGGGCAAACAAACTCCAGCTCAGCCCTGGACCATGGCTCAGAGCTGGAAAATAAAGGAATCAGCCTTCAGCGAGATTCATTATCTAAGAGAAAAGCAGGGAAGCATCCCTCCAGGGAGAGAAATGGATTGCTGAGGCACAGCTAAATATTTATCACATCCAGCATGATATTTTCCAGGTGCCCATTGTTATGCCAGCAGAGGAGGATGGCAGGAGCAAAGTGCTGTGTTTTCTCCAGGATCGTTAGAATTAATTGGATTCGAGCTCCGTGGTGCTTCAACTGGAATTAAATAATGGCTCCATGGGATCAGAGCTCCCACCCCTCCAACCACTCACACCCTGGGAACACCAGGCTGGTGGCTGCTCTGCCTGGGCACAACAAGAGCCCAAAGCCAAAGTCCTGCTTCGGCAGGTCACGACTCACACGTGCATTTTTGGCAGAGCTGCCTTTTTTTGGAGGATGGCAGCTGGAAAAGTGTGAGTGGCAGATGAGACAGTGCTGGATTCACAGACTGAATTGCATAACAGTGTTGTGCTCCCACGGAGGGCACGGCCAGGGCATGGCAGGGACATGTCCCCACCACTTATTTACCCACCCAGAATAGATGGGCCACGAGAACAAGCACCAGTTCATCCCCAGGTCCTGGCACTTCTCACTGCTGATTTTTCCAAGCCTCTGTGGTGAAGGAGAGCTGCCTCCCCAGAGGCACAGCCTGGCTCCAGACAGATCCTGATCCCTCTCCCCAACAGCACTGCTATTCCACAAGGATGATCTCCCTGCTAAGGAAAACCACTTGCTTTTGAATTGGTCAGGAATCAGTGCTGGGGGAGCCAGGGGAGGCCAAGCAGCTCTTCTCTCTCCAGATCCCATTCATGTGCTCACCCTCCCTCCCTCCCCACAACTGCTTTTCCCAGCAAACTCCAAAATTTTGTGGAACAACTGTTTCCCCACCAACACGCTCCTGCCTGTCCCTCCAGGAGGGGCTTCCCAGGCATCAGGGGCCACTCAAGTCACAGCCAACAGCCCCAGTGGTGGGCACAGGGATTTTCATGTGTAGGGCAGGCACAGGATGCACCTTGAGGCCCAGGGAAAAGGCAACAGCCTGGATTTGTACCCCCAGAGTCTCAGACCTTGCATGCTCCACTGTGTTTCTGCACCCACACAAAGGCTGAGAATTCCCCGAGGCTCCATTCCCTCCTGCTTTAACCTCTGGGATACAACACCATCCCTTCTCTGAAAAAGGCTGGAAATCACACCCAGCCCAGCCACATGCTGCAAGCTGCAGCCAGAGGCTGTGTCCCTTGCAAAGCTCTGCAAGGAGGACACAGGGACAGCTCCAGAGCTTTGTCCCCAGTTCCTTCCTACAGTGCCTCCCATGCCATGAGACACAGCTCCAGGGAACTTGAGTGACCTGAGAAAACAGGGAGTTTTTGCATACGTGAGTAAACATCAGCCTCAACAGTGCAAGATAACACAAGAGACGTTCTCCCACATACAAGATCCTGCGAGATAACTTGGATCAAGCAGACAGGAGCAATGGGAAGAGGAAGAAAGAAAGCTGAAATCCTCCCTAAGCTGCACACAATCCCCAGAAGGTGTTTATCTCCCAAGCTATGTTTAGTGCAGAGCACAGCCCCGGCCCAGCACCATTCCTATCACCAGTGTCACAGCCAGCCACGCATCCCAAAAATCTCCCGAGGCAGGAGACAACCCCGTGACTAAGCCAAAGTGATGGCAGGTGAGTTTTGGAAGGCATCTGTCACAGAAAGAGCCAACCAAGAGCTTCAACACACTCTCTTTACAACCCTCAGCAACACAAACCCAAGGAGAACCAGCAAAGGAAACCTGAGATTGCTCGCTGCAATTCCCTAAGGAAAACTAGGGAAATTTAGCTTCAATTCAGGCTGCCTGAAAGAGAGGGAAGTAGCTGCCATGAGCAGCAGGTGCACACACTCAGACTTGCGAGCGAGCATCCCTGGAAAAACCTGCTCGGAGGCAGGTGCAAGCCAAGGAGAGGCAGGATGAGAGGAGAGGGCTGCGAGCAGGCAGACGTGCTGCACGCACTCAGGATCCCCCCTTGTGCTGCTGCTGCTGCCCTGATGGAAGCAAAGGAGCTCAGGTCAGACAGGGACTCGGAGCTGCCAGTGCCAGCAGAGCTCTCAGCACACGTGTGACACCTCCAGCACAGGACATCAGAGTTAACTGCAGCAATGAACCAGTTCGTCACAACCAACAGAAACCTGCAGACACAGCTCCAAACCTCCTCTGAGGAAAGCACCACGCTCCCAGGTGCTCCTCCAGGCATCACCTCTTGCTGTCAGCCACGCTGCTTCCCCCAAAATCCTCCAGGCCCAGCTCGGGCTTCATCTCCTGTGGGGCACAAGAGGTCCCTGGGCCAGGCTCACCTCGTCCCTCCATCCACACATCCGCCGGTCCGGCACGGGCAGCCGAGGAAAGGTCCGGGCTCGGCTGTCCCAGCCTTTTAAGAAGCCTGGATGATCCCTTCCAAGGCTGGATGGCTGGAGGCATGTGCTCCTACCTGTGAGTCAGCAGCTCCGCTCAGCAGCTCCGTAAATCGCTGCTGATTCACCCCCTGCTTACACAGCAAACAGGAAACTCAGGTCCACATTCCCTCCGGATAAGACACAGATCATTTAAAAGCAGGAGGGGAAGAAAAAAAAAAAAAGTCACGGGAGGTGCGTTCATCTCCTCACATGGCTCCTGACTTCAAGTTTCCAGCGCATCACTCCCGCACAGGGAAAACCCCGCAAATTTTAGAGGAGATAACATTGATAGGAGAGGCAGCAGCCGCACTCCGAGCGCTCCCTCCTCCGAACGCTCAGCGCTCACGGCGGATGGAGCCGGCTCCGGGAGCACCGGGACACCGGCACAGCCAGCTCCCTGTCCCCTTCCATCCCGGCACGGCCACCCCAGGCCGGCACCTGCCGGGCCGTGCTCACCTCGGGATGGGGACGGGCCACCTGAGTCACGGCCACGCTCTAGAAATAACACCTGTGACACACGGTCACGTTCTGGGGCTGGGGACAGCGAGGAAGCAGCGAGGGCACACGCCGCCATCGGGTCCTGGCCGTGCCCGAACGGCGACACGAGGCGACACGGCCCAGCCCCGGAATGCCAGCCCGGTCCTGCGCTCCCGGCTGAGGCACGGCGAGCGCTCCGCTCAGCCGCGGCTCCGAGCCCCACACTCCCGGGGAGAGGAAACGCAAGCAGGGAAAGCCTCTGGCAGCAGCAGCAACAACACTCGCCTGTCCTTACCGCTCTCCCCACGCCAACCGCAGCTCCCACCCCACCGCCCCTCCGCGCATCCCCACCAAGGGCTCGGCAGCAGCCCCGGGCATCGCCGCACCCACCGGCGCCCGCAGCGCCCACGCCGCGCTGCGGA
>VXBQ01005194.1:258608-270221 GCA_013400175.1 Phainopepla nitens
TGGGGAGATTCCTCCAGGAAAACCCCTCGAGGGCTCCAGCACGGTTCTGTAGGACCAACACGGATCCAAGCTGCCACAGCCACCTGTGAGACCAGGAGTGTGGAGCTCTGGTGACACAACGACCCCCAAAAAAGCTCTGTCACATGTTGGGTGGAGTGAACAAAGGGGAAAAAAAAAAAAGTAGGTGCCTCTAAAATTTGTCTGTGGTGTGCTGATTCTCTCCCAGCCTTCATCTTAATGGTTAATTCCAGATATTCAATGATCACAGCATCTCTTCCCCATCCATTTGTCATGCTGAGAACTATGCTGGGTAAAACTGCTTTGCTGCCCTGCAGAAATTGCAGGGTAGCTGCCTTTAAAAAAAAGTAAAAATAAAATGTGCAGTTCAGAAATCATAGGGAATGCAGGAGGCTTTGTCGATAAAACAACAGGAATAGTCTGGATTTTATTTTAGACTTCTCTTCCTCCCCCCCTCACCCCATTTTCATTTCAACCACTAATTACAAAGTGCAGGCAGTGGTGGAGCGAGGAAGGAGGAGACGGGTGCGGAGAAAACAATTTCACCAACTGCTTATTTCAGGCTGAGATCAAACGAGGTCCCAGGTGCCAGGTCCCCACTGCCACCACCAGAGCATTGTCCCAGTCAGTGAAGCTGGTGTGTGCAGGAAATGGAGGGGACAGCCAAGGGTCAGCAATTATTAGGGAAAGGTAATCTCTCATCGTGGTTTTCTGGATAAAAGCTCTGGCAGCCACACCATGGGCCCGGCAGCGCTTGGTGGCTGAGCAGGGATGAGTCGTGACTGGGGAGGGTGAACTTTGAGAGTGAGAGAATCAGCTGTGGGAGTCGTGTGTGAATCAGCACAGAACCTCCTGGTTCAGGAGGGGGTCGTGGAATCACAGAGTCCTGGAATGGTTTGGGTTTGGGAAGGATCCTAAAGCTCATCCCCTTCCAGCCTTGGGCAGGGACGCCTTCTGTGAATCCAGACATGGACCGGGTTGCACCAAGCCCCATCCAGTCTGTCCACGGCCTCACCCAGGTGAATCCCTGTGATCAAGGTTGTGTTTTTTCTGAGAGTTCAGGAAGTCTGAGCCATTTTTTTGTGAGTTCAGCACTGGGCAGGCAGAGCAGCCGAGCTGATGGTGTGATGGTGTCCGTGCTGCTGTGCTGACTAACATCCCTGAGCAGTGGGTGATCATCTCTCCTCCTCCTCGTTAGGCACTTTGCTGGTAGCAGCCAAGCCCTGGAAGATGGGCAGGAGATAACATCTCTGTGGGAGTGCGTGGCAGGGTGTTTATTTCCTGCGCTGCTCTTTGTCGCTCCTGGCACGATCAGCATCAGTGGTGTGGAATGCTCCGGGAGGTTTTCCCTGCCCTGTGCAGGGAATGACAAGAAATGGGTCAGACACAGATTTGGGCATCAAAGTGACCCCTGTTTCCCTCAGAGAGCACTCCTGTCCCATGTCACTGCACTGTAGCAAAAATAAACAGCAGTTTTTTGGCTCTGGGGTCAACTCTCCTGTGATATTCTAATTTCTGCTAAATGTCAAGTGGAGGTGAAACCCTGGGAAAACATGGATGCACCAGGCACGTGCACCAGGCAGCCAGACTTTGACAGCTGGTGGTTTATGGTGGTGTGATGTTGGGTAGAAAACTTTCCATGGTGATGAATTTCTGGGAATCCCTGAAGCAGGAGGCCTGAGGCAGTGAAAGCTGTGAACTGGTTGTGAAAGTGTTCATTTTTAGCATCATGCTGTGTGTGCCTCTGCGCCCCTGGGTGACCTCGTGTCAGGACTTCCTCCTTGTGCACAAGGAAGATGAATTGCACTCGATTTTTTGGGGCTTGCCCTGTCTTTCCTTTATCTGCTGGTTCCTCCCCTCTGTCCCCTCATTGCTGCAGTAGCTCTGATAGGAACAGCTGCTTCACTTGAACACGTTCCCTTTTCCCTTGCATCCCAAATGAAGGAGCATTTAGAAGCTGAAAGTAAAGCTGATTATAAGCAGACCTCACTGAGCCTCGTTATCCCTCGAGAGGAGGGCAGAAAGACGCCCAACTGGATTTGTAATGGGTTAGGATGTGACTAACAGCCTGAGCCAGCCAGAAGCCTCCCTGTGCAGAGAGTCTCTTGGAAAACATCAATTTGTCAACGCTAAAAGCTTCCATGGGAATCACATAGGCTGGTTTTGTTGGGTATTTCTTTGGATCTGAGATGAAATTTCAGGTCAAAACAAGAAACCCAAAGATGTCCCCCACCCCAAAGCAGTTGGCTGGTTGGTCCAGATGTTTGGGGCAGGGGAAGGGCTTTCAGCAGCAGCTGCTGTGACTTCTGGATGCCCATCACACCCATCAGGCTGTCTGGTCAGGAGACAGGCTCACCACGTGTGTGGAGCAGCTCCCGTTCCTCAGGGATGCACATTCCAATTCCCACTCCTCCAGCACTTGGGTGCAGCACACCACACTTCCCAATCCTCCCACTTCTCCCCAGCTGGCTTTGGGCAGGATTTTGGCTGGAAGCTCCTGCTTTGCCTGCTGCTCATCTGAGTCTCAGGAGCTCCTTGTCCAGGAGCCCAGGCTCAGGTTTATTGGGAAAACTGGAGCAGGTCATGCCTTGGAGCTTTCCTCCCTGATGGGGCAGGTGCTTTCCAGGAGAGGGGAAGGTGCTGAGTTTGCAGCAGGGACCAGGGGATCTGTCACCAGGCACTGCATCAAAGACATCCCTGCTCCTCCCGTGCCACGGGCGCCTCCAGAGAGCTCCTAAACAGGAAACTGCTGCCATTCCTGCCAGTGAGGCCCCTCCACGAGGCTTGTGCTGTCTCCACTCTGGCTGTTGTGCTCTGTTGTGTTTTCTCTCCGTAGTAACGTGCCAGTAGCTCCCTGGGGAGTGAGGCCAACCCGCGGCTCCAGCCTGGGATGCACGAGCTCCTCGGGACGTCTCGTCCTCTCTGCCCATCCCACACGCAGCTTTTGCCCTTTTTTTTTTTTTTCTCCTCACTGTTTGGATCAACAGCAGGGGTCCTGAGCTGCCCCTGTGCTCCTGGGAGATGGGGCTGGCATTTCTTCTCTGTCCTTGCTGCCAGGGAGTGACTTTGCAGCAGTGTCCTAAGGGGGCTGGAGCTCAGGGGCTGCTCCAGAGGCTGGGGTGCAGAAATTGGCCTTGCAGGCAGCACCCATGGCCCTGCCCAGGTCCTGGACACACAGAGGGGTGTTGTGGGCTGGGGTGGGTGCAGAGGGACAAGGGACAGTCATGCAGTGCTGCAGCCTGCCCTCCCTGGCAGGAGAGGGGGCAGTGAGGGAAGGGCTGGAGTGGGGTGCCTGTGTCTGCCCAGATTCCTGACGTGTCCCTTCCTCAGCTGGGCTGGGACTGGGCTCTCTGCTCGTTCCCCCAGGCTCCTGAGCCACCCAGCCTGGCCACTCGTGTCACTGGTCCCAGTGGAAACCCTCCATGGAGAGCAAGTTTAGACCTGGTCCCTTGTCCAGCTCCCAGAAAAGCTCCCCCTTCCTGTGCCCCCTGTGAGTGGAGGGAGGGACAGAGGGCGAGCAGGACACCAGCTGTGCTGCCATTGCTGCCATCCTGCTCCTCTCTGCCTGGGCCGATTTGCATCGACTGCACTTCCTCGCTCGGTGGCCTCCAGGGGAGTGTCAGTGACTCAAACACCACGGGCTGCTGGGCCAGGCTCTGTCTGTGCTGGCTGATAGATTCCTCCTGTCCCAGAGCCCGGGGGGTGGCAGGAGGTGTCTCTTATGCCATGTTTGGGTGGGGTTTCTGCTTGTGCCCCCTCTCTTTGGGGAGGATTGCACCAAACTGGGGCTGGGCACTCCCAGGAAGGGTCAGCACTGCTTCCAGCTCCCCCAGCGTTCCTGGGAGCAGCCCCCTGTGCCCAGGGTACCACACAGCACCAGGGCTGGCTCATTCCAAGCCATGGCTGTGACCTGCAGGGCCCACACCACACCCTGTGGCACGAGTGTCCTTGGATTCATGAGCATGTGTGGCTGTGATCATGCACTTGGCTGAACTGGGATGTTTTTTCTGAGCTGGGCCCAGTTTCCAGCAGCACTGACTCTCTGTTGTAAAATTAGGCTGGTTGTAAAATCCTCTCTGTGTGTGTTCATCTGTGCCCTGGTGGCAGCTCCTGTGCTGGCTGGGAGTTTGTGGTGCTGCTGTGGTACAGGGAATATCCAGGAAAAGCCTGTCCAGGACATGTCTGAGATCCTTCAAACACTGCATCACCTTCTGCTTTAAAATGCATTTGTGCCTGTGATACTTTTAAACAGATCATATATTTTAAATGTGTATTTAAAGAAAAAAAAATCTTTTGTTCTATTGTCAATTTAGTTTTAAACTTTGCAAAGCTTCAGGCAGAGGCTATGGAAAGTTTTAGCCTGAGAGAAGAGTGGGGTGGAAGGGCTGGAAGGAGTGAAAGCTGCTGTTATAAGATCATTTTACAGCCTTTGGTGCTGCCAACTCTGCCCTTGCCACCCCTGAGAGCTGCCACCAAATGCTCTGTGAGGGTCAGGGCACCTCGTGCCCCAGCCTGGGCAGGTTTCCCTCCAAGACAGGTCTGAGCTGCTGGGGGAGGGCTCCACCTGCTCCCTTGGCTTTTTTGGGGTGCCTGGATCCACATGCAGAAAACACCGCAGTGCTCCCTCTTTTCTTTCTGGGGAAACTCAAAGAGTTTGGCTTTTTGGTGAACCAGAGCTGAGAGGGGCAGGACTGAAGCCTATAAATACTTGGGGGAACGGCAGGGAGGGAAATTATTTATGTCCACCCAAGAACAATGTTGGCACAAGAATGAGTGGGCAGAAACCAGCAGGAATAAACTCGGCCTGGAAATGTGAAGGTTTCCATCCAGTGTAGGAGAATTGAGTTTCTGCATAAAAGGAGTAGGAATAAAAGCTTGAGCTGCTTCTCTGGAAACACAAAATTCCAGTGGGCTCATTTCTAGTTTCTCTTGAATACAGGGATGAGGCAAACTGGGCTGGAGTTGTAAGCTGAAGTGCAGTGAAATAGAGTGTACTGAGCAAAGCTAAAGCAGATCCTGAATGCAGGTGAACTTTGCAGCCCTTCAGCCTTAAAAAACCATTGGAGAGAAGGAAAAGTTTCCATTATTTTAATCACACTTGTCTCTTTGATTGGGATCTTGCATTTCTGAAACTCACTTTTAAGTACAGAAACTCTCTAGAAATGAAACATTTGCTTTTGCACTGAAGGCAGAAGTTCAGGTTCTGTGGATGAAACCAGAGGGGTGTTCTGACTCCTCTGATTTATACATGAGCTGAAACTCCTTTTTTCCTGTAACTGAGCTGCTGTGGGAAAGGTCAGGGTGTTGAAACAGGAAGCTTGTGCGTGTGTACATGTAAATTTGTGTGCACACCCCCCCTTGCCCACCTGTGTGTGCTTTCCTCCCCAACATCTTCCCCAGAACATGTCTGGACAGTGCTGCAACACCAGACCAAGGAGTCTGTTTTATGTGCCACAACAAAAAAAACCCTGTGCTGCAGGAGAAATTATTTGGCTGTTACTTGGGTCAGCTTTGTTGTTTTTCCCCCTCTTCCTTTTGCTCTCCCCCACCATCAACACATCTCCTTCCTGCCCACAGCTGCTTTCCTACCCTAAGCATGTTCTCAACTGGCATCAGTGATTCAGGGCTGGGTCAAAAACCTGCTCCTGCTCCAGGGGCTTGGAAAGGCTGAGCAGCCCTGGCTCTGCTCACACCTCAGGGGACCAATGAGGACATCCAGGTGTCACTGAAAGCAAAGTCTCTGACCCAGCACCAGAGCCAATCCCACGGACACGAGGGATGCTGTAGCAGTCCCAAAACTGCCCATCCTGTTGTGGGCTCTCTGGGGACATCCCAACCCTCAATCCTCTCTCCCGTCCCCTGCTGTGGGTTGCCCAGGGACCTCCCAGCCCTCACCCCTCTGTGCCACCCCTCAGGTTGCCACGACAAGGCCGTGCTGCTCTACGAGTACGTGGGGAAGCGCATCGTGGACCTGCAGCACACGGAGGTGCCGGACGCCTATCGAGGGAGAGGAATAGCCAAGCACCTGGCAAAGGTACCACCCCAGCCACCCAGCAGGGCAGGAGCTGCTGCCATCCCAGCTCTGGGTGAAGATCCTGGCTGAAGCCTGGCTTCTGTCACCTTGGAATTGCATGTGGGACTCCTGCTCTGGAGGGAGATGGGGTGGCTGGCAGGGCAGAGGGAAATCTGGGGTCAGACATTCCTGTTTCTTGTGGTGAGAGGAGCTGGGTGAGTGTCAGCAAATCCAGCCCAGGCTCGGCCCAATCCTACTCTCAGCAAAAAACCCTTGTGCAGGGGCTGCTGGTTCACCTCAGCTCAAGCTGGAGCCCTCCTCTCAAACCTTCACTGCCCTCATGAGCCCTTTGCCTGCCTTGGGCTGTGCACGGAGAGCTGAGGAGCCATGAGCACAATGGTGGGAGGACTCTGGGGTGGTGCTTTGGGGTACAGCTGCTCCCTGGCCCTGTAAGTGGGGACAAAGGGATGATGAAGGTGGGCTGGGTCACTTGCACGGGGCTGGATGTGCTGAGGATTAAACTGGGGACTCTGTGCTGAGGTGCTGGCTGTGGCAGGACAGCTGTGCTCTCCCCTCAAGCCTCTCTCCCTCCACCTGAAGGACCCCTGCTGCTTCCCCCATCTGGGTGAGGGCTACAGGACTCCCAGGAGAGGGGAGCAGAGGCTGGGGGTGTTGGTTGTGACCCATCTGATCTGCACTGGTTGCAGGCAGCCCTGGACTTCGTGGTGGAGGAGGACCTGAAGGCCCACCTGACGTGCTGGTACATTCAGAAATACGTCAAGGAGAACCCGCTGCCGCAGTACCTGGAACACTTGCAGCCTTAAGGCAGGACTGCTCCCACACCAGCACAGCTGTCCCTGACTGTTCAACGCGGCCTTGGCTTCTCTGCAGTCTCAGGAAACCCCTCCCCACACTCGCAATTCCCGGTTTTTTTAAGCGTGTCCATGCGGAGCGTGAGTGTGGGCACGAGCTCCTCCTGTCTGCCCGCGTGTGAGCATGGCTACAGCCCCTGGGCCAGGCTGGCTCTGGGCACACGTGGTGCCCCCCCTGCTTTTCCTGAGCCAGGGGATAGAAGAGGGTGATTTTGCCACCAAACTCCACTGCAAGGCCAGGGGATGACTTGTTCTGCACCTCATCCTCTCCCCTCTGCTTGGCGACAGCTCTGAACTTTCTGGGGGATGTTGGTTAGGGGTGCTCATGGGGTGCCAGCCCCCCTTTCCTCCTGGCAGCTGGGGAGATGCTGTGGATTAAGCTGTGTGGGACAGAGGGAGGAGCTGGAGGAGCCCCAGCCCTCTGTCAGGTTCATCCCTGCAGCACCTGTTGGCCACCAAGCCGTGTCCAAGCCCACATGCAATACCTACGAGAACGTGTGGACCGTGGTGGCTCCTCGGGGGCTTTGCTGCACTGGCTGTGGAGACACTGGGATGGCAGTGACACCTTCGAGCCTGGAGACAAGAACCGTGTGAGGAGCGGACTTGGGCTGCAGAGGCTGTGGCAGAGTTTGTGCAGAGGAAGAAACGTGACTGAGTTGCAGAGGCTGCTCCCTGGAGTTGCCAGCTCCTGCCCAGCTTCTGTACTCAACCCTGAAGTGGCATCCCACAGGGTCATGGACTGTTACTCCTGTCTTCCTGCCCTTGCTGTGGACACAGCCTGCTCAGGAGAAGAGGCCAGCCCTGACCTAAGCAATGAGGGACATCCCAGGGCACCAGGCTGGATTCCTGCAGCTGCTGAAGAGGAAGGCTCCCCCCATCTTCCTCTTCTCCATCTCTGCATCCCTGTCAGTGCCCTAGCTCAGCCCTGTCACGACATCCTGAGAGCAGCAGGGTGAGGCCTCCAGGATCTGCTCCTGGCTCACCTCCAGGGTTCAGTGCTAGAGGCGCCTGCGTCCGTGTGGATTCCAATGGATTCTCCTTACAGCCTTTGGAGAGCAGCCCTGGCTCGTGGCATTACCTGTCTGCTCAGTGACCTCCTCTGGGCACTGGCAGCATCTTGAGGACCTTGGCCAGCAGCAGGAACTCCCTTTCTTTGTGCTCTTACTTCCGTGGATGAGATTGTGTAGCACAACCCAGCATTGCCACCCTCAGATGTAGAGGTAACACCATGATGGCAGGGCACTGCCAGCTTCCAGCCTGCTGCCTGTCCTGCCTTGCCTGGGTTTTCCAGGGCCTGAGCTACACCTCAGAGCATCTCTCACTGAGCTCTCAGGATTTTGTAGGGTCCCAGGGCAGGGCTGTGGTGAGGGAGATGATGTTTTCAACACCCCCAGCCCTGAGCAGCTGCTTGGGGGCTGCAGCCAGGCAGGAGATGGAGAGCCTCTCACCTGGAGACCAAATCCAGACCTTGCTTAGCTCAGCAGGGACTAAAGTTTACAATCTGTGCCACGGAGTGATTGAAGCCCCAGGTGAGAGGCAGCTCAGCCCTTTCCCAGAGCACAGCACAAAGTCCATGGCAGCAAAGGCAAAAACTCCTACAATCTTTACTCCTGGTTGGGGTGGCCAGACCCTGTGCCAGGATTTCAGCCTGAGCTGTCCCTGGCCACTGGCTCGAGGGGAACCCTTGCTGCCTGCATGTGCTTTTGGGCTGCCCATCACCAGCACAGCGCAGCCCTCTCAGGCTTCCAAACCTCACAAACTCCATCCCTGCCCTGCACTCTGCAGGCTGTGAGACCCCTGCCCGTGCCCACCACCTGTGCCAGGGGGCAGAGCCACCTCTGCCTTGTGCTGCTCAGGAAAGGCCTTGAGCTCAGCCCTGCCTCTGCTTCATTTCTGCCCTCCTGCTGCTTATTTCACCCAGGCTGTGACCTTTAGGGTGGCTTCGAGGGACTGGGAAAGGGTGGCAGGTAACAAACTAAAGGGGTTCAAGAAGAAATGTGGGCTGCTAAATGTTCCTTCTTTAACATGCAAAACACACTTCAACACATAGTTACAAGGCTGGCTCTGGTACTGCTGTGATGACTGAACCATCCCTTCTTTTGATTCCAAGGTGAAGCTGAACTGTTTTCTCCCCTGGAAGCCAAGATAAGACACTTGTGTCTTTGCCACAGCAGGGCCAGGTGCTCCGCAGCGATGTTTGAGCCCGGTGCCGCGAGCCTCTGTCCTGCTTTTGTGCTCATTTCCACTGTGTGCAGTCTCCAGCAGCTCCCTGTGGTGTCAGCTCGCTGGAGGGTGTGCTGTGCTCGGGTCTGGGCAGAGTCCCAGGGTCCAGCCTGGCTCTGGAGCCCCTGGTGCTGCTCTGGCAGAGCCTCGCGCTGGATCACCCGCAGCGATCGCTGCCTTAAACCAGGCACAGCTCACGGTTTTGCTGCTGCTTCCCTTCGAGGTGCTACAACCCCCCCGGCGTCTGACCTGACAGAGACGTGTGCCAGTGTCTGTGCCAACCATTTCTCTGCTCTGTCCCAGCCTTCCCTCCTCCTCGATGCCAGTCAATAGCAATACCCGCAGGTCACCAGCGATGCCGCGGTCCCCAGTGCTCCTGGGACCCTGGGACCCGGCTCGGGGTCCCTCGGTGCTGGGTGGCCCTTCCCTGCCTCCCCACCAGCTGCCTTTTTCCCAGCTGGTCTCTGCAGAAAGGAGCTTTGAGTCCTGTGCTGCCCCTTGGTGCTGATTGAGCCTGGAGAAGTTTGGGATCTTGGACTCTGCCTGGGCAACAGGAGTGTGGAAGTGGTTTGGTTGAATACTGAGCTCCCCAAACCCCTCTGAACTACAGACCTTTGGTGGGTGGGGGAATGCAGGTGGCTGTCAAACCTGCTTCCACAGCCCCCAACTTGAAACACCCCCTCCCTCATCCACTCTCCAGCGTTGTCTTCCTCTGTCCAAGGTTTCTGTTCTGTTGGATTCAGTGGTTACGATGTGCCTTTCCTACTCAGGACCTGTTACAAACGACCTTTCTGCTCTTGTTTATGTTTAACATTTATCTTGATCCCTCCCTCTGTCATACTATAAAAAATGAACATAATGCATGGGATACAATACAATAAAAGTGTGGCTTAACTGAGCTGCAGTGGCTGTGCTGCGGTGGGGGGACCACACGCTCCCATTGCAGTAGGTAAGGGGTGAAATTATTGTGTTTTATTTGAGGTCACAGGGCTGGCTGACCTCGTGATGACTGTGCAGAGCTCAGGGTGAGTGGGATCACAACTGCTTCCTCTCCTTTGCCAGCTGATCCAGCCCTGCTCACCTTCATCATTCCTCCTTGGGATTTCAGGCCAGTCTTTGGGAGTTGTCCTGCAAATGAGCAGACACTCAGTGTTTGTGTCCACTGTTTTAAGATGGGCATGACAGTATTTAGACATCCAGCTGCTGTGTTTGTCCAGAGTGAGCTGGGCAGGCAGCTGTCTCAGAGAGACACAAAGCACTTCCCTCCTGGAGCCAGCACTCCTCAGGACTGGGAGCACAGCCTGAGCACTCAGGCTCCTAGCAGGGCATTTGTGTCACTTCCCAGTGCTGTGTGAAGGCTACAGAGGCTGAGGCCTGAGTTTGGATAACTCAAATTGCTGGGAAGGTTGGTGTGGAGACCAGTTATGATTGGATCCAGCGTGACAAGAGGCCCCTGGGCCGCAGCAGGAGCGTGGGGTTTGCTGCTCCCGAGGGACAGCACGGGTGGTGGGGATCTGCAGCCGGGCTGTTGCTGGTAACACACTCTGTTTACATTCCACATTCCAGACAGTCCATGCTCCGGCCTGTCCCAGCACTGCTGCACGTTCTGTCGGGCACGGTTCCCAAACACCTCCTTGTTCCTGCGAATGCAGCGTTTACCTCCCCCGAAACTGCTGCCCCCCAAAATACAGCTGAGAGAGCAGCGGTGTGGGAGGGCCCTGTAGGCTGGAAGAGCAGCCTCAGGATGCCTGGGAAGGTGGAGGCAGCCAGGGGTTTGTTCTCTTCAGTCCCATTACCTCACTTGGGAATAATGTTGTCAAAAAGAGGGTTTTGCCAGGAGCGGGAGATGCAGAGGCAGCGCTGTCAGGCTGGAGGAGGGCTCCAAGAAAGGAGGGGTATGGAACAGGGAGCTGCTGTTTGATAAGGGAAAACTTAAAATTCCTGAGAAAAAGGCTCCTCTTCTGGGAGGAATCCGGCCGGGAGCGAGAGGGAGCCCTGCAGAGGCTCAAGGATCCTGGAGATAACCCTCCAAGCAAAAAAACCTTCTGGTCGATCCACAGGAAAACCCCTGGCAGTACGAAACCTACATTGCAATTCTAGAGAAGCGTTTGGTTATAAACTTTATATTGAGTTGATGATCTTGAGGTCTTTTCCTAAGTGATTCTGTGGTTTATTCCTCCTTAGAGCTGCAGCAGAGGAGCCTCCCCATTCACTGCCCCTCTGTCGAGACTGATTAAGGGGGCGAAATTCACCCCAAAACCCCCCAGCCTCTCCTTCCCAGGGAGGTGCTGCACGAGGGGATCCCCCATCCCTATTCCCCCGCAGGGAAGGAACCTCCTGGGGTTTTTGGATCAGGAACACGAGGCGACGCTGAGGCCGCCGAGCGCTGCCCACCCCGGGCAACCGCATCCCTTACGGCGGGGCCGCGGGGCAGGCCGGGACTCGCCGCCGCGCTCCTCCCACCGGCTGCAAGATCCCGGGCGGCGG
>VXBQ01005194.1:270734-292850 GCA_013400175.1 Phainopepla nitens
CTCCTTCTGCCGGGGCCGCGGCGGGCTGGGAGCTCGGTACCGCGCTCCGGCCTCTGCCTGGGCGGAGGAGCGGCCAGCACGGGCTGGAAATACCCACGGAGCGGCCGTGGAAGTTCGGGAACCGCAACTTTGAAAGGGGAAAAAGAGACAGAGGGAAATCTCACAGAATCAGGTTCGAAAGAGCTTTGAGATCATCGAGTCTGTGACCGGTCCCCACCCCGGAGCACTGAGTGCCACCCAGTCTTTCCTTAAACACCTCCAGGGACGGTGACTCCACCGCCTCCCAGGGCTGCCCTTTCCAGTATTTAATCACCCTTTCTGTGAAGAAATCCTTCCAAGTGTCCGACCTGAACCTCCCCTGGCACAGCTTAAGACAGTGTCTGGTCGAGCTGCTTTAAAATCTATGTGCACAGCTCTCCACCTGCTGAAAATGTCTGGGTTTATCCCGCATTTCCTGACGTTGGCATTTTTCTGTTCTGCCCCAGGGCTGACTGATGTAACCGGCAGCTGCTGAAAGCTGCTGCAGTGTTTTCTGAGTTTTCCTTTGTCCTGCCGCCTCGCCTCGAAACTCTGATATCCCTCTTAATTAGAAACTCTGATATCTTCCTTAATTTTTGTTGTGGCTTCTGCTTCACTTTGTTCCCTTGCTGTGATCCAGCAGCGTTTGCTTTGATGCTGTTGAATCCTCACGGCCAAGGAGAGCCACAAGTAGCCCTGAAAATTCTGGCGCTAATGTGAATTGCAGGAATGCTGCCTGCGTTCAGAGAATTCAAAAGTAATTGAACTGGAAGGGCCAATGGAATTCCTGCATCAGCGTGGTTTAAATAAACAACTAAGAATACCACAGTGGTAAAACTGTCTGCACCCAGTGCTGGCGCTGCCCCAGCACAGGAGGTGTGGAGTTTTCATGTGGCAGACATGTCCTCCCAGCAGAAGGGAAGAAACAGAATATGGAAAAGAACACGTAATAACTTCAATTATTCTTCCAGGGTGAAAATTGACGCAGACTTAAAAGTGAGTTGTTACTGTGTAACTCCATCTGGGACCTGTACAATAATCTGATTGTTGTTGGAGATGATCTTTTTTCAAAGCTGTGATTGCTCTTGATCTTATGATGAAAAATACTCCTAGACACAAGTCACTCCATGAACCTGCTGCATGTATTATTTTTCCTTTGCCAGTGAGAAGGGTCTGGAAGAGAACAGAACTGCACATCCTCCCCTGAGCAGTGTTTCACAACCTCCATCAAAAGCTGGTGGTGTTTGAGGTGTCACCCTGTACAAACGTGGCAGGGGGATAATTCCAAAGGGTGTTGGGTGATGTCAGTGAGGTGCTGCTTCTTCCTGGCAGTTGCAGAGCAGATGTGGATGACTGAGCCTGTGCCTCTCCAGCAGCGGCTGATCCCAACACACCTGCCTGTCCTGTTGGGCTGCTGCAGCTCTGCTTGTGCAAAGGCAGACCTGATGTCATCACATGATGGCATGTGCTTTTTATAGGGTGAATACAGTTTTCTGACTCTGGGCAGGATTCTTGTCCAAAGACACGTTCCTTTGCACTGAATGTGCTGATCCAGTTTTCCTGGTAACTGAGCTGTTTCAGGGAGTGTTTGTAGTTGTCAGCCAGCTGCTCTAAAAGGCATCTGTGTGTTGGAGGTGGTGTGAGGAGACCCAGTACTCAATAAAATCCTGTCTGCTGCCAGACTAGAGCAGCTTTCATTTGAAATTATTAAAAAAAAACCAAAACCAGCATATCTGTGGAGACTGAGTCCCTTCATAAGTGACTTAATTGGTTAAAAAGTGCTTTCCTTGCTAGGAGTGAAGGTAAGGACATTAATTTCAAAGGATGTTGGCCGTGAACTCCAGCTGGCTCTGGTGGTGAAATAATAATGTTAAACAAAATAGCCAAAAACACTGAAGGGAACCAACTAAATATTTGTTTTTCTTCATTCTGGATAGACTCTTTAATGGAGCCTGTCTAAAGGGAATTGTTAATCTGTAGACCAAAACAACGTTTTCATACAGAACAGACACTGGATTGTGCTGGGTGTTTTTGTATAAAAGGCAGCCCGGTGCCAGAGCAGTGGACAGCGTGTCGTTTGTTCCCCTGGGAGATGTTCTGACAAACTCTGGAAAGAACAGCTTTCATGTCATCACCACTGCCTGCACTGGCTCCTCTGGGCCCTCCTAGAGCTCTCCTTTTGCTACCTGCACTGCTCAGATTTCTGGTGCTCTGCTTGCAGCAATGATTGACCTATTTCCATCAGCCTGGCTAATCATTAGTTGACTTAAAATTGACACCTCCTTGTTGTCTGGGGGCTGGATTTGTTGTCATGGTCTGGTGATGTTTTCCTTGGTGTTCAGGTAATGTTGTCCCTCCCTGAGGCTGCTTGAAGAGCTTCCCAACGTTCTCCTGTCCTTTTTCCTATTTGAATTAAAGGTGCATCTTTTGAATTCAGGTCTTGCTTTATTGCCCTGCATTTCCTGTTCTTCCTCTGCTTGAGTGCCCTTCTTAAAGCCCCAGGCCTGACAGCTCTGGCTCAGGGCTTGAGCCTGGTAGACTGTGGGGACCTTTAGCAGAGAAACAATTCTCCACGTGTTTAGGGTGGGATGTGTTTGTGCTTTCTGTGCACCACATCCTGAGCAGAAACATACACTGGGGAGTATGACTGGGAGGTGGAATATTTCCACTGAGAATTAAAGCCAGGCCACAGCTCATTCCTTAATCTTGAAATTAAATTAAATTTCAGGAAGGATTTATGTTGGAGGGAGGGAAGTTTAGTGACTCTCTTGGCTTGCTCCAGCTTGGCTGAGATGCTGACAATGCTCCCAGACATACTCTGGCCATCTGTAAGGTCCTTTTTCTGAGATCTTGCACAGCCAGCACGAAACTCCTCTTGCACTGCTGAGCTGGACTGTTTGTGCTGCTCATAACCAGGTGTTATCACACTGCTGCAAGCTTCTCCTTCGTCATTTTTTTAACTACTTATCAAACTGGTCTTCATTTTCAGTTAATATGATTGTTTGGTACTCCAAGCAAAACTGCTGCCCAGGAAAGAAAACTTTAACAAAACTTGACCTACATGTTATGGGAGGGGCTCAAAAACACTTTTATTTTTGCCCAGAACTGTACTTGTGCAGCTTAAGATTGTTTCCAAGTGTGATTTGGAGCATTTGCAGAACTGAGATACTGGGTAACTTGAAACCCTCCCCAAAAGTCTGTCTGGCAGGTGCCATTAGGTTGAAGGCAACAAACTGAGGAGGCTCAGTCCTTCTCCCTGCAGGTGGGCAGTGGATGCTGAGGGTTCTCAGGGATGTTTTCCCCTGCCTTGCTCTCAGTGCTCTCTTCCTTTCTTTCTGCTTTTGCCACTTGCCACCTGGCAGAACAGAAGGTCTTTTCACATGGAGTGACATTGTGCCTCCTCTTTGGAATGTTGCTTATTTCTTCATCCATAAGGACTATCCAATTGATATTTCCATTTACCAGGCAGGCTGCTGTTTCAGGAGCCTGCTTCCACGGTGGAGGCAGAGAAATGGAACTGCTCTGAGGACTGGAACTTCAGAAGAGATTCTTCCCTGCGAGGGTGGGCAGGCCCTGGCACAGGGTGCCCAGAGAAGCTGTGGCTGCCCCTGGATCCCTGGAAATGTCCAAGGCCAGGCTGAAGCAACCTGGGATAGTGGGAAATGTCCCTGCCCACAGCATGGGGCTGGAACTGGATGGGCTTTGAGGTTCCTTGCAACCCAAATGATTTTGGGATTTGATGAACTGCAATTGTTCACCCTCTCCTGGTGCTCTCCCATATTCCCATGTTAGGAAGACAATCCACATGTAATTTGAAGCTTGCTCTATAGCTAACACACACTTCTGCCCCTCCTGCTGCTGTAGCTCTGTTAACAATGGATTCCTTATTTATAACTTTGGCCGTACCAAAATTTGACATAGTTGAGTTTTAAATGATTTACATCTTGCTGTGCTGAATAACTGAGAGTTCTGTCACATTCCCTCATCCAGGCATTCATTCAGCACCAGGAATGAGACACTAAAGGTTCTCAAATACAGAATACCTGAAGCTGCAATAGAACAAACATTTGGATATAAGGCCTAGAACTATTCCTGCAGAACAGCTCTACAGCTTTTTAACTGTGCCCTCTTACCTGGAGTGGGGACACAGGTCCTGGAAAATAATTGGATTGAATAATATTAAAAACTACTTTTAAGCTCTGGTCTGTCTAGCAAACAACCTGTCAGGCTTCTGAGCACCTGGCAGCAATTTATGTCTTCTGGCATTAGGTTATTTACTATTCTTCTAAGTAAGATGGAGTTTATATAAAATCCCCACACTTGATCAGTGCTGGAGGCCAGCTCAGAGTTGCTTGCACAGCTCTGCAGTTGTGTTTGTCATGGCTGGGGGTGGGTGACGAGCTCCAGAAGGCAAACTCCAGTGTTTGAGCAAATCAGTTGCTTTGACTGGATATGCTGTGTGTAGCTGCTGTGTTCAGTGGAAAGGCTGTGTCAGGAGAGTTGTCTCTGTGAAGTCCTCAGCTGAAACCTCCTCAAGCCCACATAGCTGTGTCTCTTTCTGTATCATCTGAAATCCAAACAGTTTTCAGCTTTCCATGCTCCAGGGGCAGTCAGTTCTTGTGTGGAAATAATACATGATAACCCCACATCCCAGTGCAGAAATAGAGACTTGCTGCCTGCCTTGCTGACTCTTCATGTGTCCTACTGGAGCAAGTATCTTTTCATTTGTCAGTTTTGGATTGGCTGTTTTGCCATTTGCAGTTTCAGCACTCTGATACAGATTTGTTCTGATTTTAGGGGACTCATTTGGAGAAACAGCACAGTTGGTGGGCAGACTTTTTCAGGGATGAAATCTTTGTGCTGTCGAGTTCCCAGTGACTTTTTATTTTTCCCCAGCAGAACATACTTTAAATTCTTTTTGTTTTGGCATTGGAGGACTGTGCTTTTCTCAGCTTTATTGTTATAGAGCCCCAGAGCCTGGCAAGCCAGAAAATTCCAGAGGAGATGGACAGTGCTGCCTCTGGGCAGTGTGTTGGATTCCTGCTGACAGGTGGCTGTCTGTGCTGTGGCTCTGCTTGTGCAGTGATGGTGAAAGGAAAAAAAGAGGTGTTCAGAGGGAAGAAGAGGCAGGAGCTGAGCGAGGAGAAATGAGGCTGATGGGTTAGTGCCACCTGTCCTGGTGCTGAGCCTGGAGAAATCCCATGTAAGGCACATACTGAATTCCTGGAGCCAGGAGCTGAGCTCCCATGGCTCTTGCACAGGCAGGGAGGGAATGGGCTCACTTCATCCATGTTTTCCCAGTGGTGACAGGGAGATCTGGAATGACAACAACTGTGCTCTTCCTAAGCCTCTTGGAAGTTCTTAGCTGAATTTGGATTCTGTTTCTCTTTTTTTGGAGACCCATCTGCACATTCCCAGGTATTACAAAACACTGAAAGTGCTCCTTGTTGGAAATATTAATTTTGTCTGGAGGGTTTTGCTAGCACTGGTTTGGCTTCCAGCTTGAAAATGCCTTTCAGCAATACCTTTTCCATGAAGTCACTATGCCCTAGCAAGTGGGTTCACAAAGTCATGGGTGGTGGTGCAGTTACCTTAAGCCTCTATATGTCTTTTGCAATGAAAATGGAATTACTGATTTGGAAGAAGCTGCACTTGGAGCAGCTGCTATCAGGGAAAAGAATCCTTGGCAGAAACCATGACCAGCTGTGTCCTTGGTGTCAGTGTAACACCTGCTTAACTGCTTTCTTCTTAGAAACTCCTTATATAGGTCCTGTCCTTATTTTTTTTTTTCTCAAAATACCTCTCAATTCACTGCAGAACATCAGAGCCCGCCACATCCTGTGCTGAATGGGTTAATGGTAATTTTCCCAACAATGTCTGACAACCTCATTGCCCTAAAGAAGCCCCCACCATTACACTGAACTAAGGTGGATTTTTATTTTTCTTTCTACCCATGAACAAGCCAAGGGGGAAATGCACTGCAAGGAACTCAATAACTACATTGTAAGTTGAGTTTTCCTTGTAGGTTATATAAATTCCAGCTGGACTTTTAATGAAACTGCTTATGACTCTGCTTTGGGGGAGAGTGGTGCCTCTCAGGTCCTGCTGGTTGATGTTTGCTGCTGTTACAAACCCAGCCATGTCTGCAGCAGCTTGTAATTTAACAATATTCTTGATTACAGCTGGCCACTGCTCAATCCCCTTTGCAGCCTGAGTGGAGCTGCACATTAAGGATAATGTTTGGCAACAGCAGCTTGTGAATGTGTATTTTTCTCCCTTATTTTCCAGTGCATGCACATAAGTACCAGGGTACTAATGGAGCAAAAAGTGCTCATTCTGTTCTCCACATCAGCAGTGTGTTCCTCCAATATCACAGGGGTCTGAATGCTGTTGGGATGAGGCTGTTTTGTCTGCTGTGATTAGGTCAGATGTGTGATTTGTTCTCCTTCTGCTAAAGGAATCTGCTAGATATTTTTGTCTTTACTAGGCCACGTGCTCGGTTTTGCTCTGGTTAAGCACAAGTATGTCAGAAATACTCATTTCTGCTTAGAAGGGAGGATTTTGCCTGGTTCTGATGGATAGGTTTTTACCCTTTCTCAGAGCAGGTGAACAGTCATAATCCTGTTTCTCAGCAGTGTGTACATGAATGTAGCTGCAGATAAAAGGTGATGTGGTGAAGAGGGTGGAGGGAGGGTGGAAATTGATGTGACATTAGGTAGCTGAAAGCTGCTGCTCCAGTCCAAGTTCCCTGAATCCCCTTAGTAGGAAATGTGCTCCCAGGTGAAGTGAGCAGCTCTTTCTTCACTGCTTAAGCTGTGCCTGGGTTAAAAACCTGTTTGTGTCTTGCTTTGCTGCATCCCACTCCAGGAGAGGGAGTGAAGCGTTCTGCCACAAACTGAATGCTCTGCTGCCTTCTTCAGCTGCCCTTTCAGCAGTGTTCCTTGGCCATCCTTGGTGGATTTACCATGGATTTACTGGGCTGTGTTAATATGGAGGACTAAACAGCAAATGTATTCACCTGGAGATGCTTCCTCTCTCCAAACCTCCCAGAGCAGCTTGTCCTCCTGATCAATGAGCTGCTTGTCTTGATTTCTCTGAAAGCTCCTGAACTGTATGTGGTTTGTTCAGTGGTGTGTTGTGGTCACTAAGGTGTGAATGACACTCCTGCTTCTCCAAAGAAACTGCTTGGGTGTCAGTGTGAGAAACCATTTCAGGACTGTTACAAGACCCTATTTCTCAGATTGTTCTAGATCCTCCAAGTTAGGAAAAGGTAAGAAAAATACGTTGCCTTCTTTTTAGATGAATTATTGTACAGCAGGAGTAATCAGCTGATGCGAAATGAAGCTTGAGTTGAGAAGCTGCTGGTTGTGAAAGAGAGGCAGCGACCTCGAGGGGCTGCCCTCACCTGGGCACCCGTGTCCCGCTCTCCCAGCCGGGTGGGTGAACAGCCTGTCCTTCATCCCTGTGGTTTTAATTCTTCATTTCCCCTCACCAGGGTGACCTTGTCCTCCACGGACTGTTACATTGTGCACGAGATCTACAACGGGGAGAACGCTCAGGACCAGTTTGAGTACGAGCTGGAGCAGGCTCTGGAGGCGCAGTACAAGTACATCGTGATCGAGCCCACGCGCATCGGCGACGAGACGGCGCGCTGGATCACCGTGGGGAACTGCCTGCACAAGACGGCCGTGCTGGCGGGCACCACCTGCCTCTTCACCCCCCTGGCGCTGCCAGTAGATTATTCTCACTACATCTCCCTGCCAGCTGGAGTGCTGAGCGTGGCTTGCTGCACCCTCTACGGGATCTCTTGGCAGTTTGACCCCTGCTGCAAGTACCAGGTGGAGTACGATGCCTATAAACTCTCGCGCCTGCCCCTGCATACGCTCACCTCGTCCACCCCCGTGGTGCTGGTGAGGAAGGACGACCTGCACAGAAAGAGACTGCACAACACGATAGCACTCGCTGCCCTGGTGTACTGTGTAAAGAAGATCTATGAACTCTATGCTGTATGACTTCAGCAGGGAAGAGAGAAACCCACAAAGACAAGTGTATTAAGACTCCCACAAGTAACATTTTGTTTTTCCTCTTTGAGAAGCGGTGGAGACTGGGAAGGATTTGGTTTAATAGAGCTGTTATTTTTCAAATAACACATCACTGGTGCACCAAGGTTTTTCAGTTCTTCGTTACACTTGAGATGTGGATGTGTGGTGACTTGAGATCCGTATGTTAGGCCAGGGGAGTCCAATCCAGCAGCAGAATGTTGATGACAGAAAGCAATAGAAGGAAGGGGTGTGAGAGCTGCTTTCCTTTTTTTTTTTCCTTTTTTTTTTTTCCTTTTCTTTTTTATTTNATTGACCATTAAAGGATGAGAATTTCAAATGCTCTTGCTCTCTTGTCACTGTTATCATAGTGATATCACTCTAAGTGTCCAGCTACAAACACATTCTGCTCAGTTCTTGTAGGAGTTCTTCCTTAGGGGCATGCATCTCCTCTGAAATGCTTTGAGCCACGTGCAGGGCTGGGGGCTGCCGAGGTGGGAGCCTGCCTGTCCTACCTTTGTGCTGTGCCCTGACCACACCATTCCACTGCTTTGACCTGGAACACAGGAGCTGCCTGCTCCTGCTGCAAGGGATCCATGTGACTGCGTCTTGCAACTGTGTTATATGAAATTTTAGAATTCAGTCCCGTGCATTAATTAATTTTTTAACTCTAGAATCAAAATCTTGTTCTTAGAATGGGAAGCATTTACTCTTCTGTGAGATCTGCCAGTTATTTTTAAAAGACACAGGCTTGCTGTCTGTAATCTCCTCCCACCACATGGAGAATGGGTGTGGCTGGCGTTGGCAGGGCCAGCTTGGCACAGCTCCAGGTGTTACATTTGGAATAGGAGAGCAAAGGCCTGCAGTGAGAGCTGCCTGTGCACTGTGCTCCCTGCTCCAGTGGGAGCTGCAGCCTGACCTTCACAGCTGAAACGCTGACCTTGGAAGGGTCAGACCCCAGATTCTGCTTTTCTGTCCTTATCTCTGCAAACTGCCACAGCAGGCACCAAGGACTCCCTGTGTTCTCCTCCGTGGGCTGTTCTGACTTGTGCTTCTGTGCTGGGGCAGAGTTTCTGTGAGCAGGACGTGCAGCCCATTGTGTGGGGTTTGCTGGGTGTTCCCAGCCCTGAGCACTCAGCTGTACCTGAGTGGGCTGGAGGAGCTCCAGTGGCAGTGAGACATTTCTGGCTGGCAGCAGCCCTTTGTACAGTGGCTGAGCTCTCTCCCTGCAAGGTTAGAAGAAGCTGGGATCCAGAGCAACTATTTATAGCAACGATGTACAGTTGCCTTGGCAGAGAGGAGGCAAAGAAATGCAACTACTTCATCTTTCAGTGGTTTGGGCAGGCTGCCCTTCCACCCTGACGTGTTTCCAGAACCCCTGCTGCATGGATTTGAAGCCACTGGCACATCTGCTAATACTGCCTATTGCTACAGAAGGCCCTGAAAGACTTTTGTGCTGGCCACACCAAAGTTGTTCCTGGTCTTTTTTTACTCAGTGCAGAATGATTCTCAGGGCTCTTAGTTCCTTTCCTGCACCAAACCTCTGGGGTCCTGGTACTTGTTTGTGTTAAGCTTGGAATTATCACTATGACAGGTTCCCCAAATGCATGGCTGGCATCAGAGACTTGAGTTAAGAATTAGCAAGTTTCCTGGGGTCTCTTATTGCAGGAGGAAAGGTGAAAAATCAGCTGAGCTGTCACAATGGGTAGGTCTGATTGAAAAACACAGCTGTTACTCCATTCTGAGTGGAGGGACAGAGGGGCTTTCCTGTTTTCCTGTTTTCCAAGGAATCTCAGTGATGATGTAGCTAAAATGCTTTTGAACATTCTGGTTGTCAGTCAGGGCTGTAACTGTGCAAGGTGACCTGGGAGAATGAGAAAGGTCTTGAGGGGTATTTTTGTGCATGGTGAAATAGTAAAACAACTTCCAGAAATTCTCATCCATGAGGAGTGGGGCTGCATCTGCTGTCCCCAGTGCCAGCAGCTCACTGGAATCAACAGTGGCTGGGGACAAACCTCCCTTCAGAAGCCCCCAGACTCTGCTGCCCACCCTGCCCACTGTGGATGTGCTCTGGAGTGTGCAGCATTCCCCAGCTCAGAGAGAGAGCATTCACTTCCAAAGGGAATGGCTGCACTCTCAGCAACCTCTGCCTTGGAGCTGTAGTTCCCACAGTAACTACAGTAACTCCCCACACATCATTTTTCCCTCAGGCCTCATGTGTTTCACCCTCAGTGCCCTGGATGGGAACACAGAAATGCAAAGCAGCCCCTGGGTCCTTCCTGGCTAGCCACAACCTGAAACACCAGAACATGGAGCAGCTGAACAAGCCTGGCAGAGCTTGCATTTCACCAAGAAACTGAGGATCTGAGCATGGCAAACACAAAAGAAAAAGCACAACTAACACCAACACTCCCCTTGTGGAGAGGCAGAGAAGATAATGCCTTGCTTTCCTATCTTAACAGGAGAAAAGGTGTCTAAACCTGAAAGCTTCAACTTGTCAATCCAACCCCAGGCCTTTCTGTGACTCAGCTGCAGCCTCAGGGAAGGTGGCAGAGGATGGATGTCCTGACAGAGCAGCAGCACTGTCATCATTAAACACATCCTGGTTCTCAGAGAACATTTATAAATCTGCACTGGTTAAGAAAATGCTTTTGGAAGGAGAAGGTCCTTTTGAGCCTGCACACATATCAGTTTGTGTGACTGTATGTGAATCCTGTGTGTGGATTCACACTGTGTAAGCTAACAGGCCCCATAAAGAGGGCTGGGATAAAGCAGCTTGTTCTGCAGCTACTGCTGCTACAATAGCACCTTGCAGGGATGTAAGAAAAAACCAAAACCCTCCTGCTTTCCCTTCCTCTTATGTTATGTGCTGTGAGGGGCTGGAGTAGACCAAGGGATTAATTTAATGGCAATGTAATTTATTTGTCATCAGATGTGCACTCCCAGGCAGGACATATGGAAAATGCTGGCAAGTGCATGGAGGTGGCAGGAGGGGTCTAGACCTTGGTTCCTACTAGTGGAGTTTATTTCAATTTTCAGATTATTTCTGTCCTATCTCTGTGCATCAGTTCCTTTTTCCTAGTGGTGCTGGTATCACTCACATGAGGAGAAGGGGTGAGGAATGGAACATGGCACCCTGAAGTGATACCTGAACAGGCAGCTATCATTCCCCACTGGATGTGATCCTAATTAGCATCTGTGATTGCTTTAAAGAGATGAGAACAAAGGGTCTGTCTGCTACACTCTGCACCCTGCACACATGGATTCTTCTCTAGGGCCAGAGTGTGCCTGGCATCCACAGGATCACAGCTGCTCTGGGCTGCAGCTGGCCCAGGTGTGCTGCTCTCACCTGGGCAGGGTGTCCTTGCTGTGCTGTTCTACCTGTTCAGTGCTTCCCTGCATTCTTTGGTCACTGCAGAATTAACTGTCCCAGTTCATCAGCAGGGCATGATTCAGACAGGTTAAATGATGGCCAAATACACCCAAATTGTACATTAGTTACTTCTTTAAAAGTGGCAGCAGTGGGTTGAGCTTAATTTATCAACTGACTTGGCACGTTAACAGGAAGAGGCCGTGAAGTTTCCCACTGCCAGCAGCGTGTCCTGGGTCAGACTGGAAGGAGTGGGAATGAGACACTGATCACGAGAGCTCCCAGCTGAGGACTGTATTTCACAGGGGTGGGGACAGCCAAGGGCTGCTGTGTGAAGGCAGAACAGGTGGGTTTTATTTGTAGCAGGCCAGTGAAGCTGAGCATGCCTGCAGCGAGGTGAGGAGTCTCCCAGCCAGGCTGGAGTCAGAGTTCCCCAACCCCTCTCCTGCAGCCTCAGCTCTCCCCCTTTGTCCAAGCACCCTTCCTTCTCCAGCTGAGAGAGTTCAGGTGCTGTCTTCCAGCAGTGTGGGGGAAACCACTTCCCAGTCTCCATGCAATGGTAAACAGCATTTTGAGAAAGGATTTTCCTGCAGGAGCACTTCCAGTGATGTCCCAGCCGACTGCAGGGGCTCCGCCTCTCCCTGCTCAGGGGAGCTGAGCTCTAAGAGCCCTTTGCTTTTTTCTCCTTTTTTGCTCTAGATGCCATTAAGGTGAAGAAGAGCCTGGGGCAGAGGTTCCTCAGGTAGACAGCCAGGCAGGGGGTCAGGCCAGCCACCAGCACTTCCTTCTTCTTCTGTCCCACTGCGCTGAGAACCACCTGAGCCACCTCGGCCGCCGTCTGTCCCTCGGCCGTGGTCTTGTCCATAACTGCCAAGGGAAAGCTGAGTCAGCAGCAGCAGGTACACCCTCACTGAGTGCTCAGTAAGGAAGGTAAAACCCTTCCCAGGAGTGCTCTAACTGCACATGGCTGCTTGCTTTGGTTTCTACTCAGGCTGTGTACGGGAGCACAGGCAGGTGTTCCTCATGGTTGGCCCAGAAGGCAACAGTTGCTGTCTGGGAAGGCTAAATTTTGGGGTTTGCTGTTCCTACCCCGCATCCAAAGTTGGTTTTTGATCCTTCAGGGCTAACTCCTGTCCCCACCAGAGGCCATGTGTTGCAAACACACTTTATAGTAACTTGGAGGTGCTGTAGGAACAGGGCAGTGGGTGGTATCTCACCTCCGTAGCGGGATCCATCCGCTGTGACAGCGTTGAGGGACAGGTTTGTCTGGATGTAGCCAGGGCTCACAACTGTCACCTCAATGTCATACTGCTCCACCTCTGCTCGCAGACAGTCAAAGAAGGCCTGGGTAGCATGCTTAGAGGCAGCATCTGGGAAACAGGAAAAGGATTATGCACTAAGGAGAAGGAGCAGGGCTGAAAGGATTTTCACTTTGTGAACAGGATTTTCACTGCAATGCAGCCACTTCTCAGCAAGAACCCAAGAGCTGTTCTCCAGCCTCTGTGTTTTTGTTTAGTGAATGGCAGCAAGGTAGTGGGAGTCAGAGGCAATTTAGGAAGACAAAACATTACCTCAAGTTGAAAACTGGCTGGGATCCTGAGCTAAACATCACAGCCCTGCCAAAGCACTGCAGAGTGAACCCAAGCTGCCTCCACTCCTGATAAAGGAGACCCAAAGCCTTTGGAAGGCAGAGCTGGCTGCCCTGCACATGCTGAGCACTGGGCACTTGCAGAGCAGGTTCAGGGCTTGGCTGCACACAAGGCAACCCAGATCACACAGGCAGGCAGAGCAGGGAAGCGTGGCCTAGGGCAGGATTTTCCCCCATGAGAAGGCTGAGTGGCTCCTTTGGCTTGGTCACTGCATGTGACTGCCACCACCATGCCAGCAGCACCAGAGCCAGCTCAGCACAGGCTGCACACCCTGCCAGGACCCAGGCCAGGGCTGAGCTCCTGCTGCCAGATCCACGTGGCTCTGGGAGCTCCTCAGAACACACTTCCTGGAGCAATTGGAACCACATCACCTGCAAAACCCCCTGGCTCAGACATTCCAGGCTCTCCCCCACTCAGCATCATTCCTGACCCACTGTATGCCATCACCACTCTACTGCTGGTGTTTACTTCCAGTGATTTACTGATGCTTGTGTGTCAAATGTTCTCCTCTTAGTTCATCCATCTTTTAAAAGACTCTTTTTTTCAGTAATCCCACCAATATTTCTTCTCATAACTGATTTAGCATGAAGAGTTTGCTGGATCAAGATTGTTTAGGCTTTTGTTCTGGCATTGTTGCTACTATGGCACTTCATAATTTATTAAAACAAAAAAATTCCTGCTTTCTTAGAGGAGATAATGCAGACAAATGACAAGGATAAAATACCATAAAATTACAGAATTATAGTGACTCTCAAGTGTTAAGATAGGACTACCAAGCTGTTTTCAAAACATACTCTCCTTTTCCATCCCTTAAAAACTTTAGGACAGGGCTAAGATTTTGTATGTAAGAGTGCTGTCAGTGGTTTGTGACCCCACTGAGGGTGATGCACAGCTCTGCCTTCCCTGCATGCAGCCAATTGGGAGATGAGCTAAATGTGGAAGCAGGAGCCAAGTATTTATTCAGCCTGGTGCCCCAAATATGTCTTTCCCATCTTCTGTGGAGGTACTTACATGCAGATCTGAAAGGAATGCTTATTTTGCCTTGCACGCTGCTGATGGCCACAATGTGGCCTTGTCTCCTCTTGATCATGGAGGGGAGCAGTGCTAGCAAAGGACAGAAAAGACCCATTCAGACAACACTCCTGCTGTCAAGAATCAAAGCTTTCAGAGCACTCAGAGATGCTGAAGGGAATGACAAGATCCCTGCTCAGTGCAGGGCTTGGGACAGTGCTTGGGTGCCTCTGCCTGAAGCTGAGTCTGGTGGGACGTTCACCCGTGAGGAGATTCCCTGTGCCAGAGGCTGCTCCAGGGCTGCTCTGGTGGCTCCCATCTCCCACAGGGTGGCCAGCAGGACCTGCTTTTCCTGCCACCAGAACATCTTCCCCTTTCCTGCAGCTGACACGCTCCAGGCTGAGCTTTCTGTGCAAGCAAAGCTTCCCAGGAAAGCTGCAGCTCCACGGGAACCCCCGCCACGCTCTCCAGTGATCTGTCAGTGCAGACAGGATAACTGCACCTCCTCCCAGGTCCCTGCCAGCTAGAGTCAGGAGATGGAACCAGGGATCCTCTCCACTGGAGGAGGATTATGTACTAATGGATTTGTTTTGGTTTGGGTAAATCTGGGAGATAATTTTTAAAGGGTATTTTTTTAGAAAAGTTAATTTAAGTGGGTTTTTTTTAAAATTGGTTTGGGAAAATTTTTTTTATTTAATACTTAAAGTATTTTTTAGTATAAAAATTAATAACATTAAATAATAAAATCTTTTATTGTTTTGAGTAGATGATAAATTCAGAAAAGTTTGTTTTGTGAGTTGTTTAGTTTTTTTAGTTTTGGAAAATGTGGTTTAGATTAGGTTTTGGTGGGTTGTAGATGGGAATTTTTGGGGTTTTTTTGGCTTTTAGTTTAGAGTAGGTTTAAAATAGTTTTAAGAAAAGAATAAAATTATAGTTTAGGGAATTTTTTTGTTTTAGTTAGTTAAAACTAACTAAAAAGTAAAAGAGAGTTTTTTTTGGTTGATTGTAGATTATATAATTTAGTAGAAGGATGTGGGGGAGTAAGTGTAGTTTTTGATAATAAATTTTGTGGGGTTTTTTTGTTTTTGCTTTGTTTTAGAGTTTGTTTTAAAGATATAGAATTTAATATTTAGTAGAAATAGATAAATGATTGTGTGGGTATTTCCCACACAGCCATGCCCTCAGGCCTGCCCATAACCCCAAACTCCCTTCCCCCTGTGCTGTACCAGCTACAGACACAAGTGAAGCTGTGCTCAGTGGTGCTGGTGTGCAGAGGCATCAGCCACACCCTGTGGATCACAGATACCTTTGGTGAGGGCTATAGGTCCAAAGTAATTTGTTTCCATCACTTTCTTATCCACATCCAGCCCCGTGTCCACGATGGTGCCTCGGAAGCTGATGCCGGCGTTGTTGATCAGGATGTCCACGTGACCCAAGGCCTTCAGGATCTCCTCAGCACCACTCACCACAGTTTTGGTGTCAGACAGGTCAAACACCACAGTGTGAGGTTCGTGTGCCTGTGAATAAACTGAAGTTAGCAGAATACAGCTCAGGGCTGGATGTGCCAGCTCATGATGGGATCCCCCAGCTCTGGAAGCGCAGGAGCTGAGCATCCAGGCTCTGTGCAACTACACTGCAGCAGTTCCATGTGGCAGGAATCCCTGAAGAATTCTGTTCATGAATTCAGTTCTGTTCATGAAGAACAGAAGCAGGTTGTGCTTGTCTTTCTCTGCTCCTGTAGGCTGTTCCTTATACCTGAACCTAGGAAAGGGACAAGGGAGATCTTCCTCAAGTACTGAAGTTTCTGGCTGTCTTATTAAAGGAAATGTATCTGAAGAAGGCAGAACATAACCCATGTGTTTTCTGCAGAAGCCAGCAGTACCTTTCTTAGCCACACTGAGCTGGCATGTCATTCCTTGTACAAACCCCACAAAAAGAAGCCATCTTGGCTAGAAATGGAAGTGAAAGCACTCAAGGGCAGAGTGCCCAGACCCCTTACAGGAAATGTATCTGAAAAAGGCAGAACATAACCCATGTGTTTTCTGCAGAAACCAGCAGTACCTTTCTTAGCCACTCTCAGCAGGCACAGACATAAAAAATAAAAGCCAACAGAAAGAAAGTCACTTTTCCAGCTTTGGTGTATGAGGTGCAGGTGTAAGGGGTCTGGGCACTCTGCCCTTGAGTGCTTTCACTTCCATTTCTAGCCAAGATGGCTTCTTTTTGTGGGGTTTGTACAAGGAATGACATGCCAGCTCAGTGTGCTCCTATATCAGCATCAATCCCTAACCACGGAGTTGCATTTTTCCTGTTGCTCAAGAGAACAACCCACAGGCAATTCTGTAACTTCTGCAACAGCCCAAGCAGAAATCCAGGTGACATGAGCCCTGTCACAGGCCTGTCCTTGTCCCACACTCACGTTTTTGCGGTGATTCTTCACAGCACAAAGCTCCTGCACCACCTCTTTGAGCTTCTCACTGTCTCTGCCACAGAGCACCAGCCTGCAGCCAGCTGCGTGGAAAGCCCTGGCACATTCTGTGGGGGAAGCAGGGAAGAGAGAAAAGTAGGTGTGTGAAAAGCAGCCAAAGGACAGATCCACATCAGAGCTGGTGATAGCTAAAAGTGCTGTTTGCTGGCAGGGTCTGAGGGGGCTTTACTGCTGCTGTGTGATGGCCAGGCTGATTTACAGCGAGGTCACAGCCACGTCCCACTCTCCTGGGACTGTGACAGACACATGATAGTGGGGAGGCAGCTGCTGTGCTCACAGCTACTGTGCTGTTAGACACTTACTGTGCTGTTTACACATCCTCCCCCTCAGCTGGTCAAATCTGCCTGTGCCTCTTCGTTTTTGACTTTATGCCCTTCTCAAGAGGGACCACAGTTACCTTGTGTGTGTCATCTAACACAGGTCTTGGGAGTTTCAATTTTAATGAACACCTCCAGAGGTTCTGGGAGCCTGGGATTTAATGGCTTCATCAAGGTGATTCTCCTCATTGGGAAAAGCCTGGAGGAGGGATGCCAGGCTATTGTCCTCCTAATTGCATGTTCCTGTCCCCTCTGGGAGCCAGAGGGACAAACTGCTTGTCTGCACAAGGGATGGCAGTGGATGGCAGTGAACACACAGTAATTAAGGTGCTCTGGTGTATTAGTAACTGGGAGTAAGGGGAGTTGTAAAAGATCTTGCAAATGAGTCAATAAGGGAGGAATGTTTCCTGTACAGTTGTGGAAGTCTCTACACCCCACAGCACAGAGCTCCAGCTGGAAGGTCTCTCCTGGAATACTAATTTCCTCTCTTCTTGATGAGAAGTGCAAGATCCTTTACCACTCCCACTCTTTGGCTGAGGCAGGCAGAGAGAACCAGTCAATCTCCAGTTCCTGAACACCCCTGTCCTTAGGGACAAACTCAGATGTAAAGGCAGCATCAATTAAAGCTCTATTTGTTCTATAAATGTACTCGTCCTAATGAAAGGCCTTGATAGCAGAGAGCACCTTGTCTTCTCTCCAAGCAGCTTTTAAAGCAATTATAGAAAGCAGAATTAGAGAATGTAGCCACGGAAGCAAAACATAAGTTTCAGCTGGAAAAAAATATTCCCTGGTGTTAATAATGCCAAGAGTTTGACTTCAGAGTGGATGGATTTGCACCATGAGAGGAAAGGTACCTTAACTTGAGGGTGAGGGACAAGGAGAAGGAGTGGAAAGTTTGGCAGAGCAGCGGGGAGTACACGACTGCACAACACCACTTCTGGGAGGTTTTAAAGAAACAATTTGGCTTCCTGGCTTTTTCAGAATTTAGAAGCACAAAACCAGCATCTAATTCCTTGCTTTGATGAGCTCCAGTTTATACAGGATGATTAAAATTTCCTGTACCAAATATTGAGACTTTCTTGCATCCAGATCTGCCCTGGCTGTGGTTACAACCCAGGCGGGAGCCGCGTCTCTCAAAACTCGGATCAACAGCAGCTTTCAGCTCGTTCCTGCTTTATTCCAGGAGCTGCTCCTGCCACAGCCCCCTGCCTGTCCTGCCCCTGGTGGGCTGCTTTGGGTGCTCACCTTTCCCCAGGCCAGAGGTGGCCCCAGTGATGACCACCACTGCCTGCTGCAGGTAGGCTCGCATCCGCACCCACTGCAGCAGCCGGAACAGCGCGAAGATCCCCAGGCTGCCAAAGAGCAGCGGGATGATGACAGTGCTTGTGAAATCCATGAGCTTTCCCTTCTCAGCTGTCTTCCTAGAGCCACAGGATGAAAGCAAAGAGATCATTTCACCATCAAGAAAATGAGCAAAGGTTTCAAAGTTTATTTCGAAATTATTTTTCTTAACCTTGCCTTAGACCACCAATAAGGCACCGAGGTACTTCTGTGTCTTCAGCAGATTTTCTCATCTCTTCATTTAGGCTTTGGAAAGTTCACATCAGTACCCACTTTTAAGCATTTAAATAGTAATGTGAACATCCCAGAAGTTCACATTACCCAGCAGGACACTTGGCACTGCATCCTGTCAGCTGTCACAGAACACACTTGGGTTCAGGGATGCTGTTCCTGTGTTCTGCCCTAAATTCACCCTCTTGTGTGGAAGTTCCTCAGGGCTGGGATATTTCTCCACATTCTTCTGATTGTCTAAAACTGTTCAGATTTCTCTAGAACAGCCAGTGCCAGAGTATCCACAAGCCAGAGATCAGTTACTGTGTATTATCCCAGATGGATATAAGCCAGTCTGTCTTTTGGAGGCTGCAGGTTTTCTCTCTGAGTCAGTTATTTGCTTAACACACTGAAATCTCATCCTGGAATTGGATTCTGATACCAAGGCACAGCCCTAAGCTCCTTGCTAAGCCATTCCTTCAGGGAAGTAGTTTATGTGACAGCTTACTACAGGAGCAAAGAGCAAGTGGGACTTCTGTGAAAAGGCCACTAATTTTCCCTGTGTATATCCCTGAGCTTTTATCACAGCTTGGTGTAGGAGTTAAGTTAGTTACAACCCCTTCCTGAAATCTTCTGGCTCACACATGAAGTCAAAACCCAACATCAGGGAATTTTCCCTTCCCTTCTTCTTTCTGGTGCAGGCAGAGTTTGAACCCTTGCAGTCTGAACTGCAGGACTTGTCCTGGGAAGGGACTGGGGAATTCTGGGCACACAACTCGTGCTCCTTCAAACAAAAGGACAGCAGGAGAAGCAGCAAACAAGAGGTAACCACAATGCTAGGGCAGAATTCAGTGTCACTGAGCTGGTGTGGAACTGAGGGGATGGCAGAGGCTCTGCATACCACGGAACAGAGCTCATGTGGAAAATGTCAGGCTCTTCCAGACATCCATCATGGGCTTGGAGAGAATTCCTCAAATAGCTGCTCAGTGAACAGCTTGCTGAAATAGTAGTGAACCAAATAAAATAAGTATTTCTGGGGGTAGAGCTGGAACACAATAAAGTAACACACAAAGACAGCTCTAAATAAACTTGGCAAGGTCTAAAAACAAAGCCATCAAGTTAGAACACAACTCTTCTTGGGGTCCTTTGGAGCTTCCCCTTCTCAGACTGACTGGTGTGGGTCTGAAGTCCTTCCTGGTGTGATGCAGGAATAATATTTGGATATAACAATATAATATAATAATAATATAATACCCACATGTTATTATGTGGATAATGCAGGGAGACTTGGAACAGCAGCTCCCCCAGGCACAGGGAGTGTGCCCAGAGTGGGAAAGCAGAAGCCCAAAAGGAGGATCCAGCTCAGGCCACTGCAGAGCACCTTATTCCTCCAGCCCAGTGCTGAGGGAAGGCACACAGGGTGTATTTTGTGCTGGTTTGCAGCCAGGAACTGGTGCAGCTCATTTGACATAAAAGAGTGGATCTTCCCTAAAAGAGTTCCTGGGAAAGAGATGTCCTGACACAAGGCCACGGGATTTTCAGGCTGGATGAGAAGGTTCTCCTGCCTGCTGGTCATTGAGAGCAGCTGCCTTCTTTATGATTCCCCTTTTTCTGCTCTCTCAAAGGTCTCTGGAGATTCACAACACAGGGTGTGGGCAGGGACAACAGGTGCTGTGCTGACATGGGGCTTACAGGACATTCTGGAATCAAAAAAAAAAAAAAATCTTCAGCCCATGCTGAGGCCCTTTCATTATTTCCAAAGTGGGAGCTGACAGGTGCAGGACCACTTCCTTCATGAGGCACTGGAAAAATCTGGGTTTCAGTGAAATGCAGGTGAAAAGGCAACTGGGCTTCCCTGACACCTCTCCTAACTAAAGCACACTAAGAGCTGGAAAATATTTCCAAGCCTTTGATTGTTTTTTTTTTCCTTTCCTTTTTCTGCATGTGATGCACAGGAGCTGGGCAGATTGTCCATCTCTGCCTGAGGGCTGCAGCAAACCAAGAACCCAGGCAGGAGCAGCAGCCTGGCTGGAGTGTGAACAACAGGTACCAGCTCTGGGAGGGGAAATTTGGGGTGGGGAGAGAAGGGAGAGGAGCAAGAGAGAGAGAGAGAAGGATTTGCCAATCAGAGATGGAAATCCCTTTACACTGGGGCATGCAGATGCAGTGCCTCCTTCCAAGCTGCACAAGTGGCCTCTTAAAAAAGCCCCAAAGCAAAGAAAATCTCAGTTCAGTCAGACTTGAGAGGGAGGACAACCCAGATGAATCAATTATTTGGGACAGATTAATTAATTCATTCAGATGAATCAATTATTTGGGACAGAAGAATTTCTGTAGCACTTCAGACCTACAGCAACAAGTTCTGCTTTGATTTTGGGATTTGCTTCTATCACAAAGCCACAGTGAAGCAGCCAAAGAACCCCAGAGCAGATAATGCTGTGTCCCATTAAAAACAGGGGTGAGGGTGGGGAACTTGTGGGTTCCACACTCAGTCTGAGATGAGCTGACTGCCTCAGGCCTCCTGCTCACAGGGCAGAGACCCCACTATCACCTCTGTCCAATAATTTGGGTATTCAGCCTGAAAAAACATCCCTGTAATAAACAGGTAATGTTTGGAACCCCAGGGATTCAGAATGGGAGAAGCCACTGCTCATGAACCAAATCCTGTAATTCCCAATTCCCCATCCCAGCACTGGAACATGCAGGTTCTGAGGGAGCAGACATGAGAACACTGATAATGTGAGCAAATACAGCTGATAGGAAACTTTTTGAAGGCTTCCCATAGAATAAATCACATTTATCCAATTAAAAAATAAACCCAGAACTTTCCCTTTAAAACAAAACTGGATGTTCTCCTATAAAAGCCAGGACAATTTCTGAAGGAACAAGGATATTGATTAGTAAGGTCAAGGGGGCACTAAAGGCAGCAAAGATGAGAGCAGGCCCTAAAGAACCAAACCCCTGGAATAAAAACCCCAAACAACCCTGATTGTGCAGCCTCAGGCTCCCAGAACTGTCCTTTAGGCTGCAATCCCAAATCCAACGTTTGAGGATAAAAGGAAGAGGGGAAAAAAAAAAATAAATCTGAATTTCCTAAGGAAAAAAGCCCAGCCCCTGTAGGCTTGAGTGAGGAGTTTAGTGCAGAAAAGCACAATGTCCTACCTGAGGAAGGGCTCAGCTGCAGGGACTCTGGGCTGGAGCTCCCTCAGGCCCGGGGCAGGACAGCCCCGAGTTAAATGTGGAACTGGCAGCCAGCCAAGGGAGCGGCCAATGCCTCTAAAAACAAACCCTGGGAGTACAGCTCTGACCTTTGCAGTGCCTGCAGAGGGGGAATTTAACCTCCAGCCTGAGCAGATCCACGTGAAATCAAACTTCTGCAAGCAGCACGAGCTCCTGAGGAGGAGCGCAGCAGCGGGACGGAGCTCCTCGATCCGGGCAGGAGCAGGGACAGCGAGCCCCATTCTCAGCAGAAATCCTCACCCAGAGAGGAGCAGGGAGCAGGGACCCCCATTCTCAGCAGAAATCCTCACCCAGAGAGGAGCAGGGAGCAGCGACAGCGACCCCCCTTCTCAGCAGAAATCCTCACCCAGAGAGGAGCAGGGAGCAGGGACAGCGACCCCCCTTCTCAGCAGAAATCCTCACCCAGAGAGGAGCAGGGAGCAGGGACAGCGACCCC
>VXBQ01005194.1:310070-404227 GCA_013400175.1 Phainopepla nitens
GGGCGGATTGATGTGGGGGGGTCTGACATGAGTCCGCCGGCGGCCGGGTGCTGCCATGTGACCGGCTTCAAGGTGGAGAACTGGAAGCAGAACCTGCGGGCGATTTACCAGTGCTTCGTGTGGAGCGGCTCGGCCGAGACCAGGAAGCGCAAGGTACCGGGGGCGGCTCGCATCCACCCCCCTTCCCTTCCCTTCCCTCCCTCCTTCCCTCCCTCCCNTCCTCCTCCCGGAGGTTTCCCGGAATACCGGGGGGAGGGGAGGCCCGGGGCACCGGGCACGTCCGGCCTGTGGCGGAGCTTTGTGGAGCCCCGCGGGGCCGCGCCCGAGCCCCGGGGGCTGCGCGGAGCACAATGGCTGGGAGCGGGTCCCGGCGCCGGAGGCTGCGGCTGGCTCGGTTATGTGTGTGGTTTTCCTTAAAAAAAAAAAAAAAAATGCTGCTCGTGCTGATAATCCACTTGGAAAAGGGGATTCCTGCTCTGGTGGGGCTCAGCCTAGAGCACAGGGAAGGGCAGGAGGGGGTTTGCTCTGGGAGCTGTTGGCGCCTGGGAAAAATCCCTGTAAACCAGGCAACAAGCAGGAAGAGTGCTTTTCCCCACCTATCTGCTATCATAACATCCTTGTACACATGCATGTTTCTGGAGGTCTTCTCTCTCCACTGTGCAGCTAATTACTGTTTTTCCCTAGAATCAACTAGTTTTTACTTCAAAGTGACTTGGCAGATTTCTGTCAGTCGTCGCATTGGTGACTGAGGAGGGGAAGGCAGCAGCTACACGGAGCAAAACTTGGGGTTTGGGACAGCACGGATTGTGTTTTTCTTGGAACAACCCATTGAAAACTTTCTGATCCCAGTGCTTTGCATTAAGCTGCTCAGCTTATTATTCCTAGTAGAACTAGAGCATGAAGGATGGACTTAAAGGGTGAGGTGCCAAGCCATTTTCCTGTGTTCAGTTCATGTTCTCAGGATAATCCAATTTCCCAATTTTTTTACCTAAAGAGGAAAAAACGGAATCTGAGAAGAAATACGTTTTAAATGGATTTAATTGCTTGATGGCCCTGCGAAGTATAGCCAGACTTGTTTTAAATATCTTACAATTCCCCACAGGTCAATATTATGAAGTATATTAGTAAAAATCTGGGTTTATTTAGCCTATAGCCTGTTAAAATACAAATTGTATTGATACAGTAGATAGTGCTTTCAGCTTAAATTGGAGAAAAAATTGGATCTGTGCTGTGGAAGAAAAAAATGGCAAGTGAGGTATGAAGATGTCTCAGATAAATATAAAGCAAGTGCTGTGTGGAAGAATGAAAACAAAATTTCATTAGCAAAATTACCTTTTTCTAAATATGGAGCATCCTGTGTAACCTGCATACCTCTTTTGTGCTGCAATAGCTTTTTCCTTCCGAAATCTAATGTAGGGATGTGCTCATCATTGCTTGAGAAAACAGCTGGAAATACAGAATATTCCATTGTAATCAATCTGTTCTCACTTCCTCTTTGCACAGCCAGGCTCATAAAGCAGAACAGGATTGTTTCAGAATTATCTGTCAGCCCAGGGAAAACACCAGTTTTCCTAATACATGCTAAAAATGCTTTTCTCCCTGCTCTTTTTTTTTAAGCAGGTTGCCAGTATGAAGACAGTTGGGTTTCTGAATCCAGCCCACCTGAAATATGTGGGTGTACATGATCAATATAGGGAAACATTTTGGGTAGCTTAACTTGGGATTCAATTCCCTGCCTATGTTCATAAGGATTGAAGACAGTTTATAAATCACAGTTATGGTACTTTATTCACCCCTAATGTATATGCACATGAGATCTTCCACAGAATTTTAATTCACTGAAATTCTCTGTCTGTATATATGCCTTACAGTTTTACATGTAAAATTAGAAAAATGGAGTTTTCTGTTTGGCATATTTCTAGGAATAAAATTACCTAGATGCTCCGTATAACTGGAAAACAATCCTTTGTCCTTTAATAGTTTCTATACATATATATTATATGTGTTTATATATATTTTCTAGGAGCAAGCTGTGACTGCTTAAGAGCACCTGTTTATTGGTGAAGATTCTTCTTAATCCTAATCATCAAAATGATGAGGCTAAATTAAAGGTTTATTAGCAAGTGATGCTCTTTTTATTGCATGATCAAGGGCAGTCACATTATATGTTTATCTCAGGAAACATTCCATATATATAATTGATCTTTATGGAAGGCACCGGGCAATTTAACTGTTGTTCAGATGAAGGAGGTGTAAAAATGCCTTGGTTGGTGGTGAGAGCCAGATGTAAATGGTGCTGGTTCTAGAATGGTAACTACTCTCCCTCCTAATCCTGTCTTAAAAATCCAGGGAGCACTGGGAACTGCAGGGGGCAGAAAGGGTCCGTTCTCCTGCTGTACCTACACTGTGTTCTGCCTTGGCAGACCATTTTAGTGCCGTGCTGTTGGGTTTTAATGTGCACCTTTTCTGTGAATCAGCTTTTACGAGCTGCAGCTCGCGGTTCAGTTTGCTTTACAGCCAGTGCTTGGAGCAGAACGGCTCTGAAGCCTGCTTTATAGTGGGAAAGCTGTCTCCTGAGCGTGTATTTCAATCCTCACTCAGAAGCAGGAGGTAATTATGGATGTGTCTTTGTAGGCACTGGGATTCTGGTGAAGATCTTGGGAGCGTTTGCTCCCGAAGCGCTGGCTCTGCCGGGATTTGAGGTGTCGTGGCGGTGCATTGTTGTATCCACACGGAGGAGCGAGGCTGGGACTTGCCTCAGCTCACTGCAGCTTGGCCAAACTCGACTGCAGCACTCCAACAAGCTGTTCTAGGCACAGGGCTTGCCGTGGTGGAGTTGTGTTGCTGGTGGTGAAGCCTAAGCAAAGACAAAACTGTCACGCTAGGGAATGGAACAGGAGAAGTGGGAGAGGAAGAAATCCTAAGACTGGCTCTTGAAATGGTAGTTTTTGTGGTTAGAAGTTGGAGCTAGGTTTTAGGGCTCAAGCTGTGTGGAAAGTGACACAAAATTAGGGTGGGCTGTCTCATTGTTGGGACTTTGACTGGTAACTCTTCATTTTTAATTTGCCGTAGTTAGAATCTGTTTAATAACCTGATGGCAGAAGCTCATGTTTCTGTAGGTCATGGACTTTACCTTGAATATTTTGATGTGAAAATTACCTCACACTTAATTAAGTAGCACTCTAGAAGAGGTCCCTGAATTTGTTACCACTACCCCACATTCAGGAATTATGGAGCAGGCAGAGGATGCTCAAAAGGCTCGTGCCAGACCTTGGTGTCAGTTTTTTCCATTTTTTTCTGTGGGGTCACACTTGAAACACTTGGCTTATTCCTTTAGAATTACAGACGAGAAAAATCTGTTTTGCAGTGCTCAATGTAGCTTTTGTCCCCATCAGTGACCAATTACACATGTAGATGCATTTTTGTGTCCAGGAGTTGGTAAGTAATGGTTTCACTGCTGGAAGGGCAGCTGAATTTATGATTCAATTCCCCCTTCCTGGAAGGAAAACTGTCTCATTCGGAATTGTTCTTACTATCACTGCCCTGAAAAGGCTCTTGATGATAAAAGTAATCTGGTCATTGTGACCACAGTCGTGATATGCACAGGGTTCTGTGTGGAATTTCAGAATGTTTGTTCAGTGCTTCAGCCAATAGATCAAAGAATAATTGCCTGTCAGGGGCTGTGCTCTCTCTCACTGACAGCAGCTGCGTTCTGGTGTATTTCTGCCTGTTTGAGAGCTTCTCTTGTTTTTCCCATTATTCTCTCTTTACATGGGTCTTACAGACCAATTGATCCTTTCAGATGTGAAGGAACATTTGCTTTTTTAGGTGATGACTTTTCATCAGGTATCATTCTCCCCGTGAACTCGTGACTTCAGTGTGTGGTTCTTTGTAATATTTTGACAGATAATCAATTCTTAGACTTAAACCTGAAATGACTTTTGTTCATTTCTTAACTTTCAAAGTAGAAGAAGCTTTAAACAACTTAGCAGATAACTGCCGTGTCATGTTTTCAGTAGCAAGTACTGTGGTTCACAGTCTAAATCAGTGTGTCATGTTCTTGCTGAAGTGACCTTGCAGTCTTCAGGGTGAGCTACTGGTGGAACTTCTCATTTTGTGCCTGTTGAGGCACGTTTGCTCCCCAAGGGCCTTGCCCCGTGGACGTGTCCAGGAACAGGGAGGTGTTGCTTTGATGATTTGCTTTGTACTGTGACAGACAGGCCAGGAACCTCACCGGGCTGTGCCACATGCAGGCTCGGTGTTTGGATTGCTTAAATTAATGAGGAAATCTTAGCTTGTTTTTCTTTAACGTTTTTAGCGCGTGCACCAAACTTCTGGATTACAAATCCTGTGGAGCATTTGAAAGAGGAGTCCAGGATTCAAGAAGCATGTCTCTTTTTCAGCTGCGTACTCTGCTTTGGCTGCCTAAGTGAACTGTCTGATTGACTCAGGAAGGATGTTCTTCTTTGCCATGTGCTGTGGGAACTGCCTTCTCCCTGAAAGCCCATGAGAAGTGTCAACTGCAAGCTTCATTGTTCAGGAGGTCTCCAGTTTCATATCTGAGCAATCTTCCTTAGTTCTTAACCACTAAGGATTAAAAAAGTCCTTAGACCTGCTGAAGGTAATGTTTTCTTTCCTCCCGGTGTGAAGACACGAGCTTTGGTGTGAGAGATACCCAGACGTGAGATTTTAGCTCTGTGCCCTGTGGAGCCTTGTGTATGTGGGAAATGCCTGATTGAGAATGCTCCACTGAGTTTGTCTCTGGTGCTGAAGAACATGATATGAGACCTTTCTCTTCCTAGTGGTGATAATCTCTCTTTTGTATCCTGTACTGTATTTTTTTTTTAAATCACTTGTTGATTTCTGTGCCAAAGGTTAGGAATTAGTCTTGCACCATGAACTTGAAGGTGGTGAATAACAACTCTTAAGTTGTGGGATCTGAACCATCAAGACTTCTGTTTTTTAACATGGATGGGAAAGACAATAAATGCAGTTTTCTCCCTACTTGTGTTCATTCCCTTTTATAGAGCAAGAAGATGGATCTGCACAAGCTGATGAAGGAAAAAATAGGGATATATTGGACAAGAAGGCTTACTTCTTTTTTTCTGTAGTCTTATAGGCAGTCAAAGGTTTTCTCATAGCTAAGCTGTTTGTCAGAGTAGTTGTAGCATCTCTTTAATTTTGTCTGCAGTCAACGATTTTATTTGCTTAATGCTGAAAGCTTTTAAACTGAAATGACAGCGAGTAGTGTGAAGGTGAGCAGGGTGGAATGGCTTTGTTTGATTTGCTGGACTATCTGTTGAGCTTTATTTTAAGCCATCAAAGCTTTAAACCCCAAACAAAGGTTAGGTGATAGCCTCATTTTTGTTTCAAACCTTAATCTGTAGCGTTAAGGTGAAACCAGAGCTGCAAATTGCTTGCGAACCTTGTACTCGCCTCCTTTCATTTGAGGATTTTCAGTTTGAGTAATTGGTGTAACAAATTTAGAGGCAAATGTTACTGACTGGTAGTGGAAGTTTTCTGCTGGTGAATTGCTGACTCCCCTTCTCCTCAATTACTGCTCCTTCAGTTGAGCAAAAAAAATGTGTTTTCCTTTGGGATGGACTCTGGGGATCTTTCTTCCTAATAGATGCTCTTGCCACTGTTGGTTTGATTCCCAGCGGTGGCTGATTTGTTTGAAACCAGAGAAAGATTAACTCGGTTTAAAACCTTGTGTTTCCCACATTAAACCAAGCACCCACAGTTTTTCCTGTTCATGTGCAGATCTGTGAATTCTTATGAAGAAACTGGTTTATTTTTGTCTTTTTCCTGGTAGATATAGGGCGCTATTTTTTTTTTTTCCCTCCAGCCACACCTTTCCATTTCACTTTACTGACAGCTACTTTAAAACGGTGGGTTTGGGGTTTTTGTTACTTACATTCCCATGGTTCTCCAAGTATTTGTAATGTGTCTGTAGCCTGCAGCAGCATCCAGGAGATAGATATGTCCTCTTACTATACATCAGATATGGTGGCATCTGGAGAAATGCAGTCTGAAGGTGACCCATATGCATTTCACTGGCCTGTTCAAAACATTATTAAAAATTTTTTTGTTTTTCCCCACCATGCCAAGAGCCACTGTTAGAACCTTTCTAGACTTGGACAGAAAGAGCTGCTGAGAGCCACTGTCTCCAGTCTCTTGTTAACCTCTGGACAATGGAGCAAGTGAGTGAAATGCTCTAATGACATTACAGTTTATTCTGTTATCCTGGGCTGTGTTGTCAGCAAGCAGTGCTGGAGCGTAGGGAGAGCCATATGTTACCCGAGAGGCCTGAACTGGGAGCCTTTCCTTAGCAGAAACACTTCTAGAAGCTGATAGATCTGTTCTGACTGCATGAAAGCTCTGTCTTGGTGGTTGTATTCTCTTACATATTGATCTGGCAGTCCTTTATGTACACTCGGCTTAATTCAAGCTAAGAACTTTGCTGCATTAGCTGGTAATAGAATCAATGCTGTGAAGAGTTACTCCTTGCAAAATTAACCTGCATTCTGTTTGCTTCAAACCACCTTTTTTTTCCAAGGAGTGGGACCACATAATGCAACTGGCACAGCAGCTCGAGAACGATCTGTGGTTTCCTTTAGTGCTGGAGCAGCTGCCGTGGTGCTGATCTCTCTCATTTAAAAGAAAGAATCATTTTATCTGTCTCAAGACCTATTTGAGGATCTGTAAAGTGGACTGTTACCAGACACCAGTTGACTCAAAGTAACCTGAGATTCACTTTATCAGTTGATAACTGATTAACAGCAAGCAGTCTGTCCTGTCACATTCTTTTGTGTGTGGAATACAGCAAATACTCTACTTTAGATTTTCCATTTCTCTACTTAAGCAGAATGTTCCTTAAGGTTTGGTTATATTTTTCATAAAACCTCTCGGTGATATCTAATGCTGATGTAAAACCTGTATTTTTTTTTTTTTTTGCCTGGCTCTGCTACTTTTAAAGTTGGTAAGAGAACTTTCCCCCCTCCTCTTATTCTTCCTTTCCTGTGTTTAATGGAGCTTGAAATTAACGTAGCTCTTCTTGTCTACCTCTTGCATAGCATCACTAGTGATGTCAGCATATCCCTGGTGGAAAATATATCCGTGAAGATCTACAGTGCACTAAATTTGTCATTGAATAAAAAAAATGGGGTATTAGACAAGGTGAAACTTGAGAAAAAGAGGAGAAAGTGGATATTGGTAACAAGAGTTGTTTTCAACACTACTTAAAAGGTAGTGTCTTTTTAAGAGGCTAGTGCAAGTTTTCATATCCTGACACGAATTCTGACATTAAACATGACAAATATATTAAATATCCTCATATTTAAAGTAGTGGTGAGAGGCAGCTCACTAACTGACACTGCTTAGTATAAGTCTGAAGACAGAACTGGGATTTAACTGAGCTGAAATGGTCTTGTCCTTGTACCATGGTGGGTTTGAACACACAGCTGAGCTCTTCTGCACATACATTTAAGATGTGAAAATATAACTTCATACATTCACTGAGTTGTGTTTATGTGGAATTAAGATGTAGAGATTATTAATCTACATTTCATTCAAGAGATTGTTGGAATATCTCCTCTTTGTCATTAGTGCCTTCATCTGGAGCTCTTCTGGAGATGCAGCTCTTCCCTAGTATTTTAAACCAAGTTTTCATCCGTGTATTAATGCATAGTTTAAAATGCAGTCTATTCAGAAATCATCTAGTTATTAGTCCCTTTATGTTTCTTGAAGACATCAAAGAGCCTGCAGTGTTTGAGTGTAGTTTGGTGATGGGGGTGATGGATATCAAACACCCGTGTGGCACCCAGTGCCATTTGCCTCGCTTGTCACTCTGGAGTTCATGCATCCAAGTAGCCCCTTTTAAATAGGGTTTGGCTTTGGATTCTTCTCACTGAATTGACTGCCAGGGCTTTTATATGTATGTTTTGCTTCTGTTTTTAAAGGGCTTTTGTTTTTGCATCAAGTACAGACTTGAATTACTTCAGTGTTTATCAGCACAAGGAGAGAAAGCAGCAGTTTATAAGCTTTATTTTTGCCTACCTCCCCCTTGCCAACTTCTATTTAAAAAGTATCTGTTCCTCCTTGTGTCTTTGTGCAAAAGCTGATGTTATTTCACAAAGTTTGTTTAATTACAGTTTGTACTTCTGTCCTCTGCAATCAGCCTTGTTATTGCATTGCAGATTTTAAGGGACCTTGTCTACAATATACTTGGTAAATAAAGGTGAGATTTATTGCACAGCAGATGTATGACAGCTCAGTAAGTGCAGACAGCTGAGATAGCTGACTGATTTCAGTACCTCATTTGTGTTAGGTGAGCTTTTGTGACCCTCTGCCCTCTGGGGACAAATGCAAAATTTTTCTTAAGGTTTTATGTTTTTCTTTGCTGTGCTTCATTATTTTCATATTACTGCCCCATTTTGCTCTTAAATGGATCTCTGTCCTGTTGGCAGCTGGTGACCAGGGTGAAAAACTCTCATTCACGTTGGCTTCAGTGCAGTGCTGACTTCTGCCATGCCCTCACAGCAAGCATCTCCTCCAGAGAGCTCATTATGGGATATGTTCATCTGCCTGATGAACACGCTGTTCTTTGGTCACTTATGACTATATTTTGTGTTTTTGCTTCTGGGATGATCTTGATGTGGAGAACAGGATGAGAAATGCCTTGAACATAGTTTCAAAGTTCCTGCAGTTCTGTGCATAAGGAGGAACAATACTCTCCTCTGTCATGATGAGGCTGTTCCCTAAGGAAACTTACCTCAGTATACTGTGTTCAGCATAATTTTATCTTACGGCCCTTTGTGATAAATTTCCTTGTCACACAGTAGTTCTGCTACTTAGAACTTTTCTTGCTACGCAGAGTTTCAGAGTTACCCCAATAAATTAAATTTCATTTCTGCATCTCTTTGTAATAATTATGTCCTTATGGAGAGATTTTGGGGAGTAGGAGATCTTTTCTTTGTAGAAAAAAACCTCTCTCTCTCTGACTGTAGAAAAACAGAACTCCAATTTTGCAGTAACTTGAAGAATTACTTTATTATAGCAGTTCTTTATAAAGAAAGCAGTTTAACTCTGTAAGCACGTTGTACCTGTACGTTGAAACTGGCAGACAAGTTGTTTTATGCAGTGGTGAAAAGGATGTTAAGGGGAAGGTGAGTTAGAAAATCTGACAAGTTTTAAAATCTTGAATTGAAATTTGGAAACTAGTTATAAATATGAGTTCCAGTGAGACACAAGTACATGATGGAATTGGGAAACAGTTTGGGTGAGAAGAATGCCACTGAGGTAAAGGACAGGCAGTATTTGATTTAGCAGAGAAAAGCAAGAGATGTGAGATTTGAACCTTTCTGTGCATTATCATGGAGACTGGTGAGTGAGGAATATCTGTGGGTGAACAAGTGTCTTTCCTTAATAGTGCAAGGAGTTACCAGCCCTGGGCTGCACGTTCCTGTTGTTGTACCATTGCTGTGTCATGTTTGTGTGGTTGTGCCATGAGCCAGAAAGAGCAGATAAAGATGAAAAATTTTTTTTTTCCTCCTCTTACTGATATTTCACCGAGCTGAGTAGTGACACTGGGAAGCTGCATGTGAATAACTGCTGCTGTGCTCTTTACTGTTCCAGCGGCAGACCGTGTGTGAGTGCTGTCCTGATGGTGGCTTCTTCTGTACAGAGTTTCTAATGCTGACTTCATCTAACAGGTTGTGTGAAGGAGCCTCTGTTAGTGCTGCAGGGGTGTGCTTGTGCCTGCTGCTCTCACAGGTGAGGCACTGGCTTGTGCTGAGCCTGACACATGAAACTTGTCTTGTGTCTGCAATTGTTGGAACTTACTCCTGTATGCAAATGAGTTGCCACAGTTTCCTTGTGAAAAATAAATGAATGAGGGAGTGTAGAATGCCTGTAATCTGTGATCAGCTATTACAGCAAATCCACTTTTCGTATTATGTTTAATTTAATGAAATGAATAGTGTTTTTGCAAGTAATCAAGTTATGAGCCACTTGTGTCCCTCTTTAAGTAGGCCCGTCTCTAAGTTAAGATTTCCTTCTTTTATAATCAAACTCTAGTAAGCTGACAGAACTTTTTTTTGTTGGTTTAAAACATGTGGTCATGGGGCATGTGCCTAGATCATGCTCCTTCTGCATGTAGTTGAGGATGATGGGATAATGGGACTGTAAATTATCTCTTGATGGTGCTGGTTTTCCTCTGGCCTGCTCCCCAGTGCAGTGTGGAGCAGCCCCAGGGCTGTTGTGAGCCGTGCCAGCTGGCTGGAGCCCTGGGGGCCGCTGTGCCAGATGGAGACAGCCAAAGGCTGCCCGGGCTCCTGGGGAGCTGCAGCCCCGCCAGGGATCCCCGGGCAGGAGCTGTCCTGGGGCTAGCTGCTCCTCTGCTGCTGCAGCCAGGAAAGGACTGGGCTAGGGCATCTGTCAGCCTTTTGTTCTGGAGTAGATTCATAGTACAATATGCACCTATTAAACATTTTCAATGGGTTAGCATCTCCTTTTTCCTAGTTTATGATTCTGTACTCTGTCTGTGAAATGTTCAATTCTGTAGCATGTACAGATGCTCAGTATGGAGACAGATTTTTTCAATTTGATTAAGTGTGGTGGTTCCTGATGTGTTTTTCTGTTTTTGTCCTGACTACTGAAAAATGCTGTTATCCATAAGATACTCAGACTAGAAAAAGCTTGCTAATGCTGATATTTTTAGTTTTTTCATTAAAATGAAACAAAACCCCAAACCCTTCATTCTACTGTCTGAAATGACAACTTCAGATATGCTCAAAAATAAAAGCAGAAGTTTTAATCCCTTTATTTACCTAGTTGACTTTATAGTTTTTACTTAAAAATCTATTTTTTAGAAAACCATTGAAATCAGTTTTTGGTGTTATTACATTGTATTCACTCTGTGGCTTCTTTTGTTGTTGATTCCAGAACAGTCTTGGTGTAGAATAGCCTCATCTGCACAAGATGTACCCCACAAAACCTATGTGTTTGAATATTCCCATCATGTGGAGATGAGGACGATAAATGGGTGAAACTCTTAAAAGAATCCAATTCCCTGGTGGCTGCTCAAACAGATACTTGTTTTGTAGAGGAGCTGAGATAAACCAACCTACCCAGTGTTTCTTCACTCTCTTGACCCAGAAGGCTTTGTTTTTATTGACCCATTAATGCAGCTCACACTTCTAATCCAGCAGCCCAAAATAGCTGCCAAGGCTGGATTTTACTGTGGTGGCATTTGCTGCACAGGTACAACCCACCATGCAGAGCTGCAGCTGAAAACCCCCCTGAGCTGAGGCACACGAGACTATTTTGGGCAGATATTCCAAATGTCTGATTTAAATAAGCTAATAAACTCAACTTGATAGTGTGTACAAAGGACTTTACTGGAAGAACAATATATTTTGAGTTAACTCTCCCTGTTAATCTCCAGAATTGTTGGACAAGAGTGGGAATAGGGAAGGAAGGATGTGCCCTTGCCCTGATGATTGTAGTAGAGGAGTGAGCTACAAGGAAAATGGACCACAGAAAGTGGTAGTTAGCATATTCCAGCCTAAATAGTATTTATCTGTGCTCTTGAAGAGAGAATGGTGGTGGTTTTGTGATCTCTTAGAACATGACAGAGGTTTGGGAGTGATCATTCAGTCTTGTATTAGCAAAGCAAGTGATTTAAGGCTGAGTCTATCCTGAAGGACACACCAGCTTGAAGTAATGAAGCAGTGGGAAGAAATGTATGGTGAGAAATAATTTAAAGGCTTTAGATGCATTTCCCTGATTGCTTTACAAAGTACATTTTTTTCAAAGTGACCTTGAGTTGCAGGAACTGTTTTTACTCAGTGTGTGCTTGTCTTTGCTGCACAATATTTTTGCTGCCTTTTTACTTGGAGAAACTTCAAATCACAGGGAATTGGAGGTAATTTCCTGGCAAGGTAGTAAATGACTTGTAATAGCTTCCTTACAAAATTCTCAACACATACTGTTCTCTTAATTCTTTCTTTTGCAGGTGTGTTGTAGCTACTTACAGGTATCTGAAATAAAGCTTTTCAAGGAAATTGTGACATTTCTCTTTTGTCATGTAGAAAGCTCTGTTCTATGTAAACCCTTGCTGAGTGTGATGCCTGCAAGACTGTCCCTGTCACTTTAAATACTTTTCTATCCAGCTAGTTCTAATAGTTAGTGAATTAGTTTTCTTTCAAGACATGAAATCCTTTTGTCCTGCTCTTCCTCGGTGCTGAATCCCTTAACCTCACCAATTCATATGTTTCAACTCACACTGCTTAACTTCTTAAAGTATTTCCTTCAAGTTAAGGTCTTGAAAGTAGAACACATAGTATGTGAAATCAACTCTTAACAGCGTTAATGTACTTTTTCTTCGGGTTCATGAAGCAAAGAGATTGCATTAGAATTGATACTGGTGGTTGGTGGAATTTCCAAAATGATTATTGAAAAAAAAATCTAGCAAACCAGATCAGAGAGCAGAAGTCATGCTTCATAGTCCTGTCACTGCTGCAGAGCAGAAGGTCTGAGTGTGGTGAGTGTTGAAGCAGGAAGGAGATTCCATTGTGTTGCCTTCAGCTTTGTGCTTCACTTCCCTCTGCAGTTTTTGGTCTAAGAACTTGTGGTAGGGAGCTTTGGTTCCAGGTTTCTTCTCTCTGTGGTCAGTTAGCTGGAGAAGTGGAATGGATGACCAGGAGTCCACTTCTTAGCAGAAGTATGGTTGATGTAATTTCTTCTCTGACCTTCCAGGGAGGCCAAAGCTGGTTCTGAACCTGCCCTTAACTCACAGGTGATGGTGAGTTCTGCTGCAGAGCACACAAGATCTGACACACTCTTTAGCTCAGCTGATTTGGACTCAGTGATCACACTGAGCTTTCAGAGCCCCTTATTTCATATCAGCTTGGTTTGACTGGATACTTAAGTGTTTTTATGTCAAGCAGGAGGAATCTGGTGCATTATTTCCCAGTTTTTTGTTCTGTGTCTGTTCTTTGGAGCACATCCTCTATAACAGACAGTACCTTGTTTTCAATGGCCACTTTTTTCTTTATTATTATTTTTTCTTCCATACCATATCTTTTCCTTCGTGTTCCTACTTCTCTGGCTGTACACTGCCTTTTTCCCTAGAAATTATCTGTTTGTTTACAGTTTAGACAAATGTCTGCATTTCTGTGCTCCTAATTCCTTAACGTGAGCCCACCCTTTCGAGCCTAAGCATGGAGCAGTACTCCTGACACAGAGTCTGAGCAGACTGTTCCTCATGCCAAGGTTGTAAGTGTTAATCTTGCTGCAGACTGGGGTGATAATTCATTGCTGTCACAGCAACACATGCTGAAAGTTGCTTCTTGCCAGATTTGTTGGCTATATGCTACACTAGAGAAAATTATTTCAAGAGTCTTATTGCATAGCCAGATGCTGCAGAACTCGTGCAGTCAACCTCCCCTCCCCCCTTTTTATGGCTGTTCTGACTTCAGGGAGGAAAAACTATTATACAGTGAAACATATTCCTGTGTAACACTAGTGAGGATGTGGATTAACTTCTGATTGTGGCTAATTTTTCTGGTTTTTCTTGTAGGAAAGTTCTGGTTTGTGTTCAGGATAAAAGGGAAGGAAAGCTTTTAAGGTAGGATGAGAGGAATTTAAAAAGGAAATTAACAATGTCTCCCTCCTTGTTTCAGTTGTGTTCTCTGCCATAGTTGGGTGCTGTGGAAAGTCTGTGTTTTCTTTAAGAGCTCGTGACTAGGTTGGCTCAATTCTGAAGAGCTGTAGCCTCTGCCATCTGTATCCTTAGGTTGTTTCAAAAGCAGGAGAGCCTTTGTGAACTCTGGATATCATAGTATCTCAGCACTGGTCTAAAGATGGTGTTTGGTTTAGTTTTGTCTGAGATGTAGAGCCCTGAAGAGGAAAATAAGTGGGCTTTGGTACAGGATCTGAGTCTCCCGTAACAACTTTATATTTGCTCTTATGTATGTGCTGTCGAAAAATGCAAGTTATGTAGATTTTTCACGAAATATCCATTACATTTTGGCCATGGTGGTGTCTGCTTACCAGGGAGGTAAGATTTACTGACTGTTTGGTCAGATAGAATACACTTTCCCCAGTGTATTTTCACCATAAATCTCGTCATATCTGGTGGCTGGGCATTGTGTCACCAATAATTTTATCCTCTCTTGTATTTTAAGAGAAGGTGCCAGAGAAGTTACATTATTATGAATGTGTTCCCATAGGACAAAACTCAGGTACAAATGCAGTGTTGGAGAGTTTATTATTACCCACACATTGCGTGTCATGCAGTGCTCCCCAGCTTTTCATTCCTTGTGCCTCAATTCTTTGCACTTCCAGATTGCAGGAAACACTGCCCTGAAAATCAGAACTAGGAAGAACTAGTATCAGAACTTCTTTTAGACCAGAGCAAATCACCTCTTTGCTTGGCAGGGAGAGCTTTTCAGCAATTTCAGGTACTCTGAGAAGGCCTGAGGCCTCAGTGCTCTCAGTGGCTTTTTTTAATCCTGCTGTAAAGCGTGAAGGCCACGTATTTGTCCCCAAAACACCACCCATGTTTATAACTGTGGAGACAAAGCAAGATCCAGACTAGAAATCTGTACTGGCTCTCATGGAATATTTTTACTCTAATCTATGTGAGATTACTGGTGATTTGCAATTGTAATACACTCCTGAAGAATCCCTTGGTTTTGCTTCAACCTCTTAACTGGTTTTTCAAGTGCAATATGCCAAGGAAGTTCTGGCTTTTGTTCAGATAAAAGACTTTATAATTCACTTTCTCCCTCATTCCCGTGTTTCCCCTTACCCCGCCCTGTCCCGATGCTGTGCTTTGTGTAAGTATCAGCCTTTCATTTTCCATGTGCAGGGGCTTTAAGAGCCCAGACGTTCCTGTTGCTGGGAAGCCTGTGCAGCTCTTGGGAGCTGAGGGGAGAAAGGTTGAGCTCCCTTTCTGTTTCTGGCCTCCCAGTGATGGATTGAGGCTCAATCTGTGCATTATAGATGTTGAATTTATTCCTGGTACTGTTTCCGTGAGTGCAGGAACAGGAATTTGTTTAGAACAAATTGACAGATGAGTTCTCTGTTCTTACCAACATTCAGATTGCACTGTGGTTATTTTTAATAGCAAATACAATGTCTTTTTTTTTTTCTTTTTAGCAATGCCAAGCACACACAAATGTCTACTGCTGTGTTATCTTTGGTGAGGGATTTGGGGCTTTGATGAGCTGCTGTATATCAGCTAATGTTTTCCCTAAGTGTTGGTAAGTCTGTCTGAGTTTTGGAAGCCGGGACAGGCTAGATCCATGGAAGAATGTGCAAAAATGTCTCATCTGCCAGAGGAGATTTGTTAGTGTGTTCAGGGCAATAAATAATTAAAAGTTTCTGAAAACTGTTAAGGTTTGTGTGATATGGGGAAGAAGGAAAGCGAATGATAAATACCTTCCTTCCTTCTTTCCCAGTGAGAGTGCAGTTTGAGATCTTCAAGTCCAGCTGTTCCCTCCTCCCAAATTCAGTTGCTCAGTTGGGAGACAAGAAGTGTTGAGTTGATCTGTTTGCTTGAACCCATTGATTTCAGACCTCAGTCACTTACAGCTTTGGGGCAGAGCTGGTGGAGTCCTACCTCTTGATGATGTTTCCTGGTTGGAATGCAATGTGGTAACTCGTGAGATTGCATCAGATGGATTCCCTGCTGCAGGGGAAGCTGTGGATTCCAGCAGACCATCCACCTTCATCTGGGGAGAGAACTGAAATTGAGAAGGGAAGGCAGCACCCACAGAGCCCTTGCTGCTGACTGAACATTGGCTTATTTGGCTTCTCTGTAATTCAGTCTTCTGCTTGATAGAAATAATCACCTCCTAACACAACAGAAAAGCTTTCAGTTTCTGCCTGGAAAGTAAGTAAGCAGCAAATAATGAGAGATGGAAGCCTGTACAACATCTCATACAAAGTGAGGGAAGGTGGAGGAGTTGTTTTGGTTGGGAACATGATGAGGAAAGAGTATTTTTAATATGTTGGTTGTTCAGGACAGCCCTGAACAGTGAGGCTGTGGCAGGGAATTCACTAATAAGAATTCACTAATAGCTGCCTACTCAAGTGTGGTGGAACAGCCCAGAGTTCTGTTCAGGTGTAATGATCCCTCCAGACCTTAGGGGAGAAATGGGATTTCAGGCTGATCGTGTCAGGGTCGTGTTTGGTGGCACTGCTGATTCTGCCCATCCCAGCAGCATGTTCTGTACATGATTATTAACATGAGGCCTTGGCACAGACACTGTTGGCCAAGTTAGTTATCCCTGAAGGACCTTGTAAACTCAGCAGAAATTACAGTGTAGACTCAGCTCAGAGGGGAGTTATGGCTCTTCCCTGTGGATGGACCTTCTTGCTTTTTTGTCCTTTTTTTTAAAATGCATGAGTTGAAATTCGAATTTCAAACCACCAAACAAAGGAAACTTTCTATCAGTGTAAAACCCAAAACCCTTTCACTTGGTGCTGTAGTAGCATGTGAGATTTCCTGATTGTACCAATACTCCTTATTCTTGGAGAGCCTTGAAGTAACATATTGGCTGATGGGAAGCCAGTTGGAAATGAGACTCTTTTCTTCAATTGGAAAACCAAATGAGTGTATCTTTAAGTCCCTCGAAAGCACTGCTCATGGTATCTAATGTCTGTTAATCATTTCTTAGGAGAAATTATGGAAATGTTACTCAATGCACTAATTCTCTACAGTGTTTCTAATTACGCCATTGATTTTTTTGAAGCGTAGATTTGTGTAAAGGAGCACTGGGGTATATTTGAACAAATACAGAGCAATAAAAATGTAATTGTAATTCATGTACGTTCAACAAACAAAGCATTAATTTTATTAGTTTTTCCAGCAGTCTGTGTGTTTGAAGTGTGTGGTTGGTTCTTTCTTAAGCCTGTGGTTCATTAAACTTTCTGCACTGTTTTGTCTCATCTGTCAGGCAGTCTCACGTGTATTTGGTGTTTTTTATGTAGATATTGTGTAGGTAATTAATTTTAAAAAGTCAAAAAATGTATGCAGAGGCTGGTTTAGAAGTTGCTTGTGGTAAAGTTTTCCCCTTCTCCATGATATTGTCTTAATCATAAAAGAAAAAACTGTTCCTTGGGTTGTTCAGTCAGTCTGAATTCAGTGATTGAGTTCTGGTCCACTGAACAGCCACTTACAACAGAGTTAATAATACTGTGACTTCATCTATTGTTTTACTAAAAATGCAAATAATTATTGTAAGTGGTTATAAAATTCCTTTCTTTCAATCCCCGTGTCTCACGACAGGCTCCTATTGAACTTCATCTCATATCATGAGACACCAGAATGTATGATGAGAAAATGTGTTTTAGAATCCTGTAAGAGCACTTACTTATTTCTTTTCTGTGATGTTGTCGTTGGGTGGAGCTCAGGGTTTGGGGTTTTTTTTGTTTGGTTTTTTTTTTCCCCTTTATAAATGTATTTCCAGATGTTAACTTTTGGAAGTCTCAGTTTGAATTTTGAGGTTTCAATCCTTCCTTTCAATGCACGGAATCATTGTAGTGGATTTTTCTTTCAAGTTTAATTAGGGCTTTTTGGTGTGTGTATATATGTTAAAAACCCACATGCATAAAGTAACTGGTAATTTGCTTAACCTTGAGCAGGAAAAGTGGAGAATGGTAACAGGAGATGCTTCAAGGTGTGTGGTATCCAGTACAGTACAGAATCTGTTCTTTCTCTGCCTTTTTAAGCCTCAGGTTCACTAATTTTACGATTAATTAAAGAGGCTTCAAAGTCTGCTGTGTTTTGTCAGAGCAGCAGAGCTAGACCATATGCATGATGTCTTTTCCCTTTATCCTTTTTTGTAATTTCTTTGGATGTGTTTGGCTGTCGGAGTTTGTTGTCTTATTCTCTTATTAAAAGATGAATGTAGTTTGCTATAGGAGCTAAAAAGTGATTTGTTTCACCAATGTGTGTTCCACTTTTCATTAGTGTCTTCTCTCTAGTTGGGAGCCTTCAGATACATGATTTTTGCTTTCCAAAGTAATTATTTGAATCACATTATTATATTTATACAACTGAAGTTTTCTGTGTTCTGCTTTGCACAAAAGTGCATGTGTGCCAAGTACCCTCACACTCTTCTGATAAAATAAGCTCTAAATTATATCTGAGTAATTCTTTTTCTGAAGCTGTCTGCAGCTTTGCTGTACAGATGCCCTTTTGCTAAATGAAGCACTACTTATCTTAATTATTAGTGTTAATGGATGTGCTGTGGGCTCAGTATTTGCTATTGTCAGGTAGAATCTAAGTTATGTCTTTTTCTGCTTGACAAACGTGACAGAGCTGTAGCTCTGACTGAATGAATCAGTGCCACGTGCAGGAGGAGTTGCTGGCAATCACCTGCAGTGCATGAGCAGACTGACTCCTCTTCTTTCAGGCATCTTTTGCAGGCACTGTTATTCCTGAAATGCCACGTGCTCCTAATTTGTCAGGTGCATGTGTTCCAGTGATGGCTTATGGTTTCTCCTTCTGCATTTTTGTCTTCCTAAAGGTCTCTCAGCTCTTACAGAATCTGCTGCTGTCCAAGGATGCAATGTGAACTACTGAATATCCATGGCATTAATAGAATAGATGTAAACAGAGCAAAGCCTCTACAAAATACCCATGTTTTGTCCCATTATACAGACAATTCTTGTGTTAAGGTGTTATTTTTAATTGAATTTTAATTCTTAATTGAAATTGCAGTGTGTTCTTGGTACTTGGTATTTGCTGAATGTTAAAGAGCATATAAATTGTGTTCTGAAACCATCTTTGCAGGAAATCAAGATCCAAATTCTGTTTTCTTTCTTCTAAGTATAATGGTTACACTTTTTAACACATTATATGTGTGTATATTTGTACGTAAACTGTATTTTCATTTGAGAAGGAAGATTTGTCTTTTCCAAACTGCAGAGCTTCCCAAGAGCCAATGAAAGAAAAGGGAACTGAGTGGGCTGAAACAGTTTTGATCTAAGAAGTTGTCACATTGAGTGGAGTTCTATTTTCCCTCTTTCTTCATAGTATTCCTGACATGTCCACTATGTGGATTTTTTTCTCCCTGTTGCTTTTTAGTGTTATCAGTTGACTTGTCTCTAGCAGAAGTGCAGTGATGAATTTGCTGTGCAAACACTTGTTCAAAGGGTCATGTGGAATATTAGTACATCTGATAAGTCTTTTCTCCATGAGTTTTACCTGAGAATGGTGAACTGGAAAGTCCTAATGAAGATTTTGGGTTAAACATGTGTGGGGTATCACTGTCCCCTTGTTTTCCTTATCAGTTACCACTGCCATCACTTGATTATCAGAAATGGGATGTCAGGAAATCCTGCTCTGATTAAGTCTTTTGGCATGTTAATTTCAATTATTTCATTACTGAGGAAGAAGTGCCAGGGAATGGATTTGCAGGACTGATGAAAGCCACTTGAACTTGCCTGTAAAGTTTCTGAAAAATCTCCACTCTCTTAGAGAATCCTTTCTCTGCATCCTTAATTTCTGTGTGATTAATGAAAGAAGAACTGGATTAATTTATTAACTTTGACAGGCAAATTGCCTTTTACATCCAAGTACTGTTCTAGCTCTCTGGCAGTGGACAAAATTAAATCTGTAATAGAAACCTTAATGTCTTCACAAAAAAAAAAAGTGGTGGAAAATGTTATGTATTATGTAGCATGTTACTTTTTCTTGCTTACAGGGCACAGACATAAGGGCTTCTAGAGCACCTGGGAGGTGAGAGAGTTGTGTTTGAATACTTCACTGACCTGGCTCCTGTGAGGGCAGGAATTAAACCTGCTGAAGGTGAACCCATTCGTAATTCTTTTTAAAATCAGGTCTTTGTCACTAAGCTTTGTAAGTATTTTTGATTTGGGTGTAGTTTCAAGATGTTCTTTGACATCTTTAAACATTTTGCTTTGCTGTCTTGTAACTTGAGTTCTCATATTCTGGTTTAAAGAGCACTTTGTGAGAGTGTGAGGCAATGTGCATATTATGAATTCTGAAGTACTGTCAGAAAGATGCACTGTGGAATGAAGAAGTGGCATCGTGTCTGAAGTGTTCTGCATTGATGGCTCCTGTTCTGCAGAACTCTGAACAGTTGCAGGAGCTGGGATAGTTTTAGGATTTTTTAGAAGTTGAGTTCAGATTTTCAATTATTTAGGTTTAAAACTGTGCCCCTTCTGAAAGATCACTAACAACTGCTTGGAGCTGGCTTTGGAGTTCTTGGAACTCCCCAGCTGCTCTGTAAGATGAGTCTTTTATGGAGTCCAGCATGAAGGAGTCCTGATTTCTTTGGGGGTTTTTTTGTACTTTTCACACACTCCTGAAGACAGGATTTGATGTATTTGGTAGCATAAAGGCAGATGGATTTTTATCTCTCCAGGACTGGGTAGCACTTTAACTGAAATATCATCTTCCGTTTCCATCTTTCCTATTTTAATAGAAGCTTTAGAATTTCATGCAACCTAATCAATTTAGGAAGAAACTGGTGTTTACACAGACTGGTTGTCTAATGCCCACATTGTTTTCATGCTTTACATCAAGGAAGGAAGGCTTGGTTTAATTCCTGCACTTTTAAATTGTATTTTGTCCCTTTCTTCTGCAGCCCTTCCAACCCCTTCCTTCAGAACAGCAGAGGGTAGGTGAGCCAGGCTACTCTGAAAAACATGGCAAAAAGTGGAGGTGCCTTGGGTTTTTATTCCATCCTTTAAAGAGACAGGAAAATAGGGAGAAAGATCTGCTGTTGATACTATGAAATAGACTTCCACTGTAATTAAGAGCCTGGGAGTTTTTCTACTTGCTTTTCTTACCCTGGTGTTGCAAAAGCTGGCTGTCCTGCTGGGATTTCTTTTTGGAATGCAGAGGTGTGTTCTAGCTAAGAGCATGTGCTTTGCCTAATAAGCTTTCCTAGCCAGTGAGCCCAGCTGGCTGCTGCAGTCTGCATTTGTTTTGTCTTAACTGATTTTTATAGCCATGCTTTAAATGAAACTAACACTTTTTACATTAAATGACAAACCGAGCACAATGTCCATAAATGAAACCCAACACTATAATCTACTAATTTTTGCTTTCAATGGGCAGCATTATATAACCAAGCAGCCTACTAAAAAGGAAGATGTGGAAATAATACTGGTGGGATGTGAATGGGGCTAAGCTGAAGGGATCAGCCTTTGTTGGAGGGAATGTCTATGTTGAGTTAAGGGTTTAGCACTTCCTCTCATAAATACAGAAGATGAGTGAAGAGAGTGGGGCCTGGCTGGTCAGCACAAAATGTTCTTGTCAAATCTTGGTATCTTTTGCTGTAGGTGATGATGAATGTCATCAACATGTAGCACTTTGCTGGAGTCCCCTGATGGGTTAACTTTCAGGGTTGCTGCAGTCTTGCAGCTACCTTGAGTTGATAAAAAGTGTTCAAACGCTCTGAAATTCAGCCAAATCTATCCAAATTATGAATGAACAGAAATGTTAGAAGGTAAAACGTGAAATAGAAAGTCTGTTCCAAAATATTCATGAATCATTGTTTACAGGTCTACCAGTGACACTGGAATTGTTGTGCAAGTTTGTTCTCCATGAATTTGTGAAAAATAATGTTTTTGTTCTGACTTTGTGCTGAATATGAACATTTTTCATATAGTACTAGTCAAATATACAAAGCTCTGGCCAATTCCTGCTTGGCTGTTAGTTTCAGTGGAGCTTTTTTAATATGATGGAGCAGCTGCTTGGAAATTAAATAAAGAAAAACCAAACCCATAACAACAATAATAAAACCACCACCAACAAAATATCTTTGTAACCTTGTTTGCATATTTATTCTCACAGATATAAGGGCAGAGATTTTTTTCTTCTAGTGAATTCAGATAGCTCAAAGCTGCTTTGAGCAGGAACTTCTCCTGTTGCTATGAGGGTGAGTGGCATCTGACCTGCACACAAATGTTCTTCTGGTCCATGTAGGCAGCTGTGTGAGCTGGGTCAGGGTGAAGGTTTGAATTTCTTTGCTGGTTCTTTTTGCTGCTTTTTGAAGAATTGCATTGGAGTGAAGTTCTGGACCTCTTTCTTTATTTTTTTCCTTTACACAAATGTCAGTGGACAGATTTAGGGCCTGGATGTCAACTCCATTCACTTCCAGGTTTGCCTCATGTTTATTAAACTGTGACTGATCAGAATCATGGTAAATTTTTTGGAGTCAAAATTACTGAGGGTGAAACCTCAAAAAAGACACAGATAATTGCATTTGCACTATTAAAAAGGGTAGACCTTTTTCATGTGACTTAAAAAAACCACACCTTTTTTTCCTTAGTAGCACTCCTTTTAGTAATTTGCAGAAGAGACTATGGAAAATGTCAGGATGAATTTCTGTGTGCTCCATTTAAAAAAATCTCAAATTAGAAATATGTCAGTTTAGGTTGCCTGAACTAAGCAGTGACACTAATATATAACTGATCTATTAATGGCCTGCAGGCAGCTGTGAGAAGGAAATATATGGATTTTTACTTAATACTCATGATTGGTACATTAAGAAAACAAACAAACAGAGTGGTGTTGAGTGTTCAGATATTGCTGGGAAAAAAACCTCAGAGATCTCTTCAGATGTAGTCAACAAACTGCAGTGAGGAAAGAATCCAGAACTTGCTTCTGTGAGGTTGTCATCCTACACTCTTCCTATAACTGAAACTTTGTTAAAATACTTAATAACCAAGTGGCCCTGATACCAGTGGGGCACATTGGATGACATTTCTGTTGTTTCTTGGTTCCCTATACATGATTCCAAATTTCTCTGTGTGGGAAGCACCCCTTCCCCGAGCCCTCCTTCACCACAGGAGGCAGAATTCCCTGTACCCTGATCTGGAGAGGCAGTCACAGTTCATCAGCACCTTCCTCCCAGCTCATTCCTTTGGGAGGAGGGTAACATGCACATATTTTGCAAAACAAGTTAATGTTCTAAATACATCACGAAGTGTTAGAACATACTTGGCTGTACAGTCAATGGAAAAAGACAGAAGCTCTTTGCTAAGAATCTGTCGCCCACCTTCCTACATACTTTGTGATTAATGTTTATTTTATTATTGTAGGATTGCAGCAATTTGCAAACTCTTTCAATGGATAAAGGAGTAAATCCCTGTCACGAGAATGCTTCTTTCCCAGCTGTTTTTCTGAAGATGCTTTCATTCATCTTATCAGTTTTAATGTGAGAAATCTAAGGTCCTTTTCAATTCCAGAACATATTTTATGGTCATATCGCTTTAGTAATGTTTCTCCTATGCTGACCTGCCTGTCTGTAGAGTTCAGAATATCCATCTGTCTAAATCTTGTCCTCTAAAGGGTGAATTGCAATTCTGACTACCTCTGTCTTATCTCCATAACTTTAGGCTTGCAGATTTGCATAAAATTTTGTAGTGAATGAGAGACCTCTCATTTAACTCTAGTAACATGAATTATTAATTTGTTTTTTATTGAGGTGTGAGGAAACAATACGCTTCAGCTTACTGGATATCAAACATGCTCTGTGCAAGCACATTGAGAATTTACTTTCATTCTGTGGCTGTTCCTCAGCAGTAATGTGCAGGTTGGCTTGGAGTATTCCTGAGCATGAATAGTCAGATGCTGACTTCTTAAAATCACTAGTGAAACTAGACAAGCAGAATTTCTAATTTCATATATATGTCATATATAAGAATTCAAACAAGTCTTGGCAAATCAGCAGTAGATGTGCCCTATTCAGTGTGGCCTTGGGGTTTATAAAATCATAGAATGACTTGGCTTGGAAGGGACCTTAAAGATCAATCAGTTACTAATAGATGCCCTCTGTCATTCTACTGCTGCTCATTTTCTCCTGTTTGTCCTTTTTTTTTTTTTTTTTGCCATATTGGTCCCATAAATAAGTCACACATGGAGAATCTGTGCTTGTAGCATCATCCCATCCATCTTTCCTACCAGCAGAATTACTTTGACTTTGATCTGAACTAATTAAGTCCCTGTATTTTTATGGCTATCATAGAGTAGTTAAAGAAAAGATAGCTGGAATGTGTGCTCTCCCAAATGAGCCTATAGGAGTTGTTAGGACTTTGATCCTGAAGTTTCTTTTCTCTTTCCTTTCTGAAAGGGTGCTATCTAGAGTATTTCCATCCAAGTATTGTGGCAAACTTCCCAAGAGCATTCCTGTTTCCATAGGAGGAATCCCATTTCTTAGTTTTACGCAGGGCAAAATGTAATCTCTGCAGCCTGGGCAGGGTTTAGTAAGACTCTGCATAACATCAGGCAGGTTTGGCTGTTCAGCTTATTCCTTGAATTGCTTCCCCAGTCACGTGCCCACAGAAGAGATCAATACATTACCTAATAGGACATTTAAAAACATTTCCAGGATTTGCTGACGTGGGGGAATGGTGAGGGGAAGGAATAGATTTTGCACTCGATCTGAGCACTCACTGCTGCGGTCTTGGCAAGCCCCTTGTCCTCATGTGGAATTTGCTGCTGCAGTGGTGCATTGCAGGAAATAGATAAAAATCAACACACAGAATGTGTCCATGCAATGGATATATCCAGGGAAGGAGCCGTGCATTTGAACCTTAAGAAGCTTATGTGTTTTCACAAGGCAAATAGACTTCCCACTGTTCAAAGAATCTTACTATAGAAGGACACGTGTTTTAATTTGAATAAGGTCCATTATTTAAATGGTTTAAAAACACAATAAGCTCTTAACTGCATCTTTTATAGAGTACTTGAGAAATCATTTAGCTTTGTAAATGCTGGTGGAGGGGATGAGCGCCTACCAAAGGAGAAGCAAAGAAGCAATTTCAGCATAGTCATTTGACTTCCAGAGAATTGCTTTGTTCTTGTTGAAATACGAATTTTTAGTACTATGACTATGTACGGGAAAAGCAGAATTACATTTTTAGAGCATCCTCCTATTTTTTCTTCTAGCTCATGCTGTCTTTTAAATTGCACAATTCTTATTTTCCTCCCAAGTTTTGCTTCAGCCTTGAACCTGTTGCAGAATTTCATGTAAAACAAAAAGAAATGGAAAAAGTTACAAAAATCATAGAGATTCAATATCTTTCTCTTGAAATGATACATTATCCAGAATAAGGAGAGCAGGAGAAAAATCTGTATGTAGAATTAATGATAGCTACTCAGTTCTCTGTTTTGCCCCCAGATATAATTATTAATTTCATCTGAGTTATGTAGCTGTGGATTGACTTGCAGTGTTCTCTTGCTGAGAGCCCTTGAACCAAAGTCATGTTTTTGTAGCTTGGATAGACTTTGACTACAGCGTGGTTCTCATTTAACAACATCTTCATTTCAGAGTGAATTCAGAAATATCTGTTGTATTTCTTTTGAGTATTGTCCAAGCATGTAATCCCTATCAGATGAAAGAGTAAAAAGTTTCCTCAAGTTGTTTTTTAGCATATTCAGTGCTTTCCTTTTTGTCTTCCACAGTTTTTTCAGTTACAGACAGAAGTAGGACTCACTGGAATCAGCAGCAAGCTGCTCACATGGTCATAATGGTATATTTTTATTTACACTCCATTTGAGAACTGTGATGTTGTTTAACAGCTTAGACCATTTCATCTTTAATTATAAATTGTGATATTGTTGTCTTCAAACTTGAAGCAGATGGTCAGAGCCAAGTGTCCTGTTCAGTCTGGGAGAGCTGTGTAGACATCTCCTCTCTGCCTTTTTTTTTTTTTTTTTTTGGTTCTGCTGCTATCTGAACATTTAAAATAGACATTTAGAATAACCCAGTTTATGAAGTTACCTGTGTTTTTCTGACCACTAACCAAACTCAAAAATTGCCTAACTAGTTCACAGTTTTGCTGGTACAAATAAAACCTTTATGGGTACCCCTGACCTCAGTGGGTCTGAAAAGAAAATTTACAACATTGATGGCATGTTGTTTTAAAGACAAAATTGACATTTCTAATTGGACAGTGTAATAATTAAGACTTGCAGGAAGTGAGTGAACAATGCTTAAGTTGATTTTTAAATTATTTAAAGCTGATGTGTCAGAGCAGTGCACTGACTCAGAGTAACTGAATCATCCTATCAGCATATGGAGGAGTGATTTATATGCCATATCATGGAGAACTGTAGAATCAATTCCCTCTTTTTGTCTCTTCAACTCTAAGAACATGGCTTTGAAATTTAAATTATTTAAATTTCTGAAATGTCCCGGCCCCTGTGCTGGTGGCTGATGGATTTGTGACAGGCTGGTGTCAGGAACACAGCAAGGGGAGTCTGGGAGTAAATACAGACTAAGGAGTGACAGAATTTTCTAAGGCAGATTTGACCCATTTTTGTTACTCTTGAGGTGCAGAGCACTCGAGAGTAATAAATGCTCTTGGCTGTGCTTTAATACTGGCTCTGTCCTCCCCCAGGGCAGAAGAACCACCAGGGTTGGAATAGCCATAGGGTCTCCATCTCAGCAAAGAGAGAAGCAGTGGTTGGTTTCGTGGCCTTTTGTGATTATCTGTCCTTTTTTCCTTTCAGAAAATAGGCCAAGGGAAGCACACTGTTCATCACTCAACATGAGCTGCTGTGGCTGCTTTAGATCTGGAAGAGAATTGGTTGCAAGATGAATGAATAAGAATAAAAATAAAACTCTGTGTCCAGGCTGTGATCTAAACATAGTGAGGGGAATAGAATAGGCAGAAATTCCCAGAAAGGATTGACTGTTCCTAAAATGTGAATATTAAGGCCTGGAACACTGAATATGTGAGGAAATGTTTAAATTTTCCTTCAGTGTCTTGATCTGTGGCCTGGTGAAGGCATTTGCTCTTCATAGCTGAAAATTTTCAGTCTAAGGTCTCTGGCTTTCCTGGTTTGGGTTTGTTTTTTCTTCTTTTCCCTGTTCTGCTGTTAAGGTAATGAACACTGCAAACCTTAAATCAGTCTCTTGACTTCATGTGTCTGTAAGGGATTAAGAATTCAAGAAAGCAGAGTTTTATTGCAGGAACTGTCACAGATTCCTAAGGCTCTGCACAAGTGTTGCTTTCACCTTCTTTCAAGTCCTCTGAACACAACCTTGTAAGGAATAGTTAGGCAGAGCTGAGGTAACACAAACACTGCTCCTAGGGAACAAAGCAGGTTATGGAGGCAGAATTTCCCACATATACCTGTATTCTCTAGGTGCCCAACAAACACCTAATCTGCACCTAATCTGTGCAGACTGAGAATAAAGTTTTTTCTGATGAAAGTTTGGGCTGGAAAATGAAGCATACCCACCAAAAACTTCCAGTAATGACTATAACATGTTAGAAAATTAAATACCTTTTTTTTTTTTTTGATGTATCTAAACATTACATCTGTTTTACAGAAAAAGCTTACTTTAAAAGATGGGGAAATAGAAGTAGATTTGGTTGGGGAAGCTTTTACTTTCGTAATGCTACAAATTTGTACCTGATCTGACATTGCAGGCATCCAGAACCGGTATTTGCTTTAAGACTGCCTTAAGAATCTGCTTCTTTGTGTTAATTGTGAACACAAATAGGCTGGCAACACCTTCCTTATGATCTTTTAACCTCCCAAGCCTCCCACTGTCTTGTTAGTGCTACCTGGATCATCTTTTCCCCTGTACCTTTGTGGTGGGTTTGTTTTGCAGACTGTGAAAGGTAGGAGGTCTTTGGCTTATAAGCTTGTAGCTAAAAACCTCTCTGTTCTCAAAGTGCTTTGATATATTTAGTGTGAGCATAAGAGGCAAGACTCCTAAGTACCACAGTGGAAAACTTCTAAAAAGATGTTTTCCTCTTATCATATACAGTTAAATAAAAATTGTACTTTTAAAGCTATTTCTGAAATAGCTGCAGATATGGAAGGAGAGTTTGTAATAGCTCAGGTCACTGGATGCCTCTTGCTTTCCCTGCACCCTTGGCTTTGTAGGGATGGTTTATTTCCATTGCCATTGGTTGATTTGAGGAGCCAGTATTACATGAAGTTGAAACAGGTTTGTGGGTTTTTAGAATGGCTGATGCTCCTGCCCTGTGTGAGCTTGGTGCTTTAGGTGGGGCCTGAGCTGGCCCAAGACAGCAGAGCAGGAGCAGAGCAGAGAAGTGCAAGGGCAGAACATCCGTGGATGTGTTCATTTTCTCCACTGCTGTTCTGGTGGTTTGATGGTAAACTAGTAATAAGCTGTTCTGACAATTGGGTGAGTTGTGGAGTGTCAGCACTCTGGATTTTGACCTAGTGATGCCTGCTGCTTTCTTTTTTAACTCATTTTGTATCATGACTGTTCACAACCTTGAGAGCAGTTTTAGAGGTGGATTTGTGACTTGTCTTACAGGTGATCACAGGCAGTTCCCTTGTGTGTGTCTTGCACTAATGTTTGCACTCTGTTCTGCTGGGCTAGACCTCCTCTTTAGAGGGTACAAAACCATTGCTGGGCTCTGGGGCTGTGACAGCAATACAGGAGATCAGTGAAGGGTGAGACACTGCAGAGGGAACTGAGATGCTGTCAGAGCTATCAGTAACTCTCTGCATGTGCATACACCATTTATATCGTGCAGGACCATTCTTTCCTATCATTTAAAAAAGTGATTATAATCTTCCAGAAGAAAAACATTCAAGGCCTCTTCTGGTTTCTGTGTGTGGTTGGATGTCAGAGTGAAAATAAAGGAGACAGACAGAGGTTCAGTATGGATTGAAGGAAGACTGGCTGGGGACATGAAAATGGGGGATTGTGTATGGAGAGGGGAGAGAATGGGGTGAAAGATGGAGAGTGGGATACCTGAGGGTGAGGATAATGCAGGAGAAAAGCAGGAAGGGAGTAGAACAAAATGAGAGAGCAGAATAATAGTGAGAGAGGGTGTGAAGGAAGAGGCAAACTCTGTCTTTGATAAGGAAGGGATGTTCCTGCATCTTGGAGGAGCAGTGACAGGTTGATTCTGTAGCTGAAATCTAAAGTGTCCAGACCATAAGCAAGACCTAACTTGCTTTTTTAAAAAGTTGAATCCTGTTTGAAAACAAGCTGGTGATTGTATGGATCCGACTGATTCTCATTACTCATTTGCAATATTCTGTTTCATCTTAGACTGTAGCCTGAAGAGATGTGAGCAGGGGTGGGAGTATTATGAAACAAAGTAATTTGATTATTTGGGGTGGGGTAGGAGGGTGGCAGCTTTGTTTTAACTTAACAAATTGTTTAAAAGCACAGACAGATGAGAAGGAGGCAGCTAATCTGGTTAAGAATAGCCACTATGGTTTTTGATATTGATTTCTTTCTGCACTCTGTCTTTTAACCTTGTTTTCCTTCAACTTTTGAGAACCCATCTTGAGCCATACTGAACAAATAGAGGATATGGATAAAATAGCTTCCTTTCAAGAGGTGATTGAACTTCTCTTTCAACTTACCACTAAACTCCTTATACATTCTTCAATTTCTCTTGATTTCCATTGCAGTAAAAACTCTTTAAGATACAAATTTTCTGCCTTTTAGCCTAAAATGACCAGCTTTTGCATGCTTGTTATGTCATGTGTTTACAATACATTTAATGCTAAAAGATTTATTTTTAGCTGGCTCAGTAAAATAGCTGGTTGCTGGAGTTGTTGTCATAGCAGCAGTCTTAACAGATAGGCTGATCCTATTTAGCTTTTGCAGCCAACGAGCGGCCGTTAGGCAACAGTTTGACAGTTCTGCAGCATTTTTCTAAAGATGGAAATTGTGCTGGTGGTGGTGAATTTTTTTTGGCCCAACTTTAAAATATTTCTTTCTGTAGGTGTGTGGAGTTCGATTCAACATTTTCCCCTAACAACTTATGATAACTTTGAATACACAACGTGTGAGATTCAGAAGTTAAGGCTTAATTTGTAGGAGCTTGAAAATAAATTACATGGTGCAACATATTGCAAGCTGGTTTGATGATTTTTTTTTAAAAAAAAAAGCCAGAAGTATTCTGAGAGAAAAATGCCAGACTAGAGAACAAGATTGTGCATCATTTGTTCAGCAGTAATTTTAAGTCGTGGCAGACTGGGCAAATATTACCAAAGGATTTTGTGGGTTGTTTTTGATGAAATGCACTGCCTGGGTTAGGTGATACCTTAGGATTTTAATAATCCCAATTCTTATTTTTTTATTATGAAGAGAAGAGGGTCCTTCTATATTAACAAGCAAAGAAATAGTGTTTTCAAATTAGGCTGTAAAATCAGTCATAGCTCTAAGTGTTCTTTGTAGCTCTAAGCTGTTACAGAAGTTCAGTTGCCCTCAGACGTAGGTCTGAATGCAGTTCTGAAATGAAAAGTGAATTTACTGCTAGGAATTTCTCCTGTCTGTAAGTTCCAGTCAGATGGTATTGAACCTAAATTACTTTCAGTGTGGTTGAGCAAAATACTTACTCCCAAAACTCTCTTAAGTCTCTTATTGGACAGAGTAATTTAAAAAAAAAAAAATTTGAAGTACCTAAGTTTAATGCTAAGAGATGAGTTTGGATGCTGTTACCTTAGAGTGCTTCAAATATGATTAAGAGTCAAAAAGTCTGTTTAACCTTCCAATGACTTTTTTTGGTCCTTAAGCCCACTTGTTAAAACATATTGGTATCATAGAGTGTCATATCAGGGATGTGTACTTATTAATTTCCAGTGAACCAAGGCAACTTTCCTCAGACCTACCCACTCTGGGTTTTGGGGAATAGTTCAGCCCATTGCTTTCAGCTCCTGGTTCAAAGCCAGTCTCAGAATGGCAAAGGCAACTTCTTTAACTCTGGCTGGTATGGATTTGATATTATGCCACTGTTTTGTGGATTAATACAGAAAAATCTAATGAGGGAATCTGGCAGAATCTCCCAGCAGAGAAATGAAATATCATATACCCACACACATTTTAATGTTCAAGTTACATTACAGCTTTTGAGTGCACCAAGGAGGTCGGTGCTGTGAAAAAGCAGAGTTCTTGCCATGGTCCCACCACCCAAACTCCTGCCTCTTCACCACTCAACCTCCCTGCTGGGAGCTGCTTTCCCCGGCTTCTGGTGTTCACCTGAATCCTGGGACCTGCTCCCTGATAGCACTTGGAAATCTCTTGGGCAAATGGAAGAGTTTTCTGTGTCATTTCCAGCTGGTGATTTGGTCACATGAGCACAGAACAGCTTCCCTGCTGTCCTGCACCCTTCCAGAGGCTCCGAGCCAAGGGAGGGGCGGCCCTGGGAGCTGTGCGTGGTTACCTGGGCTGGGGGGTGCTTCTGGCACTCACAGTCTGTGTCTCTTTTGCTCTTTCAGGCAAAGTCGTGCATTTGTCACATGTGTGGTGCCCACCTGAACAGACTCCACTCTTGCCTCTACTGTGTCTTCTTTGGCTGTTTTACAAAGAAACATATTCACGAGCACGCGAAGACAAAGCGACACAATTTAGGTGAGTTCTCATCCCTGTCCAGCTCATCATCCTCTGTGTCATCACTGTCCAGGCCACTAGAGTGATATTTTCTTGCAGTTACCTCATTAGGCACTATGAGAGATCATTTTATTTGTGGTTTGGGTCACTTTAGTGGCATTATTCTAAACTTGGTGCTTAAACTTCCGTTACATCACTGTTAAGTTTATCTTCACAACTTAAAATTTCCTTAGTAGCTTGGTATTTATGAATTAATGTCATCTATAAAAATGTGAGGAGGCAGAGGTTTGGGTTTTTTTTTTTCCTAAGTGTTAAAAATGGTGGGTTTGATGCCTGGAACTAGAACATTTATTTCAGTAAACTTCTTTTTCAGGAGGTCATGTTCACTTCTTTTCTTGCTGAGGAAAACACCCATCATTTCTATCACAAAGAAGGCTAATCAAGTAGCAATCAGAATTATTTAAAATGCTGAAGTTTGTGGGTGGGGGGAGTTTCTTCATTTTTCTGTGTTGGCTTCTTGTTTCTGTTGGGGTCAGTAACCTAAGTAGTAAGAAAATAGTTTAATTCATGTGGAGTACCTTTCCCTCAGCACTCTCCAAAAATGCTGGTTTCGAGGCCAGTAAGTTCTGTTCTGTCAGCTTTGGTGCTATTTCATGTTCAAAACCAAAAGCCTTTGGTTTTGTTTCAAATTAACTATTGCTTGTAGTTCAGAACATTTTTGACTTAAAATGCAAAATCCTGATCTATATCCTGTATTAAAATTCTGTTTTAAAATGAATGGATAAAGTTTTTCTCCAAATTAAAGTACATTCTTGGTGGAATGATGGAAGAAACAGGGAAAAAAAGGCATTATTTCATGGCATAGACTTCCTTTTGACCAGCATGGCCACCATTCCTAATTTAATTTATCCTAAGTGCTTATGGAATAAACTGTCTTTATTTTCCTTGAAGACAGAGAAGCTCCAGAAGGCCAACAGTGCTGGGTACTCCTGTGCTTAAGAAACGGGTGTGTAAATTTACTATTTATGGAAAAGATGATTTAAACCAGGAGATGGTTATAGTTTCTTCCTCCATATGTGTCAAGGAAAAAAAAAAGATGAGGCTCACTAGTGGTATAGTTTAAGTTTGTAAATGTCTTGAAAAACAGAATACTGGAAAATAGTACTGAAAATTCCATCATGGTATGGTTGAGAGCCCTGGGACTGCTCAGCTCACGGGAGAGGCTCAGGGGAACTTCATGAATGGGCACAAATACCTGAAAGAGGGGTTTAAAAAGTGTCTTGGGCTCTTTCTAGTGGTGTCCAAGAGGCAGAGAGGACAAAGTGCAGTACAGGAGCTTCTGTCTGATTATCACACAACTGTGAGGTGACCAGGGACTGAAATGAGTTGCCCTGAGAGGCTGTGGAGGGTCTGTCCCCAAATATATTCAAAATACATTCAGAATCTCTCTGGACATGGGGCTGGGCAAGGTGACCCCAGAGGTACCTGCCAGCCTCAGCCATTCTTTGAAAACTGAAAATACCAGATCAACCCTGTGTGACATCTTTTAATTGCTTTTTGCAGAGAGCGATCTCAAAGAGCTTTTAAAGTAAATTCATTAGCTGAAATTATTTTGGAATCTTTACCAAGGCAGAAGTACAAATTATTTGAGGTAAACTTGATGAATTTTTGGTAAGAGGGGTGTGTGTGTATATAAAACAACCTTTTGTGCTAATACAAGTTTATGGCCACTTTTAAGGTTTAAAAAATACTTTGCTAAATCGAGACTGTCAACAGTATTTACCTGTTTATATATGGACAATTTGTAAACACTGTAATATTTTTACCACTAAACTTAACATATTTATGGAGAACCTTTTTAAAAAGCTTTTTAATAGCACACATTTTCAGCCACTGTTTATATGTTTGAGAAGCTTAAATTCAGGTTATTTTTTGTGCAAGGTAGAATTTGCTGTTGTCTGCTCTAGTGATTTAGCTTCTGTTTCCTTAAAGGAAAACCAAAACTGGATGGAGGAGGGAGATTCCTAAAGATGCTCTTGCTTAAGGACTGTTGTAGTTACTGTCCTGGCACTAGACAATTAAGACTGTGTCAGATAAGGTACTTCCCAAAAGGAATAGCCTTTAGATAAAAAGGGCGAGAGTTAATTAAGCCAAAGCACCAAATACTTTACTGAATCATCCCAAAAAGGATTCTTTTGCAGCTAAATATAAATTATTTGGTGCACAAATACACATAATGTGAAGATTGTGCAAGTGACTGCTTGATTTCTAGTTTTGGAGATTCCTTTCTCTTTTTTTTATGTATGTTTTGGCGTTTAATTTCCAGCTGCATGTGAAATGAGCTTTAAAAATATTTCTGTAGTTTTACTAGTGCTTTTGGTTGCTTTTCATGCTGCAGTTTTAGTTGGGAAAATAACATCTGATAGGCAAAAACAAGTTAAGTGCTTTGAAATTCTAAAATGAAGAGGAATTATTTTAAAGCACTTGGTGACTTTTTGCTGAGCCAACATCAGTCTCCATGGAGACAGGCAGGAGCTGCACACTTAATCACAGTTGTAAGAAATACCATGGATTTCAGCTGTAACAGCTGTCTGAGCATGGCAGGGATGTGTTTGCAGCTCTCTGCTGTGTCTTTCAGGAGGCTCCAGCATCATATTCCAGAGTGGTTTTAAATATATCCCTTGCTATCTCTGCTTCCCTGAAGCATCTAAATAAAGCACTCACAATCTGACCTTACAGTGATACCTGTGCTCTTGAATCTGCCTCCCTGTTCAGTGTATATTAATAATGCTGTACTTAATTTAATGTATTCCTTGAGTTGTGGCTGTGGGTGACAGGTAGGTGAGGTGAGATCCAGCTATAGGAGCTGCTTTTTTTAATCCCTGCAGTGCTCAGTCAATCTCTGGGACAATCTGATATTCCCACTGGGCTCTGGGTGTCTTTTGTGAGGAGTTGTGAAATGGTGAGAGCAAAGTCCTTGCTGATCTCTTCTGGGATTTTTCCTATTTTTGATCCTGTCAGATGTTTCCTTTTCCCCACCTGTAGGAACCTGAACTATTCCAAACTGTTCTTGTTGGAACTCTTGTATGATTCTCAATATCATCATCATACTTCACTTTTCCAGTTCTGATGTGTCCATTTCTGGTGCCAGCCCTTTGCATTAAGACAGTTTGCTGTGCTAATGCATTCTTAGTTAATACTTCCATGACTTCTATTTTGTGCTTCTTAACCTGCTGTTCAGCACAGAGCTGATATTGTTACTTGGGAGCTAAACTCAGGGACTCCAAAATTTCTTTTCTGATTGGTGTTACTTATCTGCCTCTTCAGTGGCTGGAGTTTCACTCTTGGTGTTATTGCCTATTTGCTAAGTAACTTGAAATCCTTCTGGAGCTATTTTGATTATCCTAAATTAATGTGTGCCATGGACATACGCTGTCATCTTCCTAAATAATCCTTCCAGATCAGGTTCAACACCTGGGGAATCTGCTGGTGGATTCTATCCTTGTAAAAATTGATGGTCTCTTCCTTATCTTTTCTACAGCTGCTCAGTGAAGGAAAATACACAGTAACTTAGTTCCAGAGTAGCAGAAGCAGGAAGATGTCTGTGAGCAGTAGCTCTAAAAGAGAAGAGAGGTTGGTACTATAAAGTTCATCTCAAAACCATAGCAGTGATTCATTTATCAGTTTCCTGATTGGGACTGAAAAATCCTGAGCAGACACCAAATGAAGTTTTAGTATTTTGAGTGAATATTTTTCTTTTACATAATACTGTTTTTCTAATACACACATACTCTTAGCTGCAGAAAAAACCCACTGATATAGGGCTTAGGACAATCTATTACAGATGGCCATTCTGAGTTAGACTAGTTCAGTTATGGTATCAGAGCTCTGTGGAGAAGTATTTATTTAAACTCCCTGCTGAGGAGCCAACTCGTGCATGTCCATGCTGTGCTTCTCTCTATTAGAGATGCACTTTTAACACCTGAACAGTGCCTCTGAAACAGCACCTCTGCAGCTTTTGGGTGAAGTCTTCATCTGCTCTGAGGCCTCATGCTGTAGCTCAGGAATTGAGGGAGGTGAATTAACAGGAGTGAGGTTCAGTGGTTTAAAGACTAAGCAAGAAACAGTTGCAAGACTGAACTATTATTCCATTTCTATAGACACTGGCAAACAGTTTATGATGATGTTGGTCCTGTTAGAGTACATTCATTATTTATCAGATCACAAACTGTTTCTTAAGGAGCTGTTTTCTTTAAGTATATGCTGATGTAAAATTCAGTCCAATAAATATATTTGTGGTGAGAGGAACTGGGTGGGTGAGCCTGATAATAATGCTCATAGATTAAGTTGAGGATTTTTGGTACAATTCAAAAAGCTTCTACTTCCTGTAGAAAACAAATAACTAATTTTTTTCATCTGATTCAGAGGAAACATGATAGAAAGCTGGTTTCTATACTGAAGTTGGTAAAATGGAAAAACCTGGTTACTGCTGTTAATTCATACCTGTCTGAAATTTAATGTATAGAAATAGAACACTTCTGGAAAGGAATGACAGTGAAAGCTGTTTAATTTTCATTTGAGTTGGAAGTTATTGACTGTAGTGTTGATTCTGTCAGTCCTTTTTTAAACAGCAGAGGTTTTCATTACACCCTATGTGAAAAGGGCAGTTAAAGCTGTTCCCAGCACAGTTTACGGCAGTGCTGGAGTAGCAGTTTGGTTTTTCTGTTCACATTCAGGCTCAGAAAGTGGTAGAAAAGGTCATCTGGGCATTTTTACCAGCCTCTTGATTTGAGTTCTAATGCTTTACTTGGTGATGGTGTGGAGAAGTCTGTTGAGGAGGTGAAGGTGAATGGAAAGCAGCACACAAGCAGTGTTCTGTTCTGTCAGAGATGGATTGTGTCACATTAATATGCCTTTTTGGACTCAGCTGATTTTCACTGAAAAAAAGGAAATAACACTGAACCTGACTTGTCTGGATCAAGCAAAAGATTTGACATTTTACTCCTTGGAAATTATTACTTGAGGTAGAAGTGGCAAGGATCAATATGAGAATCATGGTGCATAAGAGGCAGGAAAAAGGGAAATTGATGAATGAACTGAAAGCAGAGTGTGTAGGACACAGACTTAACTAGCAGAACCAGTCCTGGTTTACTGCTGTTTTCTGGTAATTGAGGAGAAGGAATTTTGTCCATGTGTGAAATTCCTGATGGTCACAAAGTTCAGAGGTGTTACTTGTACTCAGGAGGGCTGGGTAGCCCTGTGAATTAAATAACCTCAGTGACTCCAGCAAAAAAATAAAAAAAGAGGCGAGATTTGATAGCAGAAGGTACAAAATACTGTACTTCAACATAATATCCTTGTGATGCCAACTGGAGGATCATTGATTAGAAGAGGAGGAAAAGGAGGAGAGCATTTTGGATGCACAGTTTGCAGGATATGGCTTAACTTCCAATATTCCTGATTGCCATGAACAATATTTGCTGCTCTGGGGTGTATTGTGCAAAGTATTGCAGGGAAATCCTCGTTTGCTCATGCAAGGCAGGTTCCAGCGTGGCATTACTGGGCCTTAGCTCAAGCTTGGAGGCAGCAGGAAAGGAAAGTTCATTGGAGCTGTCTTCTGCTGGGAGCTGCTCTGGAAGGTGCAGGTAGTGATGAGCTCCTACCAGCCATCCCTCAAAAGCTCCTTTTAGAATCAGAAAGTACTCCTGAACAGTTCTCTCTATACCTGGAATATTCTTATCCCTCAGAAAGCCAACTGGCTGACTTGCCTGTGTATTGCCAGCTCTGGATGTATCTGCTCGCCTCAGACCCAGTCACAAACTTCTGTGCAGTTCTGGATCTTGCTGCTGCTTCCACTGAAAATAGTGTTTTTCAGATAAGTCTCCACTGTTGTTCAGATGGGAATATGCAGATGAGTAGAAGCAGTTTGTATCACATCACGTGCAACAGCTCAAAACTTGGTGACTGTGATTTGGGGATTCATCCCCCAGATTTCTGAAAAAACCCCCAGCAAGATGAAGTAAGGGAGTGTTTAACAATTTCTCTCCTTTAAACCTGCATAATATTTTGTGGGATCAAGAAGAGGTGCTCAAGAAGAGGAGGATTTAATTCTTCTCAGTTTTCAAAGGTTTGCTGCAAAGAGGGGGACTGTGGGAGGTTGTAGGGTCAGAGGCGGGCAGGGAGAAGACTGAAAAAAGGTAAAATATGTTTTATAATAGGACAACTTAAGTGTAGGAATACTGCAGCCTGCTCCCCAGTATATTGAGGCATGCACCATATGTAGGTACTGTGTGTGTACAAGTCTGAATGAGGTCAGGGAGCTGGAATTAATATTCCACTCATAACAACTTAACATAAAATGGTTTGACACACTGTGGTTCCTCTAAATTAACAGTTAAAAGCATATTTGCTATCTGGATTCCATAGGGATAGCAGGACATTTTTTTTCTTCATCTTATCTTTCCTGGCTTGGATTCATATGGAGTTGTAGGATGATATTCTAGACCATCACAGAGTGTACAGCACAGGGGCTGCCCATTTGGCTCCTGTGTTAAGTGGTTTGCAGGATAGTATTGGGTGCTTGCCATGTTTGGATTGCAGGCAAATCAAATTTAAACATTAAAATTCTAACTCTATATGGGGCCAATAGGCATCTTGGAGACTTCAGAGCCACAAAAACACTTCTCACCTGTTGGCTCCTGGTTTGAAAAAAGAAGAAAAAGCAGCACTTAATGGAGTACTTCTGTCTTGAGTATTAGGAGAAGATACTGAACGTGAGGATGAAGGATAATGCTTGACTATGACTGTAGTTTTTAGTGTGGATTAAAAGGTTTTGGCAAAAGAAGGATTTGCTTTCATTTGTTTTTTTTCCCCCTGATGGTACAGACCTGCAGTTCTCAATGGCTGGATCATCATTTAGCAAAAGTAGTCCCTTTTCCACCTCTTTTCCTTCCTTATCAGTTCAGGAATTCTGACCTGTGGTGCAGATTCCAGGTGCCAGGAAATGGGGAGGAAGGCAATCAGATGCCTGCTTTGTGCTGACAGATCAGAGACAAGATCCAGTGGAGAGCTGGCTGAAGTTTAACAAATCACTTCTTGGGAACCTGAGCCAATTACCTGGAATGGGTTTAATGATTAACAGTCAAGGTGAGAAATCAGGGAGCTTCAGATGCTGGCTTAAAATGGTCTGAAAGAATTGCCAATTTACTCTTCTTTGTTACAGAAGTTAAAGAAAATGCAGGTGACTTGCATAGAACACAGAGTGTTGATTTGAGGTTGATAATATGCTAGGACAGAGTCACAGAAATTCACAATGGAATTCATTTCAGTACAGGCAAAGACTGACCTGAATTCTGAGTTGCTGCTGGATGGGTTTTTTTTTCTACTTGAGTTCACCCAGTGATCCAAGAGAGATGATACCAAAACGTGATTCACAAATATCTCCTCTCTGATGAATTATAGCCAGTATTAGGGTGAACTATCCCATTCCCAGCTGAGCAAAGTCAGTTCTTTTCACCTGGATTTTTCAGAAACTGAACATCCAAGGTTTTTTACCTGGATGAGATGTACACACTCTGGACGTGGCACACTTCCCTGCTTTGGTTGTGTTCCCATCATCTCTGGTCTCTCTAACATTTTCACAAGTATATCAGTGGGTATAGTTGGAAAAGTAAAGCACTTGGGCTTAAGTAAACACTTTACTTGGCTCCCAGATGCAGTTTGAAGCCTTTTTGTCGCCGGATTTAAACTTTCACCCCAGAGGTGTTGTTTTCTTAAAACTTAGTGTTCCTTGCACCAGTAGATAAAGTTGTTGTTGTTCCTGCATGATCTTCTGTGCTGCCTCTTTGTTTCTCCAAGCTGATAGTTTTATTTTTAAATTAAATATAAAATGTATTTTCATTCCTCTCTTGGGTTGCAGCTGCTTATAATTTTGTATGTAAAGGGGTATGAGGAGATCAGACTTTAGAGGAAGGGAAGCTTCTTGTCAGCACAGAAGGTGCAGAAGCAGCAAAGAAAATTCCAGGAAGTCTTTTCATTCTTAAATTACTTTGCCTGTGATCACCAAGTAGGTATTCTGAATTCCTAAACCAGGAATCTAGATTGATCAAATTTAATAAAATTACATTGTGATTCTTTTAAATTGCTTTTGGTTCTTCCTTGTGGAAGAAAAGGGTAGATTTCCACTTTATTTTCCCAGGGTAATAAATTCTGTATGTGTATTAAGTTAAAACTGAAGTTTACTGTTTTCATCCCCCTGTACCTTCCTGAGAGAAGGGCTGGAGTAGTTTTAGGAAAAGCAGATTCTGGAAGTTGGGAGTAGCAGCCATTCCAGGGGGGCTCCCTAAAGGAGATGTTCATCGTGAGGAATGTGGGACATCCTGGCAGACTTGGCAGTGGGTTAATGCAAAACACCTGGGCATTATTCCTAGTTTGGTAGATCCCAAACTTTTTATGAATTTGAGGCCTTTTTGTTGGTTTTGTGATCCAAAATATCATTGCAAATACCAGTGGTGAAATCTGCTACATGTGCATTCTCATGCTTTACTGTTGAGTTTTTTATGGAATTCTCTGGCCAGATGTTTCAGTTTGGGATAGAGCTTCATGGCACTTTAGTTTAAAACAAAAAAAATTTAGCCTAACAATGACGTGAAACTTGTTTCATTACCCCCAGTCGTTTGAGGGAGAAAGTTTTGTGTGGACTTTGTCCTTTGGGTGTGGTGTAACTTCAGTCAGTGCTAAGGAATTGCTCACTTGGGAAGAGTTTCTGTCAGTAAAACAGTCCCTTCAGTGGTTCCTCTGTTCTTCTTCGCCTCAAGAAAACCAGCAGAAGAAAGCTCAAGTATATTTCAAGGGAAAAAAAGTCAAAATATATTAACCTGAAGCAATTAACTTCCAAACTTGGCTGCTCAGGAAAAGAGTCCACTAGCAATGTTCTGGCTCCACGAGAGACTCCTGCTCTTCCTCCGTGCTGTGGCCAGGCCTGTGTGGCTGCCTTGTCACTGGTGTTGGAGGTAATTTGTCCAAAAACCCCTTGCAGACATTAAAAAGACATTGGAAGTGTTGGCAAATGTACAACTGCATTGTTCCCATAAGTGTGCTGGAGAGAGGCTATTTCCTCAAGAGTCCTTAATCAGGTGTTGGACAATTCTGGCTTTAACTCCACTGGTGTTTGTGTGAAACTTTCTGATCCTGTAAAACAGAAATTCCTTCTGCTCTGAACAAGTGGTTTGTGGAAGGTGGTCTCTTGTTGGTTTAGATCTTGACATCTCTATTTCATTGCTCAGGCATGTAAATCCAGGAAGAAAGAAAAATAAGGAATCCTCTGAGCACAGCTATGCCTCCGCATTCTGATGGTAAATTTTAACTGTTAGTGCTCACAGAGTCGTATTTATTCAATATTCTGCCAGCCCTGTTCTGTTATTTGGGGGTTTATTGGTGGCATATTTTAAAAGTATGTGGAGAACAATATTTGGTTTTGTGTTTTAAGACCAATACTTTGGATTTTCAACAGCTTTTTTGTAGAAAACTATGCAGAACTGGTAATGCAATAAATAATGGAGTAAATATTGTAGAACTCTAATACTCTGTAAGTTGTGATATACCCACCCTCAGCTGCATAGTGTTTTATTACTGATCCTCCACCACAGCTCAGAGTCTTGTCTCCTTTTGGGATATTCTGCTAAAGGAGTTTATTCAGTCCTCTGGGCATCAGGCTGAAATATTCTGGTGTTCAAACATTACACAAGGTAATGGAAATCTTGAGTTTGTGACTTTGCACGAGGTAACACAGTCCTTATCCTCCTCCACAAACTGAGTGTGGTCCAAACAGGCAAAACAGAAGAATGGAGCACATCAGCAAGATAAAAAACTGTAAAAAGTAATTGGGGTTTATTGAATAATAGCAGAAGTAACAAACAATTGACGCAATCATTGAAAAAGTAATTTTAAAAGAGAGGAAGGAGGAAAAAAACCAGCTTGCAATGGTCTAAAGCAGAGGGACAGCAGATTGTGAGGGGGTAGAGGCTGTGAAGGATGGAGGAGACGGGTTTAGAAAGGAACTTTAGCACAAAACCTCACCACAAGCACTGCCTCACTAACAGGGCAGCACAGGGACTTCACCTGTGTTTGCCTGCTGAGATCCATGGCAGAATTCCTGCTGCATGGCATGTGGTTTGGCTTATTGAGCACTTCAGAGTAATTCAGTGCTGTTCCTTGCAGGCCACCTAATGTGGTAATGGTTTCCTGTGTTTAAAACAAGTTTCCATTGCAGTAAGACTATTCTAATAATGCTAGTTATCTGGAAATGAAAGGAATTTTAAAACAAAATAAATGAAAGCTCTACACTTGCGGGAGAAGGGTGGTGTTTGCTGCTGCAGATTGTGTTTTAGTAAGATTTGTTAGTGCCCACTGATTTTTAACTTCTCTGTGATTGTGGTTTTTTTTTCATATCTATGTACTGAAAATCAGCAGTTTACTATGATTACTCTGCACTTTTTCTGTGGTATATGTTGGAGTAAAATGACATTTCTCAGTTAGGTATTTATTTTGTTTCTTGGCTTTCTTTTGTTTAAGGTTGTGCAAGAAAAATGTTTTTAACATTGGTCAGTGTTCATTTGTTTGTTCTGAAAGGGTGTGGGAAATGAAAAATTGAGACAGAAGTAACCTGTGGAATAAACTACCCTGGAAAACCTTTCGCCTGGAGAAAAGCCTTGAATTTGCAGTGCAGAATAACTCACACTGAAACTGGAAAAATGTCTGGGTTTTTCTCTTCTTTTTTCCCCCTTCCAGATGCTAAGGTACAGATTTTTCTTCTTTTGTGGACTGCTTGGAAGAAGGAGTGCCTGACTTGGAAGCCTGCTTTAAAATGCCTTCTGGTTTATGAACTCACATCTTTTTTTCCTCCTCCCCAACTTCCCTTCTGTTTTGCAGCCATAGACCTTTTGTATGGGGGTATATACTGCTTTATGTGTCAAGATTACATATACGACAAAGACATGGAACAAATTGCCAAAGAAGAACAACGAAAAGCTTGGAAATTACAAGGTTTGGTTTTCCTGCCTGAATTTCTTGTTTCTGTTTTTAATCATACCTGTCCCTCCCATTTGTTCAGTGGCAAAAAAAAAAAAAAACACTAAGGGGAAGAAAGAGCTGTTTAGAGAGAGTAGTGCAGGCCATGGGAGAGAGATGTTAGTTCTTGCTTTCCAGGAGTCAGACTGTGAATTTAACACATGCGCCACACCTAATTGTAGCAAAAAAAATTTTATTTTTAATTGCAAAAAAAATTATAGAAATACCTAACATTAATCCTGCAAAACTTGCATAATATCAAAAGTTAGATCTGTATTAGGTAGAGAATGTACCAGTCTGCTCCTTTAGGCTTATTTACGTGGTACAGGCAATAAATCTGTTCCCCTCACATGAAATGCCACCCTTGTGTGTGATTTTTTTTAACTTTTTTTTTAAGTAGATCATGCCAGCTTACTTACACACCTGTGCTTTCATGGTACACGCACAGTATCTATGTAGAAATATTTACACACAAATATATGTACACACATTTGTTTTATTCAGTTTGCTTTCCCTAATTTTTTCTTTTTTAGCCTTCACCCCAACAGTGGTTTCTCACTACCAGTGTACAATGACAGGTAAGAGGCGTGGGCTGGCGACGCACCTCACTAACAAGCGTCCCTTTGCTGATTATCCTGCCATTTTAGACATGAATCACAGTTAAGAATGCCAGTTTTATCGTGCAAATCGTTTTCCTCTTGTTTGGATATGTTCCAGTGATTGAATAATTGCAACATACTTGATTTCATATGCCTTTTCCTTGATAGAATTCCTCCAAAACAAACCTTTTCTCTTTTTTTTTTTTTTGTTGTTTGGGGTTTTTTTGTTTTGGTTTGGTTTGGTTTTGGTCTTTTTGTTTGGAAAGGAAATATCATTTATTCTAAACTGAGTAGTTTGTAAGCATCAGTTTTAAAAACTTGTCGTCTTCCATTTCCAGTGGCCTCTGGGGGCTGTGTTTTCTTAAAGTGGGCAAGTCTGTATCTGAAGAGAGATGACTTCTGTCTAGTAATGTCTCTTCTGGAATCCATGGCATCCTGTTTCAGTGTGACAGCCTTAGTCAGGGCTGTTCTGACTTCAAACCATTCTTAACCTCATTTCCAATCTTAAAAATAGCAGCTAACATCTTATTAACGAGAGCTTTTCTGCTGGCTCAAACGATAGCTGCCTTCCCTTGGTTCCTACTGGAGATCCCAGTCTGCTTCCTGCTTCTTCCCTGTTGGATGGAAGGGAGTCAGAGGGAAGAAGGATACTCAGTCCTAGAACAAGGAAATACACCTTAAAATGTTTCTGCACAAAGCACTGGTTTTCAAAGCAAGACGAAATGGGAATATGTTTAAAAACCTTTCATTCAAGCTCTGCGCCTATTCTGGAAACTCCTTCAATCTGTGTTTGGGGCACCAAATTAATCAGCTGCAACAACATAACAGACTTCATTATGCTATGGAAGAGGAAACCTCTCTCAGTTCCTTACTTTTAAATATGCAGATTTCAAGAGTAATTCCTTAGTTATGTTGCTATTATCAGTTGATACATTTGTGCCTTGTGGACTGACATGCAGCCACTTAGTCCTGCCATGGACGGCAGCCTGCTGCAGTTTATATTCCAGGCAATTGCAGCTACAGGATTGTTCTTCTGGTCATCTTGGAACAGAGTTGTGCAGAGAGGGTTGAAGACTCACTCAGAGGAACTGCCAGGCAGGAAGCCTCTGATTGAGGCTGTGCTGATTACCTGACTAATGAATGGTACATTAAATTTATATAAACAAATGCATATTTGTATGAATATGCACATTGCATCTTCTGTCCCTGGGGAACAAATCTGTAGTGACCAGTGAAGAGAAAATAAAGGAATAGACAACACCACTTTAAATTACTGGAGTCTGCAGTGTAGACTTCTTTTTTTCCTTTAAAGTCATGGCATAGGTTCTTTTTTATGTCTTTTTATTATGAAACCACATGTTTCCTCAAAAATTTATCTAAGGAATGAGAAATATATATGGGAGCAATAATGGAGAATTATGTCCATTTTTTTCCTTCTCTCTCCATTGTTCCAGTCCATGTGCTCCCTCTCTCTTGTTATCTGAAAGATCTCTTCTTGCTCCAGACTGAATGTCAGGAGGAGCACAAACCCCAAACTCAGTGTCTTGGGTTTATATTGCTGCCACAGAGTTAATTTACCTCAGATCTTGTTGCCAACTTAAAGAACTTGAGAAGTGAATCCAGTCTGCAGAAACTGATTGGCTTAAAAACTGAAGGGTAAATGCAATAGATGTTCAAATTTCTCTCCCCAGTGCTTGAAGGGTGCCAGTTTATACTTTAATAGATGCTCACATAACATGATGCCTGGAGGAAAAAAAACTTTAAGAAAACCCCCAAATATCATGAGATTCATTTCATACTCCTGTAGTGTTAACCCCCAGTGTGCTGAGTTCCCTTGTCCAGCTGTAATTCAGGGTTATCTGATGTAATTCTGAACAAATTGCAACTTGGCCAGTGTTTTTTCCTTTGGTATTGAACATTATTACAGGGGAGGTGAGAATACACAGAGCCCTTCATTCTAATTTATGTCTGAATTTTTGGGAGGGGAAAAATTGGAATTTGCTGAAGTTTAGCAAAGTAAACAATGATCAAAAAATTGTAACTTTTATGAACTAGAGCCCTCTTTGCCTTTTCCTTTGCTCATCCCTATGCCCCTGATGAATTCTCTGAGAAATGCTAATTTGGGTATTTCATCCAATAAAATAATTTCTTAGATGGAGGTTTCACTTGCTGACTTGAATCTCTGGCTATTTTATAGCAGCATTTTAAAAATGACTAATTTTCACATCTCTAACACTACTTTCCTTTAACTGTAAATGGTGACCTGTGCATGGTTTGCAAATCTTTGTTTGAGGTAGTTTATACTGGGGTTTTTGGCATGCTTGTGAGTGTTATTAAACCTTTTTATTAAACCTCTTTCCTTCTTTGTCTTTTGGTTGTTTTTTGTTGTTGTTTTTAATTTTTAAACATCAAACCATTCCTAATAAATGGCTCTACCTTTTCCAAAATTTCAAGAGTAATATGATCTCAGCATTCCTGCTAAGTTATATAGCTGGAAAAGAACGTTTTAATTTCTGTGTCTGACTTAACTTGTGCTCCTTCTAATGAAAGGCTTCTGCAAGAATGTTTTCTGTCTGGTTTGCTGTTTGTGGCATTAATTGCACATGGTTTTTTGTTTCTTTTATTTCTTTTTAATGGAACAAATATTTGATTCACCCAGAATCCTTACAAGTAAACCAGTCTGTTATGTTGAACCTTAGAGTTGCTCTTGTGACATGCTTTGGTCCCCATCCTCTGCAGCATTTAAATTATATAATTATATATAGATCTATATAAATATATATGAATAGTGCTGCAGATATACATGGAGCTATTGCATGCCTAAAGTGCACATGTGTTTCCAGGTATGAACTGTGTTGTATTTGACTTAAACCAAGAATTAAACATATCCAAGGGGTATTTTGAAATTATTATCAAGATTCATCACAGACTGTGTTTGGCCATGTTTTAACTGCAGTGAACCCAAACACAGGAATTTACAGCTGCACAATGCAATTGCTGCTACCAACACGGTGTTACCAATGAATTTATGTAAATCCTGAGGGAGCATTACAAATATGACCAGGGTTGCTGGAGACATCCAGTGCCAAACCTGTTGGAAGCCCATGTTCCATCCCCTGTGAAGTGTCCATCTCTGTGTCTCCAAAGGGTCTCTGCAGACGTGCAGAGTGTCCAAAGCATTGCAGCTGGGTTATCTCATCAGTCTCACTCATTCCCTGCCTTTTTCTGTTTTCCTGGGTGTTTAGCTTGATGCTGAACCTTGGATAAAGGAAAGGGATTCTGGTATTGTTCCTTAAGATCCTTGCATAATCTGTTGTTGAATCAAGTAAAGTGAGAGATGGGTGTATTTGTGTAAATAAAGAATTCTCTAGTCCTTGAGAATCCAAAAATGAGACCTTCTATTACTAGAACCTGGAGGGTCAGTAGTAACTATGAATTGAACATTTTTGGGAGGGTAGCTTCTGACAAGCATAGCTATTTGTGAAAATGAAGATCAAAGAACTATTAAAATTTAATGTATATTATGCAGAATGTGTAAGCCTCCAGCTATATTTTTCTACTATCCTTTTCATATGTATGATTTATAATTTATTTTCTGTAGCAAAGTGCTGTTTCTGCTCCATGCATTCTGTGAAAAATAACTCTTAATTGACTTCAATTCTCAGTTTTAGAGTAGACTGCTTGCCATCTTATAATTCTTTATTTTTAATGCCGAGATGCCTTTGTGCCTCACAGTAATTGACCTTGCACAGCAATTTCTGTGCTACATAGAAAGCTGCAGCATTATTGAGCTGGTCAGCACGTGAGTCTTCGCTGTTGTGGTTTTTTTTTATCAGGTTTACACTGAGCACAGCTCTGTGCTGATTTCAAATCTGGTCTCCATGCTACTGACTCATTTCTGCTGCACTTTTTTACCTTTGAGCAAAAGAAATCTACTGGAAATGCAGTATTGGTCTTCAAAGAGAATCATGACAGGTTTTAGTTCATGAGAAACAGTAGTTTAATATTTGGACAGTTTGGGCTGGTTGGTGGAGGGAGGGTGATGTTTAAACCTACTACTAATTTCATTTTTAGATAACATTAGATCTGTCAGCAAAGTGAATGTCAAAAATTAAAACTTGTCTAATCCTGCATTAATGGTATGAGGAGAGGTAATTCTATGTAATGGCATATCCTAAGACACGTAGTAACCATTTAGTATATTGAATTACTAAATTCTGCTGTTCTCTAAAGATTATCTGTCCATTAAGTTGGGTCAGTTTAGATTTATTTAATAACTTGTAAAGTTCATTGATGCTGGTTCTGTCATTTAACCTCCTCTAAGCACAAAGAAATGTATTTTTGAGTAATAGCAAGTTTATTCTTGTGCTGGAATTTCTTTTTTATAACTGAAAGGAGGATTATAATCCAATAATGGAAAGTTTATTGGCCTAGCTGTTCTTTATAAGTAAAGAAGTACCTTTATTTTCTTATGTTAGTTCTTCTTTGTTGGAAAATCTGGTGATACCTTTCCAAACCCTGTTTTTTGAGAAGGGGTAAAAAGCAATCAGTGTCCTGAAGTTGTGCATAAATTGAATCTAACCTAATGGACAGCATGTTGAAAATTTTGACTTGAACAGAATTTTAATCCTTTTACTAAAGAGCTTTCTGAAACTTTGTTTTCATCTACTTAGGCATTGGAGAGAAGTATTCAACATGGGAGCCGACCAAGAGAGAGTTAGAATTGCTACGACACAACCCCAAGCGAAGAAAAATAACCACAAACTGCACCATAGGTGAGTTCCAGAAATCCTGCTTGCAGCTAAATTGTCACTGATTAGTGTGTTCAAAATTCTGTGTTGTTTTTCCATTGGTAATTGTAGTGGATTTCTGTAAGCTTCTTAAAATCACTTTATTTTACACTACCTTTTTTTTGCTGTGGAAAGATATCTGCTCTGTCACTTCAGGAACTGCTGATGATTGAGCTGTGTAACAGCTACAAAACACAATCCTTTTTTTGACAATATGCTTATGTTGAGGAATCACTGATATTATCTCAACTCAGCCTTCATCAGAGATCCTGTGCAGGGATGTGAAGGGAACTCCTGTAGCTGGTGCATCCTTAACCGAAGCAGCCTATTGGTAAATCTGGTGTAGCAGAAGCAGCACATTCCTACTTTGTTTTACACTCTGAATGGGATCTCTGCAATTTCATATGAGCTCTGAAAAGTGATTTTATTTCTCCAGTGGTGTCAAATAGCAGCTTTGAAATGCATCTCAAAGGTTTAATGCTTCAGTGGTCTGGAGCAAAGAATGCTCTGAAATGTGTGTATCTGCTTCTGGCTGGACAGTGTTTGGGTAAAGGTGATAAAAATTAACAGTTCTTCCAATTTTTTGTTTTTAGATTGGGATAGCAGGGGGTTGAAATTAGCTCCCTGACAAGCTCTAATTAAGATTATCTGGCTTTTTCCTACACTGTTAAATGCAGAGTAACATTTTAATGGTGAAGCTTGGAAATAGTGGTTAATGGTACAAGGTTGGAGGTATAGCCATAGACATTGCAAGTAGGAAACTGAATTTTTTCCACAATTTTAAAGCTCTGTACTGTTTCATGAAACGTGTCACGCTTTCAGCATGTTTGCATTTGTCAAAATACATTGCACATACTTTCTAAAGCTTTCTGATGTCATGTTTCTAATACAGTAAGTAATTTAATCCAAAGTATGTTTATATTTATTTGGAAAAAATGGACTGAGAAGCACTGAGTAAGTTGAAAATGTATATAAAATGGTAATTCTAAGAAAAGAACCTATGTTTTGCAGTAGTGGGACAGGGAAGACAGTTGGAAAAACATCTGGACTTTGGAAACTTCAAGCGGCCTAGGAAAAATTAACTAAGCAAAGATTGCTTGCATCATGTTCACAATGGGATTTGTGTTCTGAGAAACTCCAGTATATTTTGTAAAGAATATTACAAATTACTAAAGATAATAGAGCTGGGGAAGGGGGAGAAGAAGTTTGATAGAATTTTGAAGGTTACCATGACCTTTGTGAAGAATTGAAGCACATTTCAGCGTTTCTCTTTCCAACCAGAAGGAATGCTCTGCTTGCTCTTGGAGGATTTGAAATCTTTCAGGCTGTTTAAAAAGGCCGTGTCTGGTTGTGTGAAATCTCATCGCAGCCGCCTGGGCGGGGGAGCTCCGGGAACACGGGGACAAGGCAGTGACTGATCTCTTCACTTCTGCAGGCCTGCTTTTAAGAGGTTCTCCTACTGAGCCCTGGAGCTGCCTGTGTACTGAGATTTAGAAAGGAAAGGAAAAAAATCAAAGCACCCAGGAGACATAATGCAGTTTTGGGCTGCAGTTAAAAAGCAGAAGAGTTGCTTTCTTTCACAAAAATGCATTGGGGGTTTAGCTCAAGGAAGAAAAGACCTGCCATTGTCCTTGAGCCTTTTCTCTCCACCTAACCTGCTGCTAAATATAAATCTGCTTCAGAGTCTTTTTCCCTTCCCTCCCCTCACTTTGACTTGTCTGTTTGCAGTTTCAGATCAGTGAAGAGCCTATTTGCAGACTGAAATGTTGCAGTAGCTGGACATTGTCGTTTCTCTCTTTGTCTAATACTCAATTCTTTTGACATCAGGTTTTTATCAATCCCATAGCAGATATTAGTGAATCTAGTTTATCTCCTGAGGTAGGTAAATGGCTCAGAGAATAGGCATGATGTCCAGTTTTATTGGTTCTGAAAATAAAAATGAGGCTGATAACCATCTCTGATAGGCGCCGCACATCTGTTGAGCACTTCTGTTTACACAAGAGTCTGTTAAAATATAACCAGCTGCCTTTTATGCATAAAATGCTTTTTTCAAAGCTGTTTTAGGACGAAGGCCAGAGGGAGGTTTGTGGCTTTCCCTCCTACCCCCAGAAATCCACAGATATCACTTGGGAGTGGAACATTTCGCTGCTCTGCCATGACCTGGAATGGTGGTTGTGCCAACATTTGTTTCAGCATTTGTGTAAGACAGGTTTATCAGTGTTATAACTAAAATACATGGGACAACAGACTGAAACCTGGGCAGGTGTGGCCTTGAAAGGATGTACATAACTTGTATGTCAAGGATTTGCATATGATTTTGAGCCCTGACAATAAAATATATTCAACTTGATGTTATTCATATCTAAAACACACTTAGGTGGTACAAGATGTTTGTTGCATTTGCCTGTCACATCTGTATTACGTACATGACACTCATTTAGGTGGATGTTTGCTCTATGGCTGAACATTCTGGGTACATGAAGGGAATTTTTTTATCCCAGATTTGTAGCAATCTCATGGTGCTTCTCAAAACAGCTGGATGTGTCTGCTGCCTTTTGAGCTGTTTGAACTTTTGTACAGCTGCAGGATCTTTTGTCTTTGATCAGCACCATGAATTAAAACTGAAGAATACTCAGACATGAGATGAATATCTTGTAATGGAGACTTGAACTGGTAGTTCACTAGAGGAAATAATGTACAAAACTCACAGCTTTTGATTTTTCTACTTGAGTGACAATTTGAAACTCCTTGAAGAAGGAACTTCTTGTTCACATCCTCAGAAAAATGAGGAAAAGAACTTAACAGAAATCCATAAATTTCCCTTAGTTCTCTTTAAAATGCTGTGTGTTTCCATCTCATAGATACTTTTTCCAGCTAGTAAGAAGATAGTGCAGGTAACTTGACTTGAGTCTCTGTTTTGCCCTTGAGCAAATTGCTCTTGAATTGAGAGCTCACACTGGGCACTGCTGCAGGCTGTGGGAACTGTGCTGATTCCTTTTGGGATGTACAGGGTTGTTCCCAGCGTTGCACATAAGCACCTTCAGAGTGACTTGGAACACACTGTTAACCAAGTGGAAATGCTTAGTTGTCTTACAGGCAAAAAGCCATGATGAGAAATCCTTGCAGTGTGGATTTTATGTGGGACATTGCATGTTCTGGTGTCCTGACTTGACATTTTGATGGAGCTTCTGTATTTCAGGAGCAATGTCACGTCCATTCAGACCATAAACCTGCTCTGTGGAAGCAGTGTCAGCTCAAGACATTCTCAGACCTTGTTCTACCTCAGACAATTGCATGCTGATTTTTTTCATTGTGTTGCCACAGCTTTTTCCACAGATCAGGCTGAAGGGATGACATATTGTGGGGAACACAGAAATTTCCCAGGTTATTTTACATTGCTCTCAGCAGCAGGACTGAATAGTGTCCTGGACTGTTCAATATTCACAGAAATGCTCGTCTTGGTCTTGGGTTGAAACTGATGTTTCAAGCATCCCACAAACACAAAACCTTTTACATGAAAAAATTAGGTAAGATTTAACAGCTAATTAATTCGATTCCAACAATGTGAAAGAAAAAAATCTCATTTTTTCAGTCTCCTGTCATCTGTAAAGTGGCCTCCCTCTGCAAGGGAGGGAAGGGACAAAGCTCCAGATTCACAAGCAAATTATTTGTTAGGGGGTTGAACTAGAAGTGATACAATATCTTTTGGGAACTATTTTCCAAGCTCATCTTGCTCTGCTGTCATTAATACCCCCAGCAGATCCATTCTCCTGAGTATATGAAATATTACCTTGGGATCAGCTGCTCTCTGATTAGCATATGAAGTGACTTTGTGGCTAAAGATGGGTGTATTAACAATAGGAAGAATTAGACTCCCAATGCACATGAGTAATTAGCAGGAGCCACCCGGGATTCCCATTTGCAGTGTTGCAAAAAGGCAGAGGGGAGGCAAACCTTTCCAGGAGATGGAACAAAAATCCTCTTCACCAGGAGTAATGGGATGGAGAGGTGGCAAAACCAAAGCTGCCTGGGAGTAGCAGCTGGATTTTGCAGCTGCAGTGCTGAGCAGCCTGATGGGCCAAAGAGCAGCACGAGTGGAATAAATATTGCAGCAGAACTCCCGTGTGGAGGTAGCAAGGGAAGGGGAACCATGACCTGGAAAATATTTCTGGTTCTCTAGACAAGCTACCAGAAGCAGTTTTGCCTCCCTAACTTGGAAGTGTTGAAGGCTGCATTAGTACTCAGATGTTCTTTGTGAATGTACCAGCACTCAGGTGTGCTTTTTCTTGTTGGATGGTACTTAAGGTAGCTCAGGTGGAAAAGTGGAGTGAAAAATACGGTTTGGTACAGTACCACATTTTTAGCTGTGGCTTTAAATTTAAATTACTGATTTGTAAACAATAATACTTTGATATTTGAAGTTATGACTGCACAAAGTGCATCCTGCGTAGAAATCTCTGATTCTTAAATTCTTTTAGATTGCTGTGTGATGAAGGAAAGGAAATCCGCCTTTAAGACTACTCAGGTGAATGTTTCCTCTTTGGCTTTATTTGTATTAACTTCGTTGTTAAAATGGTTTTCTTGATGAAAAATTGTTTCTTAAAAGGTTGGATTGGTAAAATCAAAAAATGATACCTTCATATCATTAGGGAGAGCCTTCTGTTCCTGTTTTATTTTGTCATGAGCTTAGCATGTCTGACCATTGGACCCAGCTGTGTAATGAATTTCTTAGGTCTAAAATTGATAAAGCTGATCGTAAAAATACATTTAAAAAGCCCTCTCCTCTCAAAGCTCCCAGGGAATTCTAAGAAAAATTGGAGGGCCGTGAATATTTTAAGAATTCTGAAACACAGTGATTTACTAGTAGTGATTTACTCTCTGAGATTTGTAGAGCTGCACTTTCAGAAAGTCTTACTAGACTTCCTAAACTTAGCTCTTTATCAGTATAAAATGAAAGCTTTCCTCTGCAAAAGGCTTTGTGAGGAGAAATTCCAGATTGGATGCTTGAGTTGCCTTTTTGTGTATTGACTGTCTGGGAACTTGTCACTTGGTTTTCCAAAGCTGGTGCCAGAAAGCAGTTTACATCACTGCAGTGTTGTGGCTGTGTGTGGTTTATCTGCACAGCAGTTGATGGAGTTATCTGTGATTTAATTGTTCCTGGGTAAGATTAGGAGCATCCCAGTTATAAGTGAAGTCCCTGCAACATTTTCTTGCTTGGAGTGAGCAAACTTTTGTTGCACAAACTATTGTTAGGCAAAAATCAGTCAAAATCTGAAGAGTTGACTGATGATCAGCACTTCCTCATAATGCCTTTTTGCCACCAGGCCAGCTCCAGTGAAGAATGAGGAGGGTTCTGATCTTGTTACCTCTATATTTGTTTAAATTTTAGACCCTCTTTCAGGAAGATCAGGAGCTGATGTCACTCAGTGTATCAGCTGTCCTGCTGATGTTTTCATTTCACGTCAGCTAAAACCCATTCAGACTGTAAAAAGTTAAAACTATTTGTATGTGAAATCAGCAGATTGCAGTTGGAGTTCAATTTTTCTGTTACTCTGTCTTGGAAAATTGCCATTCCTATTAGTTGCATAGAAAATACTTTAATTTTGTAACTCTAGGTAGCTCTTGGGAATTGGAGGCAAAGGGAGATATTCTCTGTGTGTTTGCACAATGGGAAATTCCTTAGAAGACAAGGTTCTTGATGCAGGGCTTGGATCATGTTCCAGACTTCTAAGTCAAACTTGATTTTCCTGCTCTGGGCTTTTTAGAAGTAGATCCATGGTTGTTACTGATCCAGACACGTTATTTTTAGTTTACAGACAGTGTTTCAATTTGATTTTCCTAAACTGTGCTCTGCACTTCTTCAGGTGAAACTTCATCAGTTAAATCCAGTTGGATAAAAGCACCAAAAAAAGCCCTTTATTTTTCCTCTCATAGATGCTGATTTCAAGTGTGAAATGTTTGCTGACTCAGTTATTTGCCTTACCTCTTTCTCTAGTGGTATTTAATTTTTTTCCTGTGCTGTGTTTTCTTCAGTAAGTCATTATGTAACTTCAGTATGCCATCAAAACAGCAGCCTTTGAATGAATAATGCAGTCAGTGTCAGTGACTTTGTCATCTGTTAGAATGAGTTTAATGGGAATCTGAATTTTCTTACAAAGGAAAACTCAACAGCAGTACTTAGCCAGAATCTGATTATGGCCCTCTGAACAGAGATACCTTGTTTGGATGAGGTAATTGTTGTTACAGATAAGAAAGTTGAGAATTAGCCCATGGAGCTGCAGTGGTTATAGACAAGTGCCTGTTGTCTTGTCCTAGGCAGAGATGTGTTCTTAGCATGAGAAGGTTCATATTCTTATGTTTAAAAAAAATCATAGAATCACAGAATGGGTGGGGTTGGAAGGGACCTCAAAGCTCATGCAGTTCCACCTGCTGCCACGGGCAGGGACACCTTCCACTGTCCCAGTCTGCTTCAAACCCCATCCTGCCTGGCCGTGGACACTTCCAGGAATGGAACATCCACAGATCTCTCTGGCTAACAATCTGAAATAAACCTTGATTTACCGCTGTATTTTCACCTGATTAACTCAGTGTCAGCACAGCAAGCGTGGCGTTTTCAACAAGGCCAATCATCCCCATCTCAGTTTTGTTCTTTTGTGGATTGCTTTTGGATTATATTTACTCTGACCTTCCATTCTGTTCTTTCCTGTCTGCTTCCAGAGTTGGCTTTGTGTGGCCAGAAGGTAGATACAGTATATACTGAAAGCAGGAATATGCATAAACAGCATGTGGCATGGTTTGTGTGTTGTGGATTGTTGGAGAAGCTCTGTGCCAGTTCATCAACAATAATTTGTGCATATTAATATATTTGGATGCATTTCATTTCATTGGCACTTGGCCTGCTCCTTAAGTTATTAATTTGTGAAATCTGTTTGGAGGAAGGGTAAAAACTTGTAGGCAGCATATGGTGTGATATTGGGGGGAAAGGACGGCTGCGGGTGTGAATTTTATTTTGTCAGTTTGGTGGGAGTACCTCTTGTTCTTTATGGGTGCCATCTGCACAGGGCTCTCTCTGCAAGCCTTGTGCTCTGTGCAGAGCACACAAGAGCTCGCTGAGCTTTTAACTTCGGCTGCTTTGGGGGAGGGCAGAGAGAATATTTTATTCTGTGCCACCTTTAGAAATGTTTTGTTTTATATAAAGGTGTTCTTTTGCCAGAGGAGAACACCTTGAAGGGTCTGCACTTAACTGGCTGTTAAAGGCCAGTGTCAAAAAGCTCTGGATCTATCTTTCAGGTGTTTTCACAAACAAAATTCCTGTTCCTTGCCTGCTACTGTTACTTTTGATGTGGGGTGTCTTCTGTCTTTTCTCCCTGACTGTTGGAAACCATTTCTTCACCTGACCTTCCAGCAATTATGAGAGTAATCATTATTTTCATGCTCTGGTTCTTAGGATTTCAGGGTCTTGAACTTTACGAGATCTGTGAGACAGGGCAGCTCCTGGTTGCTTTGAGAGCTTCTCCGTAGCTTTATTCAGCTTCTTTAAATTTGTTCAGCTTTGAATATCTGAGTATACAATAAGCACCACAGTTGAAAAGTCTCTGGCTTCAGTAGTAAACTAAGGCATTTTGTGCAATGCATATATTTAAATGTGACATTTCATGTTGTTCTTTCTGCTTTTCAGGAATACATGGTTTTTTTGTTTCTGAAGCTCTTGTTGTGACATGCTTCCACATCTCTAGTGGAAGGTGTCCCTGCCCATGGCAGGGGGTTGGAATTAGGAGATCTTTAAGCTCCCTTCCAAATCAAACCATTCCAGGATTCTGTGATTCTTGCCTTTCTCCTCCAGCCAATTGATCTTCATCTTCTACAGGGATCAGATAATGCTTTGATATTTAGTAATAGATGTGATTATGTGGCTATTTCCAGTGACATACATGAAAGGTGTTTTCTTCTCTCGTGTGTACATTCACCAGTGTTCACTTAGTGCTGAGAGATCCTGACAGAGATTGGATCAGGCTGAAGCACAACAGGCAAAATTTGTTCAGTGGGCCTTGATACACCAGGACAGGAGTTCAGAGGAGTTTGGTTCAAGTTGTGCTGCAGAATTTAATGTGTTTTTCGGCTTTCCTCATTTCAGCTGAGAGAATCAAAGAGGGAAATGGTTGCTGTGGATGATTACATGCTGTATAGGTTTCTGAGTTTGAGAACATGCTGCGTTGGTTTCTTCCTGACACCTGAGAGAAAAAAAACAATTTTGCAATGCAGATGGTCAATAAAAATGCTGAAATACAAAATTACAGATATAAAAACTAACAATTTCCATGACCTTGAAGGGACAACAAAAGGCATTTATTTGTAAGGTGCTCCTGGGTCCTCATCTTGTGAGATGACTTACCAAAAGATTCCAAACCACTCTCGCACAATGCAGAGATCCTTTCCTTTAACTCCCCTTTTCCTTTCTCCCACATAGATTTTAAGCTTAAGCTTGCTGTGGGAAACAGTAAATTCATACAGATATGAAAATCAGTGATAACCCAGTATCTTGGAGAAGTTGTCTCCTCCCTCATTTTAGGAGCTTTTGTAAAGCTATTGCTGTTTGCAGCTTTATATTTATTCTAATTCAGAAGCTGTAGCACTAGGGGAGCTTATCTGTAGGTTTTATTGGATGTGTGTCTTCCATATTAATGTTGTTGCAGTTCTTAAACTCAGACTTACTTTGTTTACAAAGATGAGACTGGAACACTTCAGAATACAGGCATCAGGGAATATTGCAGAATCTCATCATTGAAGAGATTTAAGAAACATTTGTCAGGAATAGTACAGGTACTGTTAACTCTGCATTGAGGTATAGGGACAGATCAGTGACATCTCAAGATCTTCTGCAGCTCTTTCCTGTGATTTTAGTGGAAGATTCAATGCACTTTTCAGCGCCTTAATCAAAACCCCTCACTTATTTTTGTTTTGGAAACACGTTTCTTAATTTAAATTCAGAGGGAAGAGATACTTGCAGTCCCTTGTCTTGCTTGAAACAGCTTCTCTGTTTACACAGGCCATATGAAAAATTAACCTTAAGGGGTTTGTTTGTTTATATTGCCAGATATTTTAGGAATGCTGACTCATTTTACCAGGCTGGGGGTGTGCACACGGGAGCCAATTGCCACCAAATCAGAAGGAGGAGAACTTAAAGGACATCAAGTGCTCCTGCCCTGTGTGTGTGCTTGGTCTCAGTCTGGGCATGCAGCCACAGCAAAGCTGTGACAGGCTGTAACTTCACAGCCCACACCATCCAAGGAGATCACTTGCCTTGTGTGAAGTGCTCTAAGCCTGTAGAAACAGGAATAAAACCAATCCTGACTGATCAGTACCCCTCCAGAGAATCAGGAGCATGATGCTTGCACACTGCTGAGCACACACAGCAACCCCAGGAAAGGAAATCACAGGGAATGTGCCCTAAGGCAGGGAATGGGAGCTCCTCTGAACAGTGGAAAGGCTCCTGTTTTGGCATCATCAGTTTGGGAATTGGCTCAAAGATGCAAATGCTGGAAGTAGTGTATAGAGGGTACATTGTGTGTCTGGCACACTGTGCACACTCAGGAGTCATTTCTGGCTCGGAGGTTTCATTGTGCAATGACAATATAAAATGATACACTTGGTGTTGGACCATACTCTTGGTAACTTGTTTGATGTGTTTGCTCCAAGGATGTCACTTGCCCTGAGGTTCTTCCAACAATATGTGTCCTAGTAGGATGTGTGGAAAGGCCAAGCTGTTGTTCTGGGGAAGGATCTGTGGTAAAGCCATCTTTGGTAGTCATTGCTTAGAGATGTCATTTTCCTCCTAAATCTGACAAAGGGCAACCTTTCCTGAATCTCATCTCCATTTGTTGCTGGGTATTTCTGTGTCATTGCTAGAAGTTCTTTGTTTAAATAAGCCACAAACACCTATCTCCTGTGCTGAACCCTGGGTCCAGTCTTGTGTCAGTGTTATACAGTTGATTTTAATTGAAGCTGCAGCACAATACAGGGACTCCATTGAGTTCCTCCAGAATTGATTTTAAACCTTCTTGATAGCTGCAAACTTAAATTTTCCTTGACACACAGTAGCATGTGTGACACAAAGGTAATGAACTGAAATACCAGACCCAGGCGATCTCTTTGCATTATCCTGTGACTCTTTTTTTGCATGACTAAATGGAGAGAATGATGCATTGAGCCACAAATGCAAAAGCCCATGCACAGAATACCTATGTAGTCTAAAAATAACATTGAGGAGTGTTAGCAGCCCTCATTCCAGCAGCAGCTGTTACCTGTTCTCCATCCTTGCCTGAGTGGCAGCAGGGCGGGTGATTTTGGTTTCCAGAGCTGTGAGGTCGAGTTGGGATCCAGGGATGAGTGAGGGCTGTTCACTGCTCAGCCTGTGGCTTTCAGACTCCTGCCTGCACTGGGAGTTGGTTACAGGAGAGGGGGGGAAGCGTGGCTGGTGTTGGGAGGCACTGACAGTTCCTGCATCCTTCTCTTGTTCTGGCACTGTCTGTGTGTCCTGGCCCTCTGCTCAGAGGTCAGGGCTCACTGCTGTGTGCAGGGGCAAGTTCATCCTGTCTGTGACACCACGTTTGCAGCTGGCTTCAGGTGGGCTGAGCTGTGTGGAAATGCCCTCACCGTCCCCTTCCTGCCAGAGCTGCTCTGTGTGCTTTGTAGCAGGCAGTAATATCAGTCTGAATGGCTGAGCAGAAACAGGGAAGGGCATCAAACACCTCTCCTGAGTCAGGTGCACTGGGCTGACAGAGCTGCCTTTGGAACCACTCCAACAACTCGGAGTCCCAGACTCCCTCATTGCAATGTTTTCTGAGACAATTATTTTTAATATCTAATTAAATTTTACTTCTTGTGAGCTCAGTCTTTTTTTATTATAGCTTTGGTAGGTCACAAGAGTTAATTACAGTCGTCATTGTAGTGGCCTTGTAACATACTTGAAAATTGTCGGCCTGGCTGTTCTTCCACCAACACTCTCTGGTTTTAATTAATTAACTCAACCAGTGGGTTCTTCAATATTAATTCCATACAAACTTTTACTCATGTTCTTGATTTTGCGTAATTTCTTTTTAAAATGGGTGCTCAATTCCAGACACCACGCAGCTGAGGTGTACCTGTCACCAGAGCAGAGTGATCTCCAGGCCCTCTCATATTCCTGTTAAGTTCCAAAATGCTGTTTGTAAAAGAACTACAGCTCAAGATGAAGTTATTGAGGCCAAGTTACTGTAGCCATTGCTCCTTATTTTGTGTTTGTCCACTTAATTTTTCCTTGTTTCCTACCTCACAATTGTTTCTTATTGAATTTAATTGATTTCAGATAGTTTCTCCCCTTTAACAAGTTGCTCTTGAGTTATTGTTTTGTCTTCCAATTACATTTGCACTCTCCTGATGTGGTTTGTCCCTTCTCTAAGTGTGTATTGTGTGATGTCACTGAAGCTATTGAATAAAAATAGTGAATGCAGTCAATTCCCTGTTAACTAAGAGGGGCATACTAAATGCTGGAAAATCATCATTGGTATCTCAGTAAGTGCTGTTTGTTTCCATGTGATGTGGATGAACTAGGTCCTCTTCAGAGATGTGCTAGAAAATATGTTAATCTCTGCTGCTGAACTGCTGCAAATCTCACTGCATCTATCCTGGCAATAATGTAGGTAGTTTGTTGCCATTTGGTAACTTTTCATGGATTTATGGATATTTCAGTGGAGAAAAAGAATAAAAACATTGACTTCTGAATGGCAATTCTAACACGACATAAAGAATAAATCTGGAAAGTCTCCTAGGAATGCTGAGGTCACTCCAGAACTGCCCAGTTGCACACAAATATGCCAGAAATTATCCAAAAAAAGACTTGAAGTTGCCTTGTGAGCCTGAATAAAGTACTTGAACATGCTTTTGAGTATTGGATTCAAGTCAAAACACATAAGGTGAGATTTTTCTTACAGACTGGGAAATATGAACGGCTGTGTTGTTTTGTTTATTTTGAACCACTTTAAATCTGGAAGGTGGGAAATCAACTCTTTTTTTGGAAAAACAAAACCACCCTTGCTCAGGAATGAGTACCTTAGGAAAAGTACATGCCAGAATACCTGGTGGAGGTGCCAGCCTGCATTCAGTGCAAGGAACACATTCCCCTTTTGGGTTTGGGTTGTCATTTGCACAGGTAGAGTGTGAATTGTGTCTGGATCTCTCCTTGAAATGGACTGACTAAGCTGGTTTTGCCTCGGGGTAGAGCTGTGTTAGCCCTGAAACAGGTCAGTAATGAGGGAGAATTCCACCAACTCTGTGCAGCACTGACACACCAAGACTGAGAACTTTGGGGTTTGATGATTCAGCCTTATAAATAGTCCTTGTCTCCTGCTGCTGCTGATACATCCAAGGAGGAATAATGACTATATTGTTTTCTCTCCACAGTTAATGATTTTGCATTACATGTGTCACTCATGGCATATTCTTCTTCCCTCCAGTGTAGCAGCCTCTGTAGTTGGACTCCAGAGTTCTCAACTGGAAACAAACTCATGGACAGTTTCCTTTTGTACACATAAGCAAATTTTTTGCTGTTGAGCAATCTGTTACTTCAGTAGCAATGGAAAAAATGCAATGATCCAGAATCCTTTAGCTGGAAATGGGAAAGTTAAAGATGGGATTTCATTTAAAATTCAAATATTTCTTTCTCCTATTATGAATTTTTTTTGTGAGGTTTTTTTGTGGTTTTGTTTTTTGGTTTTGCTTTGTTTTTCATTCCAGAATGCCTTTTCTGATTTATTTGCCTTTCTGCTGTGTAGGGGTGGCTCAACTTGCAGGTTTGAGTGCAGGGCACAATGCAGTGTATCTAAAATAGTCCTATAATTTATTTTCTCTCTGTTTATGGGAGTTATTCTTCATAGTGTTATGCTGACTGTCTCTGGACTCAGTGTCTTCTGTACTATCAGGACTTTTAGATGAAGGGGCTGTTTTTTATTTTACTCCTGTCAGTGACAAATGAAAATACTTAGCTAAAACAGGAAAAAGAAATCCAAATTTTTATAACAGTATTATATTAATATAATATTCTGTCATCCTCTCAGCCTCCCAAAACTGCAGGATTCAACATGGCCTCTGAATCTTGATGTGCACACACATATGTATGATAATCAAGAGATATTTTTAGACAATGGAGTGATACAGTGAAATATTCATGTATAGAATATAACATATATAGAAAAAAATTGAAAAAATGTATTGCAGATCTTGATTTCTAAATTAAGATGTATTGCTCTAGAACTCTGTTCTGACTTGTGATTTAAAAGGCTTAGCTTGAAAGTTGGGCAGAGCAGAAGAGTGAGTGGAGCTCTCCAGGTTGTGTGAGGGAACAGCTCAGGGGGTGGGAGGTGGGTGGGTGGTGTTGGTGACACAGCTCAGGGAAGGTGGTTTGTTTCCAGAGGGACTTAGAGTGATTCAAACTGAGCAGTGACTGACCTGGCAGCCCTGAATAGCTGGAGAAGAGGAATCAAGTCAGAAAAATCAAAAAGAGGGAGCATGAGCTTGTTTTTCCCTGGTTCAGCAGTAACCCAACAAGGGAAGATCATTGCCCTGAGTGCTCACTTCCTTGATCTGTCATGTAATCCCTTGCTTGGTGTTGCTGTCAAAACTACTTTACTGGGAAAAAAAAAAAAATCTACTGATGAACCAGTGTGAATCAATGAATCACATATTTTCTTCTTCCTCTTCTCCCTCCCAAAATCATTTTTTTCTTTCAGGGTAGATTGCATGTTCTGTGTTTGTTGGAGGTAGCTGAATTGTTCAGTTAGTTTTTAAGATCACATGGTTGAAGTTTCTTAATTTAATTTGGCCATGGCAAAAGTTTCTGTAGCTTTTTCTTAAATAGTTGTCAAAACAATATAATACCCCAATGTGTTATTGGTAAGTTTGTAAAAAACGTTCTCTAAAAACCTCTGAAGAAAAAGTTCTAATTCATTTGACTCAGTGTTCCTGCTTCTGTTGTTACTGTGGGTTTCAGTCTCTGAGAAAGGATGCTTAGCTGAAGTGTTGGGGGATAAATTCACCAAAACTGCATGGTTGAGGTTTTTTTGATCACTCATGTGATCATCAGTGTCACAGAATGTGATGAGTTTTCCTGTGTAGACTTGTAATTTCACATGTCTGTATACTGCTGCTTTCTGAAATGAGTATTTTTGTATTAACATTTCAAAAGGGATTAGCTTTGGAAAATAATTGCTGTCACTAACCCCATTAGCAAAACTGCTGCTCCTGGCATGCAGGTGGAACAGCAGCTCTGGGTCTGACTGGGCCAGCCAGTGTTCGTGGCAGCTCCATTCAGGTCGTGGGTGAGATGTTCTACACCTGAAACTTGAGAGCTGGCAGAGAATTTGGGTGTAGTTTTAGGTGCTAGGCCAGTCCTCTGTTGAAATACTTTCAGAAAGATGCTCTTAAAAGTTGTTGCCAATTCCTCTTAGATGAACATGGGATGAAGACCCGAAATTATTCTAGAAATCTTCACTGCTGTGCTGCACTGTTTGTTTCCAAGGGTGATGTTTAACTGTCTTTAAATATTTCAGTGAGCTCTTCCTCAGCTTGCACTGACTTGTGACACTGTCTGATGGAGCTGCAGGGAAGCATCAACACCAGATGGGGGACTGGGGGTAGGGGACAAAGATTGCTCTAAGGTGTTGCCAACCTGTGTTTCACGTGGAAAGGATCTCAGGCTAGCTGTGCTTTGGTCTGTCTGAATCATCTCCTGGTTGTCTCACCAAAGTGCATTGTCCAGTGACTGCTGCTCTTCCTTCCAGAACCTTCATTCCACTAAATGCCAGCTTTCTGCATGGGAACATTTGTTCAGACTGGTTTGTTTGCTGTCTTTCCCATCCCAGCAAGAAGCCTGGGTTTAGAGGCAAACAGAACCTCCTTCATGAGGGCAGGATTGGGTTTTCTATATTTTCTATTCATGTGTGGTCCTCTCATTTCCCTGCTTCCCCACCTCTAATAGCTGTAGAGCTGCTTTTCGCTGAGAAGTGAAATTTCCTTATGTTGTCTTGGATTTTTCATCTCCCCTGTGTGGGTGGACTGGCACAGAACCAGTGTTCTGGATTTCCCTGCATCCCAACAACTGCTGTTGCCCAGTGTTGCCGATCTATTGCTTTGACCATTGGAAAAACAGAACCCATTCCTGGAAGAAGGTGGAAGAACTGAAGCTGACAAAGGTAAGCCAGCCAGAGCCCAGTCTTGAGACCACTTGTACGAAGAATTTCCTAGATGCATTTCCCTGTGCTTGAGGCATTGCAAAATTTGATTTCTTGCCTTTGCTTATGCCCTGCCTGCCCAGCTTTTGGCAGAATGAGAGTAGTGTTTGTATTCCATGCATGATGATTAAAGGATATTTCCTTCTTTTATGATTATACCATACATGACAATTTTGTCTTGACAACAACATTAATTTATTCCAATATTTACATTTGTATCAGCAAGGTTCAGAGCTAAAACTGCTTTCTTGTGAAGTACATTTACCACAACACCACACATCCATGTGTAGAAAATATTAAGCATCTCACAGGTTGCCCTTGCTCATTTCAGAAACAATTCATAAGAAACAGAAATAAAGACAGTGCTGTGAAGCACAGCAGAAGTTTGCAAAGTACCAGAGCTTTATTATTAGTCGAGGTTGGAGCCTGCTGGCAATCCTTAGACTCTGACACTGTGCTCTGATTAGAGCCTGGTGGAGACCACTGTGGGTGCTCTAGCACAAATGGACTGCTGCATGTGAGGTTTTGGCATATTATTTTTCTGTTAATTTATGACCCACATGTTGCAATGCTTGACTGTTCCAGCAAAACCTTGCCAGGCTTTATTAAAGGGGAGGGAAGAATAGGTGTGGCAGGCACAAAGCTTTTACATTCTCAATATATTATTGACCAGAGAGCTGTACTGGCTTTAATTTTTAGCTGTTTTTCTTTCCAACAAAATTCATTATTCCCCATAAAAGTTAAGCACAAGAGGATGTGTTATTCTGAGTTCTGTCAGCTCTTTAGTTTACCTACATCAGATTCGGGTGTTTTTCAGTGTGCTGCAATTACTTATGCAGTACCTGAGGTGTAGCTCCTCATACCTGTTTCATTTCAAACACCATTTTAAGAGACTGTACAGCAGCTGCAGTCATTGCTCCCACAAGGATAAGATTGATGTGTGCTCCTTTTCAGCTGAGTAAGTCCTCATGTTTTGCTACAAATCACCATTTTCTGATTTTTATTGGGGTTTGGAGTATGCACATTACAGCCTTGTCTGTTTTGCAGGTTGCTTTGTCTTGGTTCATTCAAGTGAAGTCCCAGCACATGAATCACTCCTTTTAGATCTATGAAAAACTGACACCAAAGACCAGGCAAGCAGAGTAAACCAAGAACCTTCTGAGTTTGATGCCTGTAACTGTTTGGTGGCAACTTTGTGGAAGATTTGATTCTTGTGGTCACAGGGAAAGACAGTCCAGCCACAGGCATGTAATAAATGATGCTTAATAAACGATTCCAAAAAGCTGCCTTTATGTGTTTGCTTTTGTGACTGCTCTATTAGACACCAAAAAGTGCTAGGGGGAATCTCTAGTTTTACTACTGGTTTTCCTCTAGTTTTCTGTGCTGAACAGGCTGGCTTTGAAATCTGGTGCTAACCAGAGGGAGAAATAGAGAGAGACTCTTCTGCTTCTCAAAATACCCTGCATGTCAGGGAGCCTTCCAGCCTCCTGTGAGCACAGCCTGTGATTTAAATAAACCCAGTCAATTTTAAATGGCAGAAAACGAGGAGAGAGGTAAGCAAGGGGTACCAAAACGTTTCTCCACTTGCACAGCACAAACCCCCTCCTGGTGTGACATTGTTTGCAGAGACACAGACTGGGAATTGAAATGGGTTTTGTGGACCAAGCTGAAGCATCACACAGTATTTCAAGCTGCTCCAACAAATTAACTATTTAACACTCTGCTAATGTTGTGCACACACTTATTGCCTCTCAGCATGAAAATGAAGCAAATAATTGCAACAAGCTTCTGCCCAGTAGAAGTCACTGTACTATAATGAGAAACTTTGTCCTGTGAGTAAACAGGAAAGAACAGGAAGCTGTTGGAAGCAGGTCGATGTTGCTTTAGACACAGGAAAAAAAAAAGTAGGAGTGCTCGGTGTGGGTGCCCTCAGCTCCGGGTGCAGGTTCTCGGTGGTAACGTAGCAACTGGACCACACCCCTGGTGCTGCAGGATGCTAAAGAGCCCTTGGAGCACTATCTGCTGTGCTGCAGGGGAACTGCACCACTCTAGTTACCACAGCACTGCCAGCTGAGAGGTTTTCTCATCCCATGGAATGAATGACAAGGAAATTCTTCGTTCTCTGTCCAGTAATCCTGTGTTTTCTTTCAATGTTTCTGTAGTAATCCTATTTTTATTGCAGAAGAGGACTGTGTTAATTTTAAATCAATACCAGAATTGTATCTATCAGTGCATTTTATCTCGTTTCAAAGTAAGTTGTTGATTAAAAATAAGCATTCTTGGCCCCCTGGTGATCTTCTTGTTTAGTGCTCCTGTATGGTGATATTATGTTAACATTTTGGAAGAATACTTAAGGATTTGAGCATGTTTTTCTTCTCACTTAGACTTTGCAAATGACTGAAAAGCTTTCCCCACTCCTAACCTCTCCTCTGTTGTGCAACAAAAGAGCTTTCCTTTAAGCATCTTGATTTCCAAGCACAAGGAATCATCTCTGGGCATTACTGAACGTTTGACTTAAGGTGTGATGAATCCTCTTATACCAAGTTGAATTTTTGATGTATGCTGTAGATTAATGTTTAATTCACCTAAAATGAGTCTGGAATTAGTGTTGTTCAGAGTTTCTTTTTTAAAGTTGTTCTGTTCAGATCTTGGGTTTTATACAACATCTAAGTCTGCATTGGATGTCACAGCCTGACTTGGTTTGTCAGGGCTATTTCCTTTGCTGCCTGTCTTAGATGATTATTATAACAGTACAAAAATCTTACTCTGGCTTCATGACGTGCATGGGGGAAAGCTTTTTAAACAATCTGAAAATTTACTCACTGATTTCTTTAAATGTATTGGTTTCTTACTGTACTGACTTACCAGTTGTTGTCATTGCACTTTGGTATCAGTCTTGGGGAGGGACACGTTTTGGTGACATGTGGCACAACAGCCATGGGAAAATAATGGTGTTGGTACTGCTGAAATTTTAGGTTTCCTTAATTTTTAGAATTTAAGAAACCCTAATGTAGTTCAGAAAGCTTCTGCATCTTCTTGTGCCTGGAGTACCAAACTACCAATAGCATCCCTAAACCAGTATAAAACTGTGTTTGGAGCTGTGCACGTAATACAGTAAATCCATGGCAATATTGTGAAAACTATATAAAAATGCAAATCTACCGTTCTTTAACTTGATAATGCTTATGCATCCCCTCCCCCTTTCTGTCTTTATAGGTCTACGAGGGCTAATCAATCTTGGGAACACATGTTTTATGAACTGTATTGTCCAGGCACTTACCCACACTCCACTGCTGCGAGATTTCTTCCTCTCCGACAGGCACAAATGTGAAATGCAAAGCCCCAGCTCATGTCTGGTCTGTGAAATGTCTACGCTCTTTCAGGAGGTGAGTGCTGTTTGCCACAAAGCATCACCTTGCCACAGATGCTGTTTCTTACTCCAGAAGGAATTGTATTCTGTTTGCAAATATAAAGGGAATGCAGGTCATGTTTCTCTACTACAAAGCAGTAAAGATTGAGACCTCACTGTCAAAAATACCCAGCTGCTGAAGGGGAAGCTAATGGCCTTTTAAGTCCTGTTCTGAAGTCACCCTTGTTTAGGCAAAGCTCATATTGGAAATAATTACAGTGCAGCCTGTTCTTCTGAGACTGATCTGGGAGTCCTTAGTCTTAAAGCTGAACATTTGCTTTAATTAAAGGTGCAAGTTGTAACTGGAAAATATGTCATGAGCTCTTTGGGTGATAATGGGAGTGAGAATAAAGCAGTAGTATACATCCTTGTGGTTTAAGCTACTGGATTATGTTGGTCTGTATGAATATTTTAAAGATCTCAATTCAGTGCTTGTTCACTGGCAGAAACATCTTTTCTGTCATCTCTTAGGTGCAAACCCAGTAAGGGCCAGGATGGAGGATAGAGAGAAGTGAATGAGTTGCTGCAGTTTGTGTCATCCCTGCACAAGCTGAACTTCTTTCCCTTTCCCACTCAGGAAGCTTGCTCTGCAGTGTGTCTTTACTGTAGGTCTGGTCTGTGCTGTGTGAGACATGCACAGGCTTTTCCTTAATAAATACTCAAAGAGCTTTATCATCTGTCTTAATCCAGTATTGTAAGGACTGTGGGTGGACATGGGCTCCTAGTTTTAAGATGTCTTTCAAAACAAACCCAGTTCTGTGCCTTTCCCTCAGTAGCAGCTCTGCTTTCTTGGTAAGTAAAATAAAGCCAACCAAAAACCAAAAAGAGCTGTAGTGTACGTGCTGTCATGGAGCATTTAAAACTGCTGGAGATATCTGTACACAGAGCAGGCTTTCTGTGGATGTGCTGTCATGGAAGTTCATTCTGACAGGCACCAACCTAAAATAGCTTTACCTTTATCTTGTGATTTTCAATTTGATTTTACTCCTGTGCCTTTTTCACCAGAGATGATTTTTTTTGGTCCCTGCAGGTGAGTTAAACATATTTAGAAGAAGGCAAAGCCCCCTTAGTTGTTCCAGTACCATTTCTTTTCTGCTCATACTCAGGACTTCTGAGAATTTGCAATATTTCATGCTGCTTATCAATCATTAGCAGTATGTTACATTTCTTATTTTTTGTTCTATTTTTCAATTGTTCTTGAGTCTGTCAGGAAAGGAGGTAAAAACAAAAGGCAGGCAGACCAATAGGTAGCAGCTGTAGGATTATTGAAACCAGATGTGCAGTTAAGTAGGGAAATACCATAATGCCTAGATGCAAAAATCAGTCATGGTATAGAAATACCAGGTTTTTTACACTGTTAATACAGAAACCTATTTGCTTATTTAAAACTAAGGAACTATTATATTCTTGATATCTTTTAATCAAATACTGATATAAAGTCTAATGCTGATGAACATCACCACACTCTATTTACCACATGCATTTTTAAAAACAAAATCCCTTGGGAATGGAGAAATGAGTGTTACATTACAGATTGAGAGGCTGCAGGAAAGATCAAGACTCTCTAGGTAATGATTTTTGTTTCCATTTTTGTATGTGGAGCCCTGTTGATGGCTCAGGGTGCCTTTTCCTCTACTGTGAGCATGGAACAAAGAACAGGCTGTTATCCAAAATGAGGCTTAAATGCAGCATTTGTGTTAGTTTCAATTGTAATCGAGTTTATTTTACACACAACTTTGGGAAGCTCAGCCTTCATTTTTAAATCAAAATTCATGCCTACACTTGCATTAATTCTATTAATTAAATGTTCTGCAACATGAGGGTGTATGCATGAGGGAACAGCCATATCTGTGACACCAGACTATACAGACAGCAATAGTCCCTGTCCTTATTTCACATTAAATACTGCAGCCATGTGCTGTGGGAGGACACAGAAAGTGACTCAACCTCCTTGAAGTAAAACTGGAGCTTAAACCTCCTAAGCAAAGCTGTTGGGTCTGTAACCAACTCAGTATATTTTAACTCACAAGCAGTAAATACCTTGTTATGCTTATGGCTCTATCAGCACCCATTGTACAGTTCTGTTCCCAGTGAGTTTGAATTCCTCTGCATTCGAAATTAAAACAAAAATCTTGCATTTTTTGGGACAGACTGGTTATGTTTCATGTTCCAGCTCTATGCAGTGGCAATAATGAAGATTCTTTTGGTGCCTTTGCAGAGCTGAGGTCTGAGTGAAGGAAGGCAAACCAGGATTTCTCAGTGCTATGGTTAAAAATTCCTTTCTAATTGAATTACCAGGGAGACTTTGATTCAGGTTCTGTCTTGTTTCTACATAGGCTTTCCCACTGGGATTAACTGGTGTGGTTATCCCAAAGCATCTTACACAGGGACAAACAATCAGGGCAAGGGTTAATTTCATCTCCCCTCCACCCTTTTCTGAAGGTGTGATCTTAGGCAAATGGAATGCCAGGGAATCTGGTGAGTGCCTGAGTGGGAGCTCTACAGGAGAAAAAGCAAGACTGTTTTGAGCATGAAATAAAACTTACTATATATAAATAAGCAAGTTTTGCTCTTTTGCCTCTTAAACAGAAGTTACCCATCCCACCTGATTTCTTTTTAATTTAAGATCATCTAGTTATATAGGTTGAGTGACTTCTCTGTGATAAATAGGAAGCTACAAAGTTCTTCTACCTTGAAGTAGGTTGGTGGTGAGTAATGACTGTCAGATGGTTCTCAGGACTGAGGTGGTTTTTTCCTGGTAGCTTTTCTGGCAGACACACCAAGCATTGAACTCTGTTTGTTTTAAAAATATCTGACTGCATCAATTAACATTCTCGTTTGTGCTACATGAAACCTATTTCTCAATAGAATCATGGCGTGACTTACACTGCATAAGAAAAGGAATGAAAAGGATTGGGGAGTAACAGATAGTGGTGAAGCTGGATGGAGGGAAATAGAACACACATTCATTGAGTCTTTTGGCTGAAAGGGTTGCTGCACTCCTTTTTACCTGCTGGTGTCTGTGTTGTATTTTTGCGTCACCAGTGAAAATGAATTTCAAGATGGTCCAGACCCTGAGGTTTATCTAAATCCTTCCCAGAATGACCACTTAGGAAGGTAGAATTAGAAGATCTGTGTCTCATGTGCTCTGTGACTGGAATAGTAAGAATACCTGGGAGTAGAGCAGGAGGCAGTGCATCCACTCAGAGATGGAAGGAACAAAACCTTCCTTTTTCCCATCATTCCTCATCCTCCTGAGCCTGTCACAGTGCACAGCACAAGCACAGGAAGAGTTGAGAAGTGAGGACCAAGGGGGAAAAGGAGGAGATGATTTATGGCTTTGATATCTGAAGATGCTATTGTTGAAGTGACTTATGTATAAAATAAGTCACAACAAAGGTACAAGAGGGGGGAAAGATGTAATTAAGGCTCTTTACATGGACAGAAGCCTTGCATTTTGTCATGGAAAACACAGAGTTTGTGCTGATTTAGTAGAATCTTGTCCCTGAAATAAGTGTATAACATAGAATTGATGCAAGCAAAATGGATGTTCTGATTCTTAGAAGCATTGTTCTTTGGGAAACCTCCAGAAGGTGTTTTCTTGCCTGTGTTCCATGTGTTGCCCACTCCTTTCATCCATTGTCAATTGCCAGAAAATTTGAAGTCTTTACCAAGAACTGATTTCCAAGAGGAGTTTTTGACTTCTCAGATTGGACTTGAACCTGGTACAGGATTTCTGCCTATAAACTTGTAATTAAAAAGCTCAGAGACTGTTCAGCAGATACATGTGCCGAATAAATCAAATTTATCTGTTTATTCACATAATTGAGAAACTTCTGTGTATGTTTTTGTCAGGAGGAGGAGAAAGAAGTACAAATGTGTACAGTGGGGTCTTGTTTTGTTTTAAAACCTCATTGGTGTCTGTATATTTTTGGTAACAATAATGCAGATTACAAAGCCTGTAGTCTTCTAAATCCCCCATAGATTCTTTCTAGAATGTAACAGCAAGTGTTTTAAATGGAAAAACAAAATTACTTTTACTTGGGCTGTGTGTAAGAATGGAGGCTTTGAATCCTGGTTGGTTTGTTCTTTCCTCCCTCCCTCCTTTTTTTTTCCTGGAACAGCAGTTAGGCAGTGTATTACCCAGCACTTTGAAATTGCTCAAACTCATTCTCTCCAATATAAACAACTGATACTGCTGAATTGAAAACAAATTTAAACAAACAAAAAAAGAGTTTAAATTATATTTGGAACAGTTGTGCTGTTGAAGTATCTTAAAGGTGACTTGCAAATACATCATTGTTTGTATTTGTACTCTTCAGTGAAAAGGTTGGAATAAGACTTTACATGGACTCTTTTCCCTTTTGTGGATTGGAACAGCTCTGATAGGCTGCTCTTCACAGCAGCAAGGAAATGACAGAGATGGGATGGATGTTTTATACATTCCAGTTAAAATATTGTTATTGAATCTGCTCAGATTCTTTGTTTTATGTAACATTTATTCCAGCAGTGAAGCTTTTTCCTCACCCCACATTCTTACCAGGCAGGTTTCTGGGTTTTTGTGTGATAATAGTTAATAATTTGCTAAAGCTTCATGTCAGATCCTTCTCATTCTACTGAGGCAGCAGAGAATGTAAAATCTGCTGGCAGGTCTTGTGTCTGCAGTGGAGTAATTACATGGAGTGCTGGTGGTTAAAATGACCGGAGAGCTCTGGGACTAATTGTAAGGAGTGACCGAACAGGGAAGTTTTATTGCTGCAGTTCCCTGAATTATGTTGAGCAGCAGCTGCATCAGCAGATTTCAATTACCACACTCCTGCTCCAGTCCCTCAGTGTCGTCCTGGTTGGCATCAGAGTTAACTATTGATCTCTGTATTTATAGGAGCATTTTGTGGTGTTTGGCTGCAGAGGTGCAGCTTCGTGTTTGGGAAAAGCAGAGCTTGTGAGGAAGAAATTTCTGTGGGAGGAAATAAAACTAAAATCATGTAGAAAACCCTACCAGTATGAGGACTAGATGAAGATTGTGCTGCCTTTTGCCAGCCTGTCCCTTAAAATACAGTGTTTTCTCTCAGCAGGTTTGTAGCACAGTGCCTGTGCTTGGACTTACTTACATAAAATGCTCAGAGACTGTGCGGGGAGGAACTCAGGGCTGGGGAAGGAAGCTCATTTTTCCAATAAGGATGAGAATTTTATACTGCTGGGGGTTTAAATCTTGTTTTTGTTCTGTGTATTTGCCACTTACTGTTTTCTGTTTGGGAAGAGTAACTGAAAAGAAACAGCCATGGATTTGATAGGATCTTGGGAAAACATAATTGTGGTGTTGCAGGCAGCATTTACTGGCAGATACCTTTGCCGAAGGTGAGGGAAGGCAAAATGACTCACAAATGTTCAATTATTAAAAATAAAATGTTACTCTGTCAAGTGAATAAATTCTTCTGGGCCTTTTCTGACTCCTGCTGGGACACCACAAGCCTCCTTGCTTTGCTTTTGGAACTGGTGTCACTGTGCAGGGATAAAGCAAGGGCTGAACCTCAGCCCAGGGAAACGCAGACCCTTAGCATGGGTGGCTTTTTGGCATGTTTTTTTGGGGTGGGTTGGTTGGTTGGGGTTTTTGTTTGTTTGTTTGGGTGTTTTCAAGTGGGGCCTGGCTGGTTTTTAATTTATAAAAGTTTCTTTGGGCGGTGTCCTCCTGCCTTGTGCTGATTTCTCTCCCCAGCTGTGTCACTCCCCAGCAGCAGCAGTGTTTCACATCAGGCTGTGCTGACTGAATAATTCATCTACGCACTCTCTAATGTGCTTCTGGCAAAATCACCTGGGGCAGTTTTAGTCACTCTGGAGCCAGCTCATCAGATTTTGACTGAGGCAGATGAAGGAGCAGATGCAGGAGCTGGTCCAGCAGTAGATTCCCAGGCAGGGACACCCTGCTGGAGCAGTGATGGCAGCTGGCTTTGGGGATCTCTGACTGAATGGGGACCTTCAGTTCTGCAAACAGCTGGCTCAATAAAGTTGTTTTTAAAGCCTTTTACAGTGAAAGGCCAGTACTGGCATGAGGCTGCTGCCCTGCTTGGAAATTTTTCCATAAAATTGGAGTGTGCACAGCATTTGGATGCAGAGTTGCCGTGGGTCAGGGATTGGCTGGCAGTCAGCATCTAATATTCTCATCTTCAGTGTTTGTTCTGATATGGGGGGAATTTCATTCACATAATTTGTGAATGAATTTGCTGATCCTTTTCAAACGTGGGATTTTTTCCTTTCTTTCCTCCTCAGGCTATTTTAATAAAAGCCAGTGGTATCAGTAAGCAAATTGTGAGTGATGTTTGTGTCTGTCTACCCCACTCCCTGCACCCCCACATTTTTCAGGCTAATCCATCACAAATTGATGGAATTTCAGGGCAGAAAACTGAGCTGCTCAGTTCTGAGATCACTTCTCTGGTAGTCTGTGACAAAAGCTGTCTCTCTCTTTTATTATTAAGTCCATCAGAAAGAAGCAGTTTAAATTGATTAGACTAATTACATTCATTTAACTTTTTAATAATGAAATGCACTGAGGCTGTGTGAGTTGTTAACAGTCATGTCCTTCTCTTTGCTTTGAGCAGTTTTACTCTGGGCACCGATCTCCTCACATTCCATATAGGTTATTGCACCTGGTATGGACTCACGCACGGCATTTAGCAGGGTACGAGCAACAAGATGCACACGAGTTCCTCATTGCTGCATTAGATGTGCTACACAGACACTGCAAAGGTAAGGCTTGTCCTGAGGCTCCAATCAACAAGGATTATTGCATCAAAAAGAGGTAGAACCATCTCTTCTTAAACCAAGCCTAGTGCCAGTACAGCACTTTCAGCAAATTCCTTTAAAAATTTTCGGTAGACTTAAAATGTTTATAAACAAATAAATCATTCCCACTATCGAAAAGTACCAAGAGTTAGAAGTAGACAGGCCTGTACGTTGGTTTGAATCACCATCATGATGTTCTCTTATTGGGTTTGAATCACCATCATAATGTCCTCTTACTGGTTGTGAGTCACTGTCTTTTCTTTTAAATTGCCATTTTAATTCTATTTATACTTGAAGTAGTTAGAACTCTTACTCAGTGTGTCCTGGGACTGATGAAAACAACATAGGGGAGAGGTTATGTCTTAATTTAAGCAGTTATTCTGCTTAAATATGATTCTACTGTATTTCTGATACCAAATTGCTTACAGATATGTGAATAAGAAAGAGCAATGGGTGGCTATGCTATCTTGTTTTATTAGTCTATATAGAACAATAAGTAATTATACAAAACAATAAAAATATTTAGTGCCATGCTTTTTGATATTAAGTATCAAAATCGTTATAATATCATATGAAATGATGTATTTTCTGTTTGTTAGCTGAACTCAAGCTGAACTGAATATTTCCCAGTCTGCTGGTGTTGCTCTAGCTTGATTCACTTACTGCAGCAACATAATTTTTACTATTCCTCCAAGGGAAAAGTAGTAGGGTTGATACTAACAAAACAAACAAGAAGTCCTTGGTTATCAAAAGAAGATTTATGCACTCAACTTTGCTCAAATGCTCTTATGAAGAGCACTTAGGATTGAATTTTTTGGCTTATCAGAGGACTGTCTGAAGGCTGCTGCTGCTTCTCTGAACCATTGTGAGTCTTGCTTTTATCTCTGAGGTAGCCCTGCATGGCAAGGGCTTGTTCTCATTCATAATTGGTGCCTCCAAAAGAATCTTCTCCAAAAAGGTATTGCTAAGGACAGGACTACACAGAGCAGTTCCTTTGTAGTTATTAGTATCTGTCATTTGACAGCCACTAACTGGATTTCAGTAATCCAAATTAAACTGGTGTGGAAGTCTAGTAAGGAATAAAATCACCCAGATATTGACTTTTCACTTCTTAATACTGAATAAATTCAGCTGCAAACAGAAGCACTTCTTTTTTTCCTGTTAAATTTCTGAACCATTGATCTAACAAATTGAAGCTTTTTTCATCATTTCTGATAGAAAATAATGCTTGTGTTTCTTCTACGCATCCTCATTAATTAATGAAGTAGTATTTGTGTCTCAGAATTGTAAAGAGAAGAACTTGCAACAATAAAGGTCCCTGAGCTCTTCTCAGACTGATAAAGAACCTGAAAAGACTTTAGAAAGGCATTAAAGTTTGATTTCAAATGAAGAATCTGTCTGACATATCTTCCTTGACATCTCTGCAGCCAGGTTTTCAAATTTCTGTTTGTGAAGAAAATAGAGAGGCTTTTATTAAATCATAGTAAATAATCTATACCACATCAAGGTAATTCAAAAGAAGTGGTTGAGCAGTTGTGTGGGAACCAAACAAGTTAATCTAAACCAGAATTTCAAGTATAGTCATGCAAAACCACATTTGGAACAAACTAGTATTCAATATAATGAGAAAATTTTCCCACTTGTGTATCCACACAGACACACTTGCATGTGAAGTGTGCAGATGTAAAAATATTATTACTAATAGTGAGAATATGTCCTACAGCTACAATAAGCAAATAATAACTCCCCTGCCAATATTAAATATTTATTTTAACGAACAAAAAAAGCTTTTAAAGCTTCCAGTCAATAGTAATGAAGTTTTACAATTAACACACAGTGAAATAAAATAAAGTCATGGGGGAAATTTTGCTCTAGTTTTTGGACATTATTCATGATCACCAAAGCTTCAGGCACCAAAGTAAATGAAAGTGTTCCTTCTGGATAAATATCCAGTGATGTTTGTTTGGCTGTCATTAGTCATTTTTCCCTTTTCCATTCCATATACTCAGCTGTCTAGGAAGTGTCTTAATGCAAGTGAAGAAGAAGCAGCTGTGAATATTTCTTGTTGATCTGTCACTGCCTAAATTAAGAAAAATGTGTGATTTTGATGTCCATGTAAAGATAAGTTTTGTAATCCTGTAACTGCCCTGAGATGATTATGTGGGCAGGCTGGCCTAGGTAATTTTGCTTTGGTTTGTTTGGTGTTCTAAATGCTGGTTGAACCTCTACTTTGTTTTAGTGGCATCTGTGGAGTTTTGGAAGCCCAGGATACCTGTCTGATCTCCATGTAAATCCTGTCTGAGGGGTGATAGATGTGCTGACACTGTTGGCTTCAGCTGTGGCATCTGGGCTGGGCATATTCTGAACCCTCAGTGGGGCTCCTCTGTGCTGCTGGAGTAATAGAAAATATTTCTAAATAAAAGGGGTCCCAGTCCATCTTGCCTGTGCATCATTTTTTCATTTCAACAGCTGGAGGCAGGTGATCTAACTGGAAAGTAGTATTTTTGTGGAAAAAATAGTGTAAATAATCTGTATTTCTGCCCAGACTGTAAAGTATTAAGTCAGCTTTTAGTCAACATGACAGATGCATCTTTATCTTCAGTGCTCTGGGATAAATTGAGATTTCTAATTCTGCAAACTTCCACACCAGTGAGGTTCCAATCATCCAGACACTTTTTAGTTTCCCACCTTTGTCTCAGACATCTTCAAGCTTGGGGAAACTTAGACTAGAATTACTGTTCTCTTGAAAGGATCAAGACTGCAAGTCAGAAATTATTGTTCTGTCCAGTGACATCACTGGCTGTGGGGGTTTCTGTTTCTTGTTGCAGGAGCAGCAGCACTCAAGTGGCAGAGATGGGCACTGGTATACAAGGGTTCAAAAAGCAAGATAAAAAAAATGAAGTAATCCTGTGGTTTTTATCTCAAACTTTATTCAGTAGTCTAAAAAAGGAAGAGTAGTACTTCAAAGCTGATTATTCCTCATTTATTTGGATTTCTCGAAGCATTTTGCATTCACCTTTAGCAAGGAGTGCTGCAAAACAAATCTGAAGCCAGAAAAAGAATGGTGTACTGAGATTTGTGAGGAAAACAGTGTCCTGCACTGTGAATTCTGTTTGATATTCTTAGGAATTGATAGAGCATATGCTTGTGAAACATATCATCTGCTCTGATCCATATAGATTTGTGTGTACACTGCTTTGTCAGAAATAACAAGCACTTGTTCAGAACACCAGGGACCAAAGCAAAGCAGAAACATTAACATTAATGTCTTGTTTAGATAAACACCTCTTTTAAAATCTGACAGTTCTTAACTTCCCTTTTCTCATTTAAAATACAGAATAGAAGATTGAGGCAAAAATGTATTTTTATATCAAAACCAAAAGCAACCTTAAAAAGTTGTTTATAGCTGTTTTTAGAGTTGCTGTGTATTATTTACCTTTAGTGGTATATTAAATGCCTAATTTGAACACAGATTAACAGGCTTAGTTATTACACAGAGCAGTAACGTGTGTGGGGTTTTTTGAGAGTTGCATTTCATTTGAGTCCAAACTCCTAAACTCAATTTTCAGCCATTCTCATAATCACATTAATGTGTACATTGATGTATTTTTAAGTTTGCTTTTAGTCTTGTGCTGACCATTCTTAGGAGCTGCCAATTTTCCTGGACCAGATTTAAACTCCAAAAAATACCTGAAATTAAAACCTCATTTGGAAGACAGAAATGTTGAAGGGAACCTTAATTTGAGCACAACAATCTAGCAGCTTCTAGTTCTCAGCTGCATAATATACCTCCCCTCAGCATCTGTTCCATATTGACAAGTGTGTGTAGGTGGTAATCTTACTCTTTTTTCCCTCCTCTCCAACCAAATGTCATGGGAAATAATGTTGAGTGGGTAATACCCTTCTGTTTTGCTGGGAACAAGCTTGCAGGATATTCATTTGAGACCCTCTCATCAGTGATCCTAATTGACTTGTGTAATTGAAAAGGGAGAGCTCAGTTCTCTCTGTAGGAGGAGATGGCTGTCTCTGAAGGTGTCCAGCTGGGATGGTACCTGTGGTCCAGGGAAAAGCTCTCAGCACTGCTTTTCTCCTTCTGCCCCCTCAAAACAAAGCACAATGTTTGAAACGTGTACCACAAGGATGTGGTAGTTGCATGTGGATTCTTTAAAAAGGAAAAGTGGAGTTTTAACTAAAACCCAGTTAATTCTATTTTGAAATTATTTTTTTCTTTAATGCTTGTGAATATTAGTGAAGCTTTTCCTATAGGTGAAGGGTGCCTTGCACAGTCTCTATCCTGTATGCCCTCTTCATTAGCTTAGCATAATTGAGCCCTTTAAAAGCTCTTAAGTTCAGTAAGATTTAGCTGAAATTCCCATCAAGAAACGCCTCAGACCGAGTGTGATAACCCCCAGCTTGAACCTCGTACACTTGAAATTTAATTTTAGAGCATTTTCTTCAAGAGTCTTTTTAAGGAAACAATGTGCTTTTCTTGGCAATTCGAACAAAAGTTTCTAAAGCCTAAATCCGGCAGCTGAGGAAGAACTTTCCTGAGGCATTTAGAATCTAATTAACTCAAGTGGCCCATTGCAGCTTAGTAGGTATCACCTATGACTGCTTTTCCACACTTAGTATCCGGTGCAACCTTTGCCAGATTATTATATAATACTTTTCAACATAATTCTAAAGCTTCATTGGAAAAAAGAGAATATAATTGTATCTGTTCCTTCCACAAGAAAACTCCAGCTAGAGCACCTTAAGACACGTGAAAATGGTCTGTTGCTCTACTTTAGAAACTTTTCATTTTTTCAGGTGGTTTTTTGGACATCCTTGAATAGAAAATAATTGGTTTTGAGAAACAGCTGAGATTTGAGGAGTATTTCAGTATTTCAGTGTCAGCATTTCAGTTTCAGAATCAAATACTTCCCAGTAAGTTAAATACACTGGGAAACCTGTCCAAACTTAATTCTGTTGTAGCAGTTGCTGTTGAAGAGGATGGGAAAGCATCTTGAGATGTATTTTAAAAAATGATTAGCTGGTGCTGTGTAATAGTTGGTGCATGCATCTCTGATTGCAAAGCAAGCCCAGCTGCGTCGGTCTTAGCCAAGGAAATTTAAGCAGTAGACAGTCTGGAAATCCAAGAAAAAGGGTAGCATTACTACTTCACCTGTGGGGAATGGAGAGACAAGGCTTTGAAGCTGAGAACTGTGTGAAGAAATGTTTGGTTTTTTAATATTCTGGTTATTGTGAGAAAGTTGAATTGACCTAATCTCAGCATTAAAATCCTAAAAATGACACTTTACTCCTGGAACCTGCAGTGATGGTGTGATGCTTAAAAGATGGGAATGTGTTCACTGTGCCCCTGGGGAGCTCAGAGGATTGCTGTGCCTCTGGGGAAGCTGGAGGAGGACTCAGCATTACCTCCTCATTTCAGATAAGGATATTTTTTATTTTCCCACTGGAGAAAACCTGCATGGAAGGTGCACACTGATGTTGAAAGGCTGGGATGGAGGCAGTGGGCTGGGGATGAATGACTCTAAACAAACCCTCTCCTCTCACTCTACTTGCAGAAGTTGACTGGGATAAAAGTAAAAAGTAGCATTTGCTGAAGTTTCTTCTCTCTGTAAAATTTAAATACTGATTTTCATGAACCACATTGGCAATTCCTTTGTCTCAGGAGCTGATCTTTATGCCAGGCACTGCAAAGCAAACCTCTGCAAAGGGAGATACCCTGAGCAAGGGTTTGGCTAAGAGCTGCTATGGCTTAAAGCTTCATCTCTACATTTAGTCACCTTCTAGTTATCTTCTTTATTTTTCAAGGAATTCTATCTTTTTTCCTTGTTTTCTTCAATGCACAGCTTTTGCAGGGTTCTATGTTATCCTTGTGAACTTGCAGTGTAAGTTTGAGTTAGAAAGAGTTATTTGAGACACAGTCCAAGACAAACCAATGTTCCCTCTGAGGATTTTTGGCTTCTGAGCCTGTGTTTCGCATTCCTGCAGGTGATGATAATGGGAAGAAGGCCAACAACCCCAACCACTGTAACTGCATCATAGACCAAATCTTCACAGGCGGACTGCAGTCGGATGTTACCTGTCAAGTCTGCCAGTAAGTGCTTTTTCCTGATCCTGGGCTCTGACTCGAATCTGCACTCCCTCCAGTGCAGTGCACTGAACCTTTCCTCTCTTGAATACCAATAAATACCAGCAAAGCTCCAGAAAGACAAGAACTGTGTAAGTGCAGCACCCAGAGGCATCAGCACAGAATTCCCAGAGAAGCTGTGGCTGCCCCATCCCTGGGAGTGTTCAGGGCCAGGCTGGATGGAGCTCTGAGCAGCCTGGTCTGGTGGAAGGTGTCCCTGCCCACAGGAAGGGCTGGAATGAGATGATGTTTAAGGTCTCTTCCAACCAAACCATCCTGGGATTCTATAATTCTATCAGCTAAATGCAATCAATTACCAGTTGACTGTCACTTACTAAGATGCACCTGAAAAGCTGCCTGGAAAGTACCACAGGCTTTTGCACATGAACCTTTTTCTAGTCTGGAAAAGGTTGTTGTTTTCCAAGATCATAACGAAAATACTCCCAAGATCTCTTTGAATTTCAGAATTTGTAATTGCAACTACATTTGAAGAAAATTCTGATATAGAACCACATTTTCCTTCAGTCAGGAGCCTCATGTATCATCAGGAGAGGTTTCAAAGAGGCTGATGCCTAATGTAATCTCAGGTACCAGAAAAAAAGCCTTTACAAGAGTATGGAAACATGTATTTATTGTTCTGCTCTGTACTGGAACAAGCTGACTTCTCTTTGGAGATGTTTGGTGTTACCATAGTGCAGAAGTCAGAGTTCTTGTTTTTGTTCTGCCTTGCATTCTTGCTGTCCTGCACGTGGGCTTGGCTTGTTTGAATCTGCTTTTATTCTCAGTTTCCTGGAGGGATTTGCAAAAGATTTACTGTAAGGAAAACATAGGAAATTTTGTTCTTTGGTAGAGCCACAGAATCCTTATGTGATAATGCAAAGCTTGATTTGTTATGACACAATATTAACATTGATGAAACTTTGACAAAAGAAGTTTGCTTCTGAAAATTGACAACTTTTGCACAAATGAAGCAGAGGGAAAAGGCAGAATATTGAAGGCTTAATGAGATTGCAGAGTGAAAGACATTGGTTTTAGGGGAAGAGAGAGCTCAAAAAACAAACATAACAAGGAGTGTAGACCCTGAAGTTCTCTTAAAAAATGTGGATGCTGGAAGAAAAGATTTGAGTCAATAGCAGTTACAGTTTTGAGCAGCTTTTTTCCACAGTCTGGCTCTTGGCTTGCCTTCAGCTATCTTTAGACAGCTCTGATGGAGAACACGAGCTACTGCTTGGTGTAGTTATTCTTTGGCCTCTCAAATCCCAAAGGCTGTAGGAGATGCTGAGAGGAACTGCAGAGCTGAATTCAGTGCATTGCTGGACAGTTAAAGTATTTAAAAAGCCTTCTCTTCTGTGAGGTAGCCTCAAGCACCATCTTCATGTCTTGAGCGGACAAAACCAGCTTCTAAACTAGTTGTCACAGATGTTAACTGGTTTATACTGGTCAGTAGTGCCTCTGTCTCAGAGCAGCTCTGCTTTGAGTCTCAGGGCTCCAGTGAGTGGCAGAATGTCTTAAATACTTTTATTTTGCATTTAATCCATCACGTACATTTCCCCAAACACACAGCTTTTAAATATGCAGGGAAATGATCGATTGTGGGAAACCACTTTGGGAGCAGCTCTATTTTCTGTCATCTCTGAGTGCCCTCTAGGGGTGATGGAGATTCCCAGAGTCCTTACAATTCACTGCCAAAGCAAGAGAGAAACTGTTCCTTTGGCTTCCTTTAAAGGTGTGTGGAACCCTTCTGTTTCCCACAGTGGCGTTTCCACGACGATAGACCCGTTCTGGGACATCAGTTTGGATCTGCCAGGCTCTTCCAGCCCCTTCTGGCCGCTGAGTCCGGGCAGCGACGGCAGCGTGGTCAACGGGGAAAGCCACGTGTCGGGCACCACCACCCTCACAGACTGCTTGCGAAGGTATGGCCTGCCACAAACACACCTTGGGCTCACAGAAAGGGAATTTGGCTTCATCTTCTACTCCACGTGGCTCTGAACACTGGGACTGAGTGATGCTTTGTCACAGCTCTGTCCCCAAACAGTAGGTTTACACATATTTTTGTTGTTTTCTTGTGAGAAAGTAAGAAGGCTCAGAGCAGCAATAAGCACTCAAAGCCTTTTGCCACGTGATGTTAGAAGAAAGCAAATTTTGCTTCGGCTACTGCCAGGCAATGTGGTTTTACATGATAAAAATCACTAATGTCTGTCTTCCTGTTCTTGGTTCTGGTGGCTGAGGAGGCACATGAAAAGAGTTTACATTGCATTTAATATTTATTTAAATTCTAACACCAAGTAGGAATCAGATTTTGCTCTAAGCACTACTGAGAGTCAGCTACTGCCAGCTTAGTTGCAGGGATGCCATTAAGGATTAAAGGCATGGAGCTTTCAAAAAGAAAAGGTAATTCTGAGGCTGGCACTTAAGCATCTTGGAAATAGGTACCTGGGGAGAAGGTTATGGCTTTGTGTACAGTTCACTTGGATCCTTCAGCATATCTGAAAGTCATTCTCTTGTGGGAAATGCAGATATTAGCCTGAGGAAGAGGTTACCTGGAGCCTGGGGCAAAGCTGATCCTCCTGAAATAAAACTTCATAGTCTCTAACATCTGATTTCTAATCTGCTTGACACTGTTAAGATAATAATTTTAAGGAAATTGGGGTATTAGTACAAATGAAAAATTGCTGATGCAGGAATACGTTACTTAACAAAACCAATCAAATTTTGGTGATTTTCTTCAACATAGAAATTAGTAGAATCAAAGTTGATGATAGAGAAGGAAAGACATCCAGGTTCAAAGATATTTGCAGAAAGTATGGATTTTGGAAAGAAGTTGAACTCTAATGGATAAAGAGGATGGGTCTATGTTTTTATCCTAAAGTTAGCAAGAAAAAAGGTGTTTAACTTCTTGTCACTGTGGCCATGCAGCTGGAATTTAGCTGGAGGAGGAAGGATTGAGCAGGAATGTGACACAAAAATGGAAAAATAATGGCATTCTAAACAACTATCAAAGCAAGTTTCTAAGCCTTTTTAGAGATTAAAGGAAAACAAATACAGAGAGAAGAGGGAAAAAATAAAAAGACAAACCAGAGAATGATAGGCCAGGTAAAGGAAGTCTTGTTAATTAATCAGGAAGCTGTGATGTCATTTAGTGCTGGAGGCTGCTTTGGCCATAGTCAGAATGAGGGTGAGGGACAAACTGACACCGTGTTACCCTCACTTTCTTCATGTGCATTAATAAAAAAAAATTAACTGTATTTCAGAATATTTCATGTCAAAAATCCTAGTTACAAGGCAGCCCCTGGGAAATGGTTGGTTTGCCCTGTGGAAATCTAAACTTGGAGGAAAGGACTGAGAAAGGAAAATCCATGGTCCTGGCCTTTCTGTGCTGAGTTTCTGGAAAAGAGGGATTTTGCTTTAATTTGTAGTGAGAACATGGAGGTAGTCTATTTTCTGTGAGCACTTTCTGTTCCCTAATGTATCTTCCCATGGCTCCTTTGAGTAGTTCTGTCTGAAAATTTTGAAAGAGATTTTTCTAGTTGTCAACAAAGGTTTTTTTAGAAGGGTATCTGTATTTTGAAAAGAACTTTGTGTTTACAGGCCTTTCCATCTCAGAGCTTTGATCCCAGCCCTGGAGGGCTACAAGGTAGAATAGTGTGTTGCAGAAGGGTGTCTTCCATATCAATGTTTTTGGGTTTGAAAACAAAGGACCTTTCTTTGCTTTCTGTATGAAAATGAGCTGCTCTGCTGTAGGAGATGAAGTAACACTGAGCTCCTTTCCGAGCCACTGATTCACTTCAGGCAAGGTAGAGCAATGATCCATGTCACATTTGGATATCTGAGCCATAGCACTTTACATTATTATGGTTTTATTTGTAATTTTCCAAAGTTACTTAAAACCTATTCTTGTCTCTTGTGGTGCCAGTGACCCACAAGCAAAAGCGTTTTCAGCACATGTCAAAAACCATCTGATTGTTTTGTGCATTCCTTTGCTTTTCAATATTTGTTTTAGGTTTACAAGGCCAGAACATCTAGGAAGCAGTGCCAAAATCAAATGTAGTGGTTGCCATAGCTACCAAGAATCTACCAAACAACTCACTATGAAGAAGTTACCCATTGTGGCCTGTTTTCATCTCAAAGTAAGTTGATGGAGGGCCAACAGAGCAGAGGATGTGCTTTCCTCTCTGAGAGGATGAGCTGCATTCTTGGACATGTCTTCTGGCTTTCACAGACTAAACTTTTATGATATAAATTAATATAAAGAACATCTTGCCTTACCCAGCTAGATTTTCTATTAAGATAGTGTTACATTATCTCTGGTGTAGCTTTGCAGTGTGTCTGGGGGAACTTAACCAGCTTGAATCTAGAGACAGAATGGAAGGCTGGTCTAAAAAACCAGTTGGTTTCTGGTGGTTCCTGTGGTTCTGTGGTTGCTGAACCAGCACAGAAACCAATCTCCAGTTCCACTCCCTCACCCTACATGGATCCTACAGTTTTTACACTTACACTGAAAGATTGCCACTGTATTGAGGGAAAAACTTGGAAAAGTTCTGATATCACTGGAGAAACATTATTGTATTTTCCCAACTGCAGTGAAGTTTTAAACATTTTAAACATTTCCAAAGCAGATGTCACATGAAATCATGGCAGATAATGTCACAGCTGGGACCCTTGAGTAGTTTAGTCCTATTCAATTTCTGTCTGAAATGCTGTGTAAAGTGAGCAGGTGAAGGTCATTCTGTGTCAAGAGGCAAAGGGTCTTTGGAAAGTGATGCCACATCCTGGAAAAAGGTGTTACAGGTAGAAGGACTTCCCCTGTAATTCCCAGGCTTTCCAGGCTTTGGGACAGTCATGCCTGCAGGTGTTCATCCCCACCAGCTTCTTCAGCTGCATCTTGAGCATTGACCATGAGGATGTGCAGTGTCACATGCCAAAGATGTTACAGCCTGACTGGACTGGGTAGAAGCACAGTTCCTTTTTTTCAAGTTTGACTCTTTCTGGTCTTCCTGAAGGACATTGTTTCATCACTGAATTGAGGTTTCAGGAGTGGAATTGGCTTTTGGAGGTAATTTTGGGCTTTTGTTTTTATTCCTGTGGAGTAGTTAACAAGATAGATCTTCATGATTCTGCTCTTTAGGCAAGTCAAGGGGAATGTGCTCCACTCCTTTCCTATACTTAGTTCAGTATTTGTGTTATCCCAAATGACTGCAGATTTTTTGGAAAATAAATTACTTTTCCTAAGTGATTGTCTATGCAAAATGCAAATTTCATTTTGTGTGTTAATGCAAAAGAGAAACACAAAAGATAAGAATTACAGAAGTCTCAGCTTTTCACATCTGGATCTGTTGCTAGGGAATTGTTACAGCATCACAATTGGAAAATAATTAACTTGAAGTAAATAGAGCAGAATTTCTGAGACATGGAAAGGGAAGCTGCCTTTAAATAGAAACTCATTCATCTCTTTCTGGTATTTGTTCCTGTTTCCATTTAATGTTCAGTGAAGGAGACGAGGAGAGGATGGTGGGTATTGCAAGCCCCTTTTGGCTGAGGGACAAGGCTTTTTTTGTTAGCATATTCCATTTTTTGCCTTCATTTGAATGGGTATTCCTGTGTAGGCTTGACTCCTGTCACTTGAGATGATTGGATGGGTGGATTCAGAGTGTGAATCTGAAGGCAAACTCTGTTATCACCAGTTCTGTGGGCCAGAGTAGGCAGCAGCCATGGGTTTGAACAGCCCTAGTGCAAATGAACACTGCTTTGGGTAAAGGCTCTGTGTGCTCTCCCTGTTTAATTTATTTTTTCTTTGATGTCAGATGGGAATAAGTTTGTCTGCACAGATATCAAGGTAAATAATCTAATTAATACTGTATTAACATTGAGCCCACAAATGGTGGTTTATTTTCCTGGTAGAAATATGTTGTTATTTACACGAACATTCCCAGAGAGCTGGTAGGAAAAATGTGAGGCTGTCCCTGCAGAGTGACTGCTAATGTGCTTTCATGTTATTGTTTCTAAGCTTAGGACATTTATAAAAGACATAAAATTTAACCTTTTTCTAAAGAAAATACCTCTTGCCTTTGCCTGCAGCGGTTTGAACACTCAGCCAAACTGAGGCGGAAGATCACTACGTATGTCTCGTTTCCACTGGAGCTGGACATGACACCTTTCATGGCTTCCAGGTGGGTTCCAGGTCCAAAACCCCCCCCCAGACCTGAGCAGAGCTGCTTCCCAGTTCATACATGTGCAGCACAAAACAAGGAGCATACTTGAGGGTGCAGAGCAGTGTCAGTGCTGCTGCTTCTGCCATGAGCTGCTCTGTGCAAGGTGTAGCTTGTCTAAACCCATTTTTAGATAAACTGTTCAGTTTCATGTGCCTGAAAAGGATTTTTATTTAAACATTGTGGTGGGGCTCTTTAATTAATGTGTGTTATGTTTCTGGTTGCCTGTTAAATTTATAGACCCAGATCCATCCTGCTTTCAGATCCCTGCTTTGGTCCCATCCCCTCAGTGCCCACCCACCTGCCATCCTGTGCAGTTGGCCAGAACAGAGCCAACCTAATCCCTAACCAGTATTCCTGAAGTTATAAAAATCCTTCCTCTTTATTCCTGTACCTATGCAAATCTGGGGTTTTTTGTTTAGTACCTTCAACTTCTGTTTAGAGAATGCTGCAAAAGCAAAAAAAGCAAAAACATAGTCCAGATTAGAATAGAAACAGCAAGACTTCTCCCACCTCCCAGGTTTGTGGCAGTCATGGCATTTATATAAATGCACATTTATGAAAGGAATTTAATCATCTTAATTAAAAAATATTTGTCAAGTATTCATGCAAATATGCAAGAAGATATTCAGATTTAATTTATATCTGAAGCAGCGCGGAAAGCCCCAAACCATGATATCTCTTAACAGAGAGACTCTATTTGATGCTGAAATTTTACTTTTAATTTCAAGCTTTGCCTGCACTGCTCATTTCCCAGGAAAAAAAGTAGATGCTTCTACCAAGAGAGAAAGGAGAGCCCTGAAACTCTGTTAAATACTGTTGTATTAAGAATATATGGTTTATTCCAATATATTCTGGAGATTTTGAGACTTCTTTGTTCCTCTGTGGTGAATTCTCCCAGGATAGAACAGGCTCTGCTGATGAAAGGTATCCAGCATGATGGGATAATCAGCAGGCAGAACTCAGTAGTCTGAATTTCACCAGCTAGGAAATCAACAGCATAATCCTATTGCTGCTGTCAAAACACAAAATGAATTTACAAGTCAGAGCCTGGATGATTGACCCATCACAAGATAAAGAATTGATGTAATTAGATAATTTCCCAGGTTTCAAATACAGATCTTTTCTTAACCTGTTTTTAAGCTTTTTGCATAAAACATGTGACGTAAACAGATGTATTTGCAGCACTGAAGCCTTGACCAGGAGTAGAAATGCTGTTTGTGATGTAGCACTGCTGTGAGAGCAAATAAAGCATCTTTAGCATCCTAATCAGCCCTCTGCTTTGCTGGAATAAGGAGCTGGATTCAGCAAACGGGGCTGTGTGTTATGTCAGAGCAATTTCCTGGGAATTTCTGGGAAGCCACTGCTTTAAGTGACTGGATTTTTGTGTGTGTGTTGCAGTAAAGAGAGCAGAATGAACGGGCAGTACCAGCAGCCGACGGATAGTCTAAACAATGATAATAAGTAAGTGGTACATTCCATGACTCCTATTGTGAAAGGTAGTTGCTTTCTAGAAGGAGATGGTGTTGCTTTATATCCTGCAGTGCCAGTGAATTACCATATCTGACAGCACAGTAAGTCTGAAATGTTGCAAAATGAAGCTTCACTCACTGCAGTTCCTTCCCTTTGTGGGGCTGTGGCAGCTGCTCCAGAGCTGAGGGTGATACCCCAGCAAATGGTCTGTGGGCAAAATTAAATGCTGTGGTCACAATTATTATTACAAGGGATGGGTGTTTCCCTGAAATATTCCTCTTCCTATTGCAATGGCAAAGGGAGTTCCAGAGGCTAGAACACTGACACTCAAAGATGATCCCAGAAATCCTGAAGTCTATTGGCCAGGTGTTGGTTCCAGAATAAATGATGGGCTGATGTGGGACTTGCTCAAGAATGTAAAGGAGTTGTAATTGAAACCAGCATCCATTGCTTTATGGGAATAGAAATGGTCACACAAACCTTACCTCCTCACTTAAATAGGTTACAAGTTTCGTTGCTGCTGTTGTATATTTGAATTCAAGGCCCTTGGTTTGCCACTAAAAGTTTCAGTAAGAAACTGGAATCACACCAAGTTGTAAAACCAAACTAACCAGGTCTTAGTGCAGGTGTCGTCCAGACAGGTACCAGGCACGTGTTGTGGGGGCCTTGAATCATTAGATGTGGGGTGTTCAGTAGTATTAGAAAAGGTCTGAAGGTAACCCAGCTGATCACTTTTGAGGTTTGCACATGCCTTAACTTGGGGAAATTGTTATAAATTAAGCAGATGTAGGTAATGAGAGCGAAGACATCTGGATTCCTGAGGGATCTGGGTGCCAGGGAACACTGAGGCAATGTCAGAAGGCTCCAGCTGGGACTGAAGAGTGCTGTCCATCCTGGCTGGATTCAAGGACTCTCCTAGAGAGGGTGGCTCTAAATCAGTGAATAGGTGCCTTGTTGTGGCACGGCTGTGTCAAAAGAGTTCTGTGAATTTTGAACTTGAGTAGGACAATATCAAGTGAGATTAGACAGATTATTTCACCATTGTGTAGCTGTGCTTGTGTCACACACAAAGTGTGAGGGCAGCATTTTCTGAAAGAGTTAAAGAGAGTGAAAAACACTTGGAAAAGAGCCACTAGTGTATTTAAGACCGGAAACAAAATCTTACCTTGGAACAAAAGAGCCAAAGACTTCAGTCTAGCACTTTTAAAAAAAGAAAAGGAAAAAGAAAATGGGAGCAACTGGATTATCAGTATCTTTTTTGGAACAAAGGTGGGCCTGCAAGTTTTCAGCCAAATTCACAGCAATATCTGAGAGCTGGAAGTTGAGGCTGAATGTATTTCAGAATAAGTACAGGCTTTGCAGATTAAGGATAGTTAATCAGTTCAGCAGTTTATCATTAGAAATATCTAAGATTACCTCCTTCACCATACATCAAATGCATTTTTTCTGGTTCCTAGAGTAAACCAGGGAAGTAGAAGGTCAGACTGGATTATCAGTGATCCTCTTCAGGACTGCACCAATACTGATCTATTTTAGAAGCAAATTTGGTAGCCAGTATTGGTAAAGCTGACAGTGGTCACCAGACTGGAGAGCTGCAGAAATAGCAAGACAGGAAAAGAAAAATGTTTCCCTTTTTTCCCTCTGAGCAAGGCCACCCTCTTCCCAGCTGGCGTTAAAGCTGGTGTTTTACTGATGGATCAGATCTATTACCATTGCTATGTTTATGAACAAAACTTTCTGCCTGTGTGAAGTCTGTTGTGTTCCTCCTTTTGATGCACATGTTGATGATGTGTTTTCTGCCCCAGGTATTCCTTGTTTGCAGTAGTTAATCACCAGGGAACCTTGGAGAGTGGGCACTATACCAGCTTCATCCGGCAGCACAAGGACCAGTGGTTCAAGTGTGATGATGCCATTATCACCAAGGCAAGCATTAAGGATGTGCTAGACAGTGAAGGGTAAGTGGCCACCTGGGAAGGGGAAAGGAAGGCAAACTTTGACTTTTGTTGGGTTTTCCTTGCTTTACAAAACCCCTTTTAATCATAGAGGAGGATCATTTCTCTCTTGATTATCCCCTGTAATGCTCAGTGCTTCAGCATTGAGACTGCACAATTATATTTATTTATAGATAATTGCTTTATAAGCCTGGATTTTCTGAAGGAAAGGGAGGGGAAGGATGAGGGACATCAGGTGACTCTGCAGTGTCTGGAGCTGGTGCTCATGTCCATACTCCTGCTAATGGAAGGGGTTCTGAGAACCAAAGTGATGTGATCACCCAGTGCAGGAGCAGTGCTTACCTCTATGACACAATCTAGGCTGTGCCTGCAGAACCTTTGGATTATTATGTGTGTAAAAGATTTGAAGAAAAGCCATGAAGGAAGTGCTGTGACCCAGAATAGCAAGGCTCTATGGGAGGCAGGTAGAGAACATGAGCTGTTTCGTAGCTCATGGCTTTAAATTAATCTCAGATTGACATTATGGCTTCTGATATTTATATTACACAAGTTTTGGGAGGACAGAGCAGTATTTTTCAAGGGAAGCACCATGGTGTTCCTCATTTGAGGGACTGCTGTATGTTCCATGAAAAAAAGCAACTTAAAATCTGAAGTCTTCTTTTTGCATTGTCAACTGTGGACTTGGTACTGCAGAGATAAGTCTTTACCATTCTTGTTTTAATTATTCATGACATTTTCAAGGATTGCTGCAGGCACAATGTTCAGGTTGTAATTTTTTTAATAGATTTTCCCATTTTTCCTTTTTTTAAACTTCAATCAGGAAGTAAAAACAGAAATCTATAATACCTGAATTTTAGTGTTAAACGATTTGGCAGGGAACTTGTGCTTTGAGGTGAGCAGAGGAATGAGTTTATTGTAATTCAGTAACACATGCCTGGTGCTCAGGTGGGGTTATGCCTGTGGAAGAACCTGCCAGAGGCAAGGAGGAGAGAATGTAAAACACAGCTATTGCCCAAAAAGGCTGGTTTGAGCTTTGATGTGTTTCCCTCGTTGAGATAAAGGCTGACACAGTAGCTCTGCATCATGTGAGGGAATCCATAGGGCTTGGATGGAATTACAACAATTGGAATATCTCAGAAGTGCTCTGAGCTCATCTCAGCTCATCTCACCAGTGGCTGTGTCAGTGTGGGAGCAGGGTTGTGTGGAGATCAGTCCCCTCCTTCTGTGTGGCTGGGCTCCCTTCTGTACCAGTACACACAGAGTAATTAGGGCTAGGAAGAATTTCATCCTTTGAAACACCAGATTTGAGTACAGATTGACACATCAGATATTGACTGGGACAGGAGTGTTCACCCATGTGGCTGATGCTTCATTTTGCTTCTGTTCCAGTAAATGGGAGGCAATTTGCAGTAATCCTGCTCTGATCTCTGGTAGTGTGACTCTAAAGCAACAGTTGCATCTTAAAGCACCTTCATTTTGTGTCACATTAGTGTTAAATGGTTGCTGTCTGTCTGGGCACCAACAGAATCCAATCTTCCAAAGTTTTCAGGTCCTGAGTAGTTTGTTTTTACAAGGTTTGACTCTTTCATAGAATCATAGAATGGCTTGGCTAAGACAAGACCTTAAATCTCATCTCACTCCAACCCCCTGCCGTGGACAGGGACACCTTTCACTATCCCAGGTTGCTCCAATCCTGTCCCTGGCCTTGACCACTTCCAGGGATGGGGCATCCCTGTGGTTCCTCTTTGATGTACAGCTGTTTCTGAGTTGCTGGTCAGATTATGCCAGCTGGTTTCCTTCCTTCTTATCCCTGGTTAGTGTCCATGGAATTGAAAAGAAAACCAGAATTACCATCCCTCATGTCTCATGGTTGCATCAATGGAAACTCATCTGCTTCAGCGCAGAACTGACACTGTTCCCTCTGCTCTCTTCCAGATATTTGCTGTTCTATCACAAACAGTTTCTGGAGTATGAATAGCCTTATCCAGCAGCTTGTCAGATGTAAACAAGGAAGAAACAACGCAAGCCTTCTGAATCGACACACAAACCTACCTGAAATGAAAAGACCCATTACAAACCAACTCGCACTGAGCTGTAACAGGACCTACTTGACACTGACTCCCAGCCTGGAGAGTGAGAAATGAACAATGTCCCACGTGTGTGCAGTCCCACGAGGACAGAAAGGGGGAAAAGAGGCTGCAGTCAGTCACTTAACAGAGGAAATATGAAATGAAAGGAATGCTCTGGGTGGGGGAAATGGGAGCAGAGGAGTCCGGGCACTGGTGCATCTCCTGTGTTCCTCCAAAATGTGTGTGGGAAGGCAAAGGATTCTACCCTCATCTCCATAAAGCATCTTCTCCATTTGGTGCTTCAGCTCCAACGACCAATCATATAACAGTTAAAATTAAAAATCCAAACCCATTTTTTTATGCATATGGGTCTGAAAGCAGTAGAGTGGAGGAGGAGGGGATGAGACAACTAAAGGACTTTGCAAGTATCTTTTTATTTGTGAATTTTAGTTATTAAATAAATACAGTATGAAACTATTAGGCTCTTTTTTTTCCAACAACCACAAAAGAAATCCTGGATTGTGGAACTGAAGCTGCAGTACTCAGACAGGTTTTCAAGCATGCCTGCTTGCACAGGTAATGTTCAATGCCATCGGACTGCTCATCCAAAAGCATCAGCACAGATTCTGTTGTTTGAGCCCTTTTTTGTTTTGTTTTCTATAAATAGCTATTTTCTTAATTTTTTCCCTTTTATTCCCTTTTTTCACAAGAATGAAATTCATAAATGCAACCATCAGTAAAAATGAATGAATTGGCGTGTTTATACTGTAAGAGTGGTCTTGGTTCTTTTTGGTTTTGTTTTGGTTTTTTTGGGGCTTTTTTTTTTAATCTTGTGAATAAGTTTGAATTTCTCAAAAGCGCTTGTTTTGTTGTTGCTGGTTTTGGTTTGGTTTTTTTAAATTTTATTCCCCTGCTGCCTTCCAAAGGTGGATTTATATATATCTGACACTTGAGAGAACCTCAGTGGTGAAAAATGTACCATCTGTTGGGAACGGTCGCTGCCGGGGCAGCTTTGAGCGATGGATCTGCTGCTATTGAGCCCTTCTGCAGTGCTCTAAGTAAACAACACATTTTCCTGGTATGTGCTAGGCTGGTATTGGTTCCTTGTATCCTCCCACATGGATTAACTCTTCACGTGCTCTCCTCCCCTTGCAGTGCCACAGCCTGCATGTTGGTGTTGTCAGCTCGCAGCTCTGGGGCCTGTCCTCCCCCTGCATGGCTGTGGAGAAGCACCAGCAGGAGCTGCTCGGGCTGGGGGTGGAATCGCAGCCTGGGAGAGGAAGCCCTTCAGAACAGAGCTGGAAGAGCAAAACCAGCTTTGTTCTCCCTTGTGGAGAGGGTGAAGTGTCACTTGGGCACTGTGTAAATGGGTGTCACACCGAAGGTCACTGAATGGTTTGGGTTGGGCTTTCAGGATCACCCAGTTCCACCTTCCACTGTCCCAGGGTGCTCCAAGCCCTGTCCAGCCTGGCCTTGGACACTTCCAGGGATCCAGGGGCAGCCACAGCTGCTCTGATCTTTAACCTCTGCATAAATCCCCAGCCAGCCTTGCCTCGGCTTTGCCAGTGTGGAAAGGCAGGGAGGGATCTCAGCCTTTAGTTCTGTGCTCTGGGAGTGAGGTACCTGAGACACAGTCTGATAAACACAGAAACAGGAAAAATAAGGGAATTGGGTCTGCTTTTTAAATGACCATCTCACAAGAGCAGCTGGGACAGAAGGACGGTGGAATTCTTTTGATTGGCACACAGACTGGAACAGTACGAGGAGGTTTTGTACATTCGTGACAGGGCAAGGAGGAAGAAAGGGCAAGTTGAAGCATCTCGAGTCGGGAGGTTGGGTTGGGTGTGGTGTGGGGTGCCCCGGTGCTGCCGAGGCCGTGGCGTTCCCTGCCTGTGTAATTTAATTTCCATTTGCGCTCGGTGCCGCGCGGTTTGACCGGAGCAGGGCCGGGGAGCCGCAGCTCCTTCCCCCGGGCCGGGCTCGGCATCGTGCGGATGCCGTGCGGCGCTTTCTGCTCCCTCTGAATAATGCAGCAGGCTTGCGGAGGAAGGCAGGAGGAACCCGGCTCTCGGCATTCCCGGCGCTGCTGCAGTGGCATCTCCGCTTGGGTGAGCTCTGCCACCGCGCGGCAGCGCCCGCCGGGGCTGGGGATGAGCATGGTAACTCCTGCCGTGCCTTCGCTTTGTGGCGCCGAGCTCTGAGCCTTTTGGCTGCCCTTTTAATGCATTCCGTTTTCCACAGCACACGCTCAGCCGGCGGAGCTGCTGCAGCCGGCTTTGTTAAGCCTTCAGGAGCAAATTGTTTAGGGACGAGGCTGCCGTATAAATCACCCTTAATTTTTCCTCCCCGCCCATCTGGTGGAGAGGGTTCTGCTCTGTGCGGCTGCACCGGCGCAGATGGTTCTCGGGGGGAGCTTTCAAGGCTCTCTTTCTGGTTTCAAAAGCAGAATTCTTGGCGTATCAAAAGGTCTATTATTCTTTTCTTCCCCCCTCTCCCACCCCACCCCACCCTCCGTGTCCCTGCCCGAATCACCCCGGGTTCTGTTTCCAGCAGCAGTAAATCCATGCCGGTTCCGAGGAGGGGACAGCATTTTTCCCTTTTCCTATAAAAATGGCAGAGCAGCTGCTAGCGTACGAGCAGCACTACCCCTCATGCTGCTTTCTCTCAAGCACAGCCTTCTCTGCCCCTCCATCCCTCCAGCAGCAGCCAGGCAGATCATGCACTGAATTATTCCCGGCAGAGCCGGGAGGTTTCTCCGTGGAACTCCCTCAGCATCGGCTGGAGGAAAACGCCGGCCACAGAACACCCGGAGGGAGGGTGAAGCAAAGCGTCCCTGATGTGCTGACAGTCAGCCGTGACAGCTCCTCATCCAGGGGAGCGGTTTGGGCTTGACTGGTTTATTTTGAGGCACATTTTCTATCGGCACAGCTGGATCTGTTGGGAGGAGGCATTTGCAGAAATGAAACAAAGCCTGGTGCAGCACTGCAGGCTCACGGTGGGGTGTGTTCTGTTACCTGCCAGCAGTGAGCACAGCTCTACAGGGGACACAAAAATAGCCAGAAAATGGTTTTAGCTACAT
>VXBQ01005194.1:404493-421196 GCA_013400175.1 Phainopepla nitens
GTGACAGCTCCTCATCCAGGGGAGCGGTTTGGGCTTGACTGGTTTATTTTGAGGCACATTTTCTATCGGCACAGCTGGATCTGTTGGGAGGAGGCATTTGCAGAAATGAAACAAAGCCTGGTGCAGCGCTGCAGGCTCACGGTGGGGTGTGTTCTGTTACCTGCCAGCAGTGAGCACAGCTCTACAGGGACACAAAAATAGCCAGAAAATGGTTTTAGCTACATTTTCATGCCCCTCGGCCACTCCAGTAGACATAAAGCTTTGCCTGGTGCTGGTGCCTGATGGAAAAAGCAGAAATGTGAGAATTGGTTAAACCCTGGGCGGGGGCTCTTGCTCAGAATCAGTGCCCTTAATTCCATGTGGTTTGACTCGTCCCATCTGGAATTGCTGGTGGCCTGTACAAAGTGTACCTCTAATATTGGAACTGATGTCCCCAGGCGTGATCCTTCAGAGCTGCTGGCCAGGGGCTGTAAAATGTGATGCCAAATCCATTGATTCCTCTTCGTTCTCCAGCTTTGGGTGTTTGTTATTTTCCTGTAAATTTGTTCAAGTTGCTCTGTGTTACCTTTTCTCTGTTGATAATTGTAGTTACATTCCCACCAAGAGGCGAGGGTGAGGGGTGCTCCCCTCTTGTGTCTGGGAAGGATTTGGCTTCTGCTCAGTGTTTTCCCCAATTTTTGAGACAACACATGGTGACAGGAGGAGCAGCCCTGTCCCAACCCTGGCTGTGCCTGACTGTGAGGTGAGTGGCCTCCTGAGCCAGCTGAGGCAGGAGCTGATGGTGCCACACAGGATGAGCTCCTGCTCTCACTGGCACAGGCATGGCCCTAAAATCCTTCTCATTTGAATAATTGATGCCTCTTGATCCTCCAGGGATGCCCTAATTGCAGCACTGGTGGCACATGTTCGTTTTTAAATAAGGTTCTGAATCTCTTTGTATAAATACCATGACCAGAGGTTCCTGGAGGTGACACTTGGAGGTCTCTAGGGCACCAGAGCTGGACTGGATCCACGTGTCCCCAGGAGCTCCCTGCTGGAAAGGGGCACTGCTGGAAAGGTGAGGCACTGGCTGCTGCTGAGGGTTTTCCTGCTCCTGAATTCTCTGTCCTTGCTGGGAAGTGCTTGGGCAGAGGGGGCACAGAGCTGGGGACATTCCCAGCCCTGGCGCCAGAGGAGGATGTGCTGGTGCTGCCCCAAGGGAAGTGCAAAACCCTTCAGCTGGAGCCCCTGACATACACAGGATGTGGAACTGTGGAGTGAGTCCAGAGAGCTCTGAGAACTGGAGCCCCTCTGGAGCCAGCTTGGGACAGCTGGGGGTGCTCACCTGGAGAGGAGAAGGCTCCAGGGACACCTCAGAGCCCCTTCCAGGGCTTAAAGGGGCTGCAGGAGAGCTGGAGAGGGACTGGGGACAAGGGCATGGAGGGACAGGACAAGGAGGAATGGCTTCCCAGTGCCAGAGGGCAGGGCTGGATGGGATATTGGGAGGAAATTCCTCTCTGTGAGGGTGGGCAGGCCCTGGCACAGGGTGCCCAGAGAAGCTTTGGCTGCCCCTGGATCCCTGGGAGTGTGCAAGGCCAGGCTGGATGGGGCTTGGAGCACCCTGGGATAGTGAAAGGTGTCCCTGCCATGGAAGGGAGTGGAATGTGATCATCTTTAAGATTCCTTCCAACCCAAACCATCCTGGGATTCTCCCTGCAGAGTCTGGGAAGGGAAACCCAGAGGAGGAAGAGATGTGGGGCTGTGGGTGCTGGGGGGCCCCACCTGAGGGGAGATCAGAGCCCCAGTGAGGGGAGGATGTGGTGCTGCAGGAAGGCAGAGGGGTGAGGAGAAGCCAAGAGGCTTGGGAGGTGTGAGCATGAACAGGAACCTGAGGAGAAAGGAGCAGGAGCAGAGCATGAATGCAAAGGGACACTGAAGGGTGTAGGAGACAAATGGCAGAACAAGAGATGGTGGGAGGGCAAGAAAGAGGCTGAGCTGGAAAAGGAACCTGGGGAAGCTGAGGGAGATTAATCTGTGCCAGGGTGCAGAATGAGGGAGAGCTGAGGCTGAGCAGGGGTGGAGGCCAAGGTGACTTCTGGGGCTGAAAGACTTTTGGAGTTCTAGAGGAATTGGGTTGCTGTTGATGCCACAGGATTTGGGGGCCAGGGTGTTGGAGACTGTGAGAGCTGAGGCTGTGGGGCAGGAAACCACGGCCCTGGGGACAGCAGGAGAGCAGAGGACACTGGAGCAGATTGCACAGGAGGGAGCTGAGGCTGTGGAAGATGCTGCTGTGGAGGTGGAGGGGAAGACCTAGAGGGTCTCCAGGTTTGCTGGGCCATAAAGAAGGTCTGGAGGTTGGGAGGCCCAGGGATTGTGGATGCCAAGAGAGTGGGAGGGTGACCAGAGTGAGAGGCTCAACTTCCCAGGTGATGCCTTTTATAATGATAAGGTGTTTACATTTCAAGGAATGTATAATATAGAAGGGATAGAATCTGTTATAACTCTGCTCATGTTTTCTCCCGCTGTCTGCTTTCCCAGCACTAATTTGTGCATATATTGAACTACATTTATTCTTTCAAGGTTATAGCTCTAGTTTGAGACAGTGGAGGGGATGGGCTCTACCAGGAGTGATTCCTCACCAAACAAAAAACTTCCTACAGTCTCCTTTAGTGGAAATGAGAACTTCAAATTACACATTGAAACCTCTATTTTTCCATGTAGCTTTCAAAGGTTAGATAAAAATATTCTCTCAAAGCAGCTTTATCTCCAGCTGATTCCTCACTTTTACCTGCTCTTCAGAATAACCCAGGTCAGATCTACATCAATCCAGTTTTGTAGAAAGATCTCAGCCTTGGATGAATTTTCATATTTAAACCCAATTCCATTGAGGATTTTGGTACCTGTCCCAGATCCTCATGTGCAGCATCGTGTCCTGGTCATGAGGCAAAGCCTCCCCATCACCATGGCAGTGCTGGAAAGTGACAGTGGAGCTTCCCATACTGGCTCCTTAAATCCTTGGATCACCAGTAAATCCTTGGATCCAGTTCCATGTTTGAGACATTCACAGCTGTGCTGAAAATTGTTCTGACACATGAAGGAATCTCCAAGCAGGGTGAGGTGAGCTCTCCATGGGGACCAGTGGGCACCCCTTGATCCTTTGCAGGTTTGCTGGTGGTGGCACCAGGATTAAAAGCCCCCATGGGATGTCCCCAATGGCCAGGATGCACCAAGGTCAAGTTGGAGGCTGAAGTCAGATGCTGCTACAAGGGAAGTGACTTCTTCCACTGGGAATGCACAAGAATAATGGGAATTTAGTTTCCTGAGTGGAAGCAAACAGTTCTGTGCAACCTCCAGCCCTGTGTGTGCCCCACAGCCCTTGGCTCAGCCGGGGCTGGGGCGAGGCTGTTCCAGTCACTGGTGACAGGGTGAAGCAGCTTTGATTCGGGGGCAGAGGGAGCATCCCTCGGTCCTGACCCCGGGCTGGAACATCCACTGTGGTCACACCATGGCTGTCTTCTCTTGGGAAGGAGAGCAGATGATTTTGAAGTGGCCGTCGTCAGGGCTGGGCATGGCCCCGGCGCTTCCCGTGCTGCAGATCCCGGAGAAGGAGGGAGCAGCCCTTTCCCCAGGGAGACAGGAGCTGCTGGGGCAGGATTTGGTCTCTTGGACAGCAGAGCCATGTCCAGGGAAGCAGAAGCCACAGGTTTCCACTGGCTCTGGGATTCTGATGCTGGTGAATGCATCAGCAACGCTGCCAGCTTCCACCAGCCCATCTGCAAATAAATTCTGAGTCAGCTGAGGGAGTTCAGGAGCAGATTTTACCTAAGAATACTCTGAGAGCCTGTGGAAAGCTGGTCCTGGAACTGGAGAGGACCCAGTTCCCAGCAGGGATTCACTGCACCACCTAAAACACCCAGAAAATCTCTGCAAACCTGGTGGCTCATCTTAAAAACGACCCTTTGATCCCTGTGCCCTTCAGCAAAGCAGACAGGAATGGCTTGAGGGACAGTGCTTGGAGTGACTCCAGGTGTCACATTGGCTCATGGGGTCTTCCTCTGTGATTTTTGACATTCACGGCTTTGAGGTGGATGTATGTAAACATGGATGTGTGTGCAGAAATAGGTAAGCAGGCAATTTTTCTTTGGAAGGGTGGGAGAGAAGAAAAGGAGGAATAAAAACACCTTTTCCGTGTTAAATTGTTCCACATTATCCTTTCTTCTTTTCTCCCTAACACAAGGACTCGTGAAGGCCCTCTGGCTGCAGAGCTAAAACTGGGTTTTTCTGGGAGGGGTGTTTGTTCTGGAAGAGGGTTGATTGGCTTTTCTCCCCTCAGCCTCTGGATGGAGACTGGAGAGGCGCTGGCAAGAGCAGCTCCGAGAGGGAAGCTGTGCCTGGGGCTTTGCAGGGAGAGCCTGAGGGGTTACGGTGGAGAATCGGGCACAGGGGTCCAGTCCTGCTCCTCTTCCAGGCTCACCCTCGTTGTCTTTGCTTTTCCTCCCTCCCCTGTCAGGACCTGGCTCTGCTTTCTGCCTCTCCAGCAGTGCCTGCAGCCCGAGCCTGCCCCGCTCAGGCTCCCCAGCGTGTCCCAGCGCTGCCAGCACCCACCTTTGGCCGGCTCCTCGCGGCAGTGGCAGGTCCCAGCGCCGGCCTGGCAGGAGACCCCCTCTCCCTTCCTGCGCAGGTGGGTCCAGCCCAGGAGCAGGGAGCAGAGCAGGGTGCAGAGGCAGAGCCCCAGCAGCAGGTACAGCACCAGCCACGGCTCCTGCTCCGCGCACGCCTTCTGCTCCAGCACGGCCGCCGGGCCCGGAGGAGTGGCTGTGGGGCAGGAGAGATGGGGCAGCTCAGACACCTCTGGGGTGGCTTTCTGATGGGGAAAGAGCTGAGAGCGCCTGTGCCCTCCCCTGGGAAAGGACTTCACAGCAGCTCTGTATCCCCTCTGTTCGCTGGCGCTTCTCTTCCATGGGGAGGGAGAGGAGATCCCTTCCCACACCCCATTCACACCTCCCCCAGCTTCAGGGTTCGTCTGAACTCCAGTTTAGGACTTGGAGATCTTGGAGATCTCCCTGTCCCCTCCTGCTGCCCCTCCCCGAGGACTCGGGCAGCCCAGCCGGGTGGGATCCACAGCTGCCAATTCCACCCTGGCTGGGGGAGCTGCCCAACCTGTGAAACATCAGCACACGACGGGGAAAAACCACTGTAGGATGGGGGAAATGGGAAAGAGATGCCCTGGCTGCTTTCCCCCAGCCCCAGTGAAACGGCAGCCCCCAAAAGTGCGGGAGTTCTGGTGCCCCTTCCCCGACTCACGCTCGCAGGACAGGGCACATTCCTTGGGGTGCTGCCCGCACACCGAGCTGCACTTGATGCAGTTCCTCACAAGGTCATCGTAGTAAAATCCGGGTCTCTTGTTGCAGTCCATGGACTCTGCGGGAGAGGAGGAGAGGGGAGGGAGATGATCACGGTGTCCTCAGCACGTTCCCCCACCGCCCCAACACCCGGAGTTGTGAGAGGATGAGCCCAGCTCACTGCTCTGGCAGGCACAGGGTGAGACCTGCCCACTGCCCGGAGCACTGACAACCTCTGCAGGGCTGGCAGGGTGACAAACCCTCAGGATTTGGGGTGGTATTTGGCTGGAGAGCTGGGGAAAGGCATCTGCTGGCAGCTGCTCGGGGAGGGGATGGTCTCAGCTCGCCAGAGGCAGCTGTGCTCACCTGGCTGCTGCTCTCAGAGCTGCTGCTGCTACCCGAGGGCTTGCATGGCTTTTTGGGACACACCAAAACCTGCCTCAGCTGGCTTGGGATGCCAGAAATGGCATCTGCTGTCCTCAGCGAGGAGATGTTCACTTGTGGCTACTGAATGAACCCTGGGACGGGGTGAAGGCACCTCGGCCTGTGACTCAAGGGTTGGGGTGCAAAGTTCATTTGTCCCTTGTCCTCGTCCCCACCTGTTTTCAGGACGCCTCAGTGCCTGTCCCAGGTTGGGGGTTTATCATTATCCACATGCACTGAACCTGGTGGCTCCCCAGCCCTGCCTTTGGAGGGGACACGAGTGTTGATGCAGCCCTGTGACCCCAGAAGGGAGCAGGGCAGAGGGGCAGGCTCTTGGTCCTGGTCTCTCTCCTGAGCTGTTGCCAGCCCCAGCCCTTCCATGGGCAGCTGTCACACCCCTCTGTGTTTCTGGCTTGAAGCTCTGCAAAGCTGAGCTGGCTCAGAGCCTGTCCTGGGGTTCATCCCAGGGTCTGATCCCCCCAGCTCGGCCCCATCCCTGACTCTTCCACCCAGGGACACCCCAGCACTCACCACACACAGCATCACACCTCCTGGCCGGGGGCTGGCTGCACACGAGGCTGCAGGGGATGCACTGGGAAACCAGAGTGTCCCAGTACTCCTGGTCAGTGCAGTTCTTCATGGCATCCTGCCCCACACGTGTCCCATCCATGGCTGCAGGACAGACACACAGGTAGGAACGGGGTGGCCACCACGGGGCTGCTCTGCAGTGGGACCCCTGGCAGGGAGATCCTGGCTGTCCCTGAGCCCTTTCTGCTCCCAGGCCTGATCAGGAGCACACAGCCAAATCTGCTTTTCAAACTGTGTGTGTGTCCTGTGCCAGTCCCAAGGGACACACAGAGAGCCTGCCCTGGCTCAGAGGTGGCCCCGTGCTGTGCCCCGAGGGTCTGGGGATCCCTGCACCTGCCAGTGGGGACACCAGCCCTGGGGACTCTGCCTGTCCCCACAGGCTTTTCTGAAATTACCAGAAACATGGCCTTGTGTGTCATTCCTGCCCTTTCTCTCAGGTGTTCTGGTGTCATAGTGAAACCCAGGCTGATGTATAAGTCATGTCAGAGCAGAAGAAGGAGGGAAATGTCCCCAGGAGACTTTAGGCACGAGTTTAACCAGTGCCAGCTGCGGGTGGACGTGTTCTTGTCCCTAGCATGGGCTGCTTGTCCCATCCCCTGCTGCCCCAGTGCTGCCCGTGCCCTTGTGCACTGGATGTGATGCCAGAGGCACAGGAGCAGTTCTCAGCAGCTTAAAAATCTGCCCCAAAACTTACATTTTGAAGAATTAGCTGGCTGCTAAAAGCTCCTGTGCTGTGCCCCGCGCGGGGTCTGCAGCCAGCGCGGCGGAGCAGCTGCGGGAGAGAGCAGAAAGCTCTAACCCAGCGCCAGGGGGCCGTGCTGGAAATGTGCCCTTCGCTGCCCGAAAGGGCTCCTGGAGCCACATCCCTGCCCAGAGCCGCGGCTGTTTCCTGCGCGGCTGCGAGATGCTGTTTAAAACCTCCCTGAAGCCTCCACGTGCCCGAAGGCTGAGCTGCTGCTTTGGCAAAGCCAAACCTTTGATTTTTACACAGAAAATCCCCTGCACTCTGCGAGGATTTCTCCTGTCTCTCCAGGACTCGGGAGTGTGCAGAGGTTGGGCACTTTGTCTGTCCTGCTGCCGCCGCCCAGCTCCTTCCCCACAGAGGGGCTGAGGGTGGGCTGGGTCCTACCCGGGGCAGCACGGGTGAAACCTCCCATCCCCAGGGAAAAAAAAATCCTCTCTGCACTGGGATGCTGGCCTGACACTCCCAGTTTTGCTATTAACATTGCTATAAAATTAAATAATGACATTCTGTCGAGCTGACTGGAGACATCCCCAGGGCAGAGCAAGGCTCAGGTCGTTGCTTTCCTCAGGTGCTCTTGGAAGAAACTTTGTGACCAGAGTAGCCCCCCGGGGATGGCAGGAAGCCCTTTTGGGGTTGCTGGAAGCCCTGGGGATGGCAGGGAGCCCTTTTGGGGGCTACTGCAAGCCCTGGGGGTGGCAGGGAGCTGAGCCATCCCTGACCCAGGTGACTTTTCCCATGGGATAATTGATGGGAAACAAGTCTGGGGCTGTGTTAAAGCTGAGGGGCTGCAGGCTGGGAACCTCCCTCCCAGCTGCTGTGAGGACACGTCCAAGGAGATGCTTGGCCTCATCTAGGACAGATCTTCCCCTCCCTGGGGAGTCCCAGGGTACACGTGGTGCTCCCAGCACTGACTTCTCAGCCATGGATTTTCCAGCAGAGCCAGGTGAGTCTTTCCCTCTGCCTCTCAAACACCAGGACCCTCTGAATTCCACCCCACCCCCCCAATACCAAGCTTTAAGGAACGACAGGAAAAGGGGGAACGGCTTTAAGTTGAAGGAGGGTAGATTTAGATTAGTTATCAAGAAAAAATTCTTCCCTCTGAGGGTGGTGAGGCCCTGGCACAGGCTACCCGGAGAAGCTGGGGCTGCCCCTTCCCTGGAAGCGCCCAAGGCCAGGTTGGATGGGGCTTGGAGCAATCTTGGATAGTGGAAGCTGTCCCTGCTCATGACAGTTCCCTCTCATCCAGGGAACTGGATGAGAATTAAGCTCCCTACCAGCTCAAACCATTCTGTGATTCCTCTCCAGCCCCCCAGCACTGCCCACCCTCAGCAGGGTGGGAGCTCTGAGCAGACCCTGCACTCCCTGCTGGCACTGGGAGCGTGCCCAGCCCCAAGCCCTGGCACAGACAAACCCCTCACCCCCATGCCCCTGCAGCCCCTCCGTGGGTAACTCACATCTGGCTCTCCAGCAGTGGCTACTCCCCCTCGGCTCCAGCCATGGCCCCACGAGCTGCAGCCCCGAGCCCCTGCATGGCTCAGGGGTTTATTATTAGAGAGATTTGATTAATGCCTGGGCTGTGCATTTCCTGGGGTTTCCCCTTGTCCCTGCCATGCAAATTGGCTGCACGCTCAGCGCCTTGCATTGGCTCGTGGTGTCCCTGGGCTGCTGGGGACAGGGTGGGGGGACACTGCGGGGTGATGTGTCACCAGGACCAGGGACAGGTGTCCTGGGCCAGGTGGCCACATTTCAGAGGGTCTTGGTGGAGTGGGAGCTCTGCAGCACCTGCTCTTGCATCACAGCACTGCAGCAGAATCCCAGAACCATAAAGGTTGGGAAAGCCCTCTCAGATCATCGGGTCCAGCCATCCTCCCAGCACTGCCACGTTCACTGCTGAACCATGTCCCCAGGTGCCACTCTTCAACACCTTTTAAATCCCTCCAGGGATGGTGGTTCCACCACTGGCCTGGGCAGCCTGTGCCAGGGGATGTTTTCTTCAGAGAGAGGTTTTTCACTCTGCACAAGAGGCAATTGCCAGGACCAAGCATCGCTGGGAGCCTCTGTCCTGTCCATGTCCTCAGGATGGTCAGCACAGGCCGCTGTCCTGTCTCCTGCTCACAGACCATCTCTGGAGCCCAGTGAGGTGCCTTAAACACAGATTTTCTCTACTCATCCATGTCTGGGAGGCAGGAGGGCTGTGCTGTGTCCTGTGTGGGCAACTGAGTCCTGGCTGGGCTCGTGGCACAAAGCATTAATAACACATTAATAGCGCATTATTAACACAGCTTTTCACAGAAGGAAGAGCCACCTCTGCACTGCTGGCAGCCTCCAGAGGTTTGTCCCTGTTTCCTGCAGGGGTGCTGAGCATGGCTGTGGCCATGGTGCCAGGAAGAGGCATGAGGTGCTGGGAGCATGGCAGAACAGTGACTCAGCTCAGCCCAGAGGGACCTTTCTGCAGAAGCAGCTGAAGGAGGAAGGAAGCTGCAATACCTGTTACTAAAAACATCAGTGGAGCAGCCTCAAGGGTTTTTCTATTTGGTTCAAAAACTCCTATTTTGTACTTGCCATGTGGAGCTGGAAGGGAGAAGCCAGAGGATGTTTTGCTGCTGTGTCCATTGCAGGGACATTGGAGGCTGATCCTGCTCATGGGGAGCAGAACCCAAAGCAGAAGAACCCAAAATCTTGTGTTTGGATGTGGCCCATCACATCCCAGATCCTGAAGGACGGGGAGGAGCAGCACTGGCACCACCCAAAGGACCACGGGGCTTGGAGCAAGGACCAGGAGAGGAGGGACCACAGCCACAGGGACACTGCAACACTGCCACGTGCCACATGTCATGGATCTGGCACAAAGGATGGGATCACTGCTGTGCTAGAGTCTCCTCCTGGGAGGGAGATCATGATTCTGGCATTGCCTGAGCTGGCTGAGTGTGGCAGAGCAGGGAAATGGCCCTGGAGAGACGGCTCCAGCCTGCTGGCTCTCGGGGTTTTGCAGGGGAAACTCACCTCTGTAAATAGCACCAGAGACTTGCAGTTTCCACCCTGGTGAGCCCTCAAGAGGGAAGTGAGAAGCACTTGGGGGTGGTTTGTCCCTCCTCGCTGAGCAGGGATCAGGCAGTGTGGTTTCAGCTGTAGAGTTCTGAGCTGTGTGGACTTGAGCCCCATTTCCTTGGCCGTGTGCCCCAGTGGCCTCATCCTCTGTGCCCCAAACATCATCACCCCCCTCCCACAGCCTCTGAGGATGCTCTGTGGCTCTCCAACACCTCCAGACTTGTCTCCCATGAGCTCCTATCTCACAGCCAAGGCAGTGGCTGCCACCCTGCCCTGCGTGGGGCTGCTCCTGCACTTTGGGCAGTCACCACCAGCCCCCTGTTCTGGATTTCTGGATTAAACCCTTCCTTTGCTGAGTTCACTGGTTCACAGAGCATCAACAGAGCAGCTCCCCATTCATCCTCCCAGTGCAATGCATCCCTCTGCATCCCCCCACATCATTTTGCATCCTTCAGTGCCTACCTGAGCCTGGCTCTGAAGGTGCCACACTCTCTTTGGGGTGACAGGGCCTAGTTTTTTCCTGACAACAATAGACAAAATCTATTTTTCTGCTGGGCTCTAGCCCAGTGTTGCAAGGGGAGCTGCAGGTAACAGGCAGACAGGGTGGGTAATGTTTGGCTCTGAAAACTTTTTGGGGGTGATTTGCCTTCCCCTTGAGTGGCTGTGCTGGGATGATTTCCTCCCCTCAGCCCATCTCCTGAGCCAGTCCCGAGCCTTGGCCAGGACGTTTGCTCACACACCTGCTCCCTTTAGGCCTGAAAAAAGGGGGCTGTGGGGGAAGAAGGAGAAGAAAACTTTTTTTGGGAGGGGTCGAAACTGCCAAATGCAGGGCCGGGCTGAGCGCAGACAGCTCTGCAGGCTCATTTCTGTCACCCCAATTCCCTGAGGAGGCGCTGGGGCCGGGACGTGCCTGTCCCCTGCACGCTGCCTGGGCACGGTCCTGTCCTGCCAGGGTCACCCCGTGGCAAACCACGGAGTCGCTGCACAAACCCGGGGGGCACAGCAGCCACCGCCGCCGCCTGGGTTGGGTGTGTGGGGCCGCCCCGGGGCTCTGCAGAGCCGTGGCCGTGCCGTGGCAGCTCCGCTCATCAGGGACTGACTGCCATCGCCACCGCCATCGCCATCGCCATCCCCGTGTGCCTGCGGCCGCGCCTCCGCCCGCCCGGGGGCACGGGGAGCCCGGGGTGCGGCTCCTGTCCCCATCCTGCTGTCCCCCGCTGTGCGGGTCTGTCCCCAGGAGATGGCACCCTCGGCCAGCCCAGCCCGGCTCCCGCTGTCCTGCGGCTCCCGCTGCCTCCGCAGCCCGAGCATCCTCCACACAGCGCTGCTTGCGCCAGCCAGGCCCGTATATTCCGTATACTTCACAATATATGGAATGGTTGGGGTTGAAGGGACCTGAAAGCTCATCCAGTTCCACCCTCTGACAGGGCCAGGGACACCTTCCACGATCCCAGGTTGTTCCANAGGCCCGTATATTCCGTATACTTCACAATATATGGAATGGTTGGGGTTGAAGGGACCTGAAAGCTCACCCAGTTCCACCCTCTGACAGGGCCAGGGACACCTTCCACGATCCCAGGTTGTTCCAGGCCCGGCCCAACCTGACAGGGACAGTTCCATGTGGGGATGTCCCCCAGGCTGGCTCCTGCCCCTCGCTGGCACCTCGGTTTGCAGCAGCCCCCGGAGCCTGGGGGGTTCGGGGCCCTCCATTCAGCCCACACTGCTCCCTTCCTCCCTTTGTCACCTCCCTGGGGCTGCGGTGGGGCACCATCCCAAGGATGCTCAGCACCCACCAGTGTCTGGGCACTGTGGCAGCCCCTGTGCCAGGGGTCTGACCCTCACAGAGGTTGTGCCAGGGCTGTGGGTAAGCCCTGGGTGACCCAAGCTCCAGAGGTGCCCCTGTGCATCAGCAGGGTGATGCTGCAACATCCTCCTTGCCAAAACCCAGCACAGATCAGGAAAAGGGAAGCATTTTACCAAAACCCAGGCTGTGCTCAGGGCTGGCTCCTCAAAGCCAGCAGCCAGCTGGAGACCAAGGAGGGCCAGATGGGAAAAGACCTGAAGTCTGGCACAGAAATGAGGAAAAAGCCTTAAAAATGCGTAAGGGAAGGAGCAGGGAAAGGAGGGTTCAGTGCCAGGGTTGTGTGCTGAGGTGTAATGCGTGGGTGGTGGATAAGGGAGATGAGTCAAAGAACAATCTTTGGCCAGAACAGCTGATCTGATTACATGGAGTTTTGACCTGGTGGGAACAACTCCTTGTCCTCACTGCTGAATTCTCTCTGGAGAGGCGTTTTCCTGGCAGAACCCTCATGAGAAGGGGTTTGCAGCTTGCCCAGGAGCTGTGCTGTTAATTTTTAACACCAAAACCCTGGGGAAATTCCAGAGGACTGGAGGGTGGCCAGTGGGAGTCAATTTAATATTTAAAAGGGATAAAAGGGCTGATCCTGGGAATTACAGGCCAGGTGAGGCTGATCGCCGTCCTTGCACAAATTATGGGCTGGGTAATTGAGGATACTGTCAGCCAAAAATTAGAAGCTAAAAATATAATTAAGGTTGTTAGCTTGGTTTCATGGATGGCAGCTCCTGTCAAGTGAGTCGGCTTTGGTTTTTGGCATGACTCTGGGCTGGCTGATAAAGCTAATTGTGCTGCTGCATTATAATGGGTTTCTCCAAAGTATTTAATTTAGGGCCATGTGACATTTTCATTTGTAAAAGTTGCATTATATGGAGTCAGCAGAGCAGACATCCGACGGCTGCACTGGCAGCTCCGGGGTGGTGGCCAAGGCAGGGAGTGATGGAGGAGGCTGAGAGCACTGGGTTTTGCACAGGATGATGTTTTTAGCTGGGATGCTGAGGTGAGAGGGGGTTCCCTCACATGGGGGTCCCCTCTGCCCTGCCCAGCAGCCAAAAGCTGAGAAAACCTAGGTGGCAACAAAAGATCTGGATTTTCCTGCTAAAGCACAGCAAGGTCTGATGGTAGCAGCAGCCACTGATAACCCAGCTGGGAGTGTAATTAATCAATTTTAGGAGAAAGGTATGAACTCACAGACATCTGGCATCTCTGGACAGGAGGAAAGTTCTGCTTGGTGGGACAGGATTTATTGTGGCTTCCAGGACATGCTCAAGCCTCTGCATGCACGTGCAGCTTGCTCTGGACCATCTTCATGGGCTTTTGCAGCCCCATGGAAGCTGCATCCTCCCCTCTGGACTGCATCAGCTGCAGCTGAGTGCTGTGGGTTTCCTCCAGTGGATAATTTGGGTCCTTTTATTTTTCCCAGTGGGAAAAATGGGATTGAATTGGGCTTGGGTCTAGTGGAAGGTGTCACTGCCCATGGCAGAGGGTGGACCAAGACGGTCTTTAAGGTCTCTTGCAACTCAAACCACTCTCTGATTCTGTGACAATTGGGCACAGAGCAGCCATGGGGCCTTTCTCTCCATCCAGGAAGGTGTTTTTCACCCTGTATGGATTTCCACCCTGTGGGTCTCACCCCTGTAAGACACACAGTGGCCTGAGGGGCACCAAGCCTCCTTTAGTCAGTGTTTCCCCCACCAGATGTTCCCCGGGCAGGGCTGTGGGGGGCTCTGGATCCCTGCACAGCTGGATGCATCCAGCACCCCACGCTGGGATTAGAGCAGGGCAGGAGGAGGGGAGCCCTCTCAGGCGCCGCTCAGTCCCAGCCTGGATGCGGAGCGGATCCCAGGGCTTGCCAGCTCGGAGCCCTGACTCCTGCCCTCTCCCCCGGGCATCCATCTGTCTGGCTCCACGGTAATGACGGCGAGCTGGCGGCACAGAGGCATTAAATGACTTGCCCAAGGTCCCACGGGGAGCGCTGGCCACCGGGAGGAGCACCCGGCTGTCCTGCTCCTTCCCGGCCCCGCGGGGAAATCGGAGCCGGAAAAACACGGCACAGCCACACGGACCGTGTCCCCATGCCGGTGACAGCCTGGCGAGCACAGGCAGTGGATGGTGCTGTGGGGTCCCCACACCATGGCAGGAGCAGGTGCTGCTCTCCCCTCACCGGTGGGGTTTGGTGCTGCTGAATATTTCCTGGAGCTGGAGGGTTTTGCCTGCCCAGACTGGGGCCGGCACAGCCCGAGCCGTGACTAACACCTCCCGCTTTGCAGCTTGTTTACCTGGCGCTGGGGCTTCTTTTTGGAAGGCTGACTCACCACAGCACCTTCCTCCTCTGCCACTGCAGCTCCCTGACAAAAACTTTCCATTTTCCCATTGTTTTAATTGCCCTCATTTGAGAAAACTCCTCCAGAAAAAACCGGCTCTGGCTTGAAGAGACATGGCAACCCCAACTGGGCATTGCCACGGCGGTGGCCAGGGGCGGGTGATGGGGCGGGACACGTGTTGGGGACCTCAGTGGCACGGCTGTGCCAGGATCTGGGGCACGCAGGGGATGTCACTCACGGGCAGCGAGTTTCCAGCAGCCACCGAGCGTGGCACACGGGCGAACGCACGGCTGAATGTGGCCCGACAGGTTTGCGGAGAAGCCCGTCCCGTTCAGCTGGATTTTTGGAGAGGCTGGAGCCAGCCCCGGCACCAGCCGCTTCCCGCGAGGTGCTGCCGGCTCCGGCAGAGCCAGGTCACGGCCCCGAGCCCACGGGGCAGGCACAGCCTGAGGGTGGGACACGCAGGGCGTGCTCCCTGCTCCCTGCCAACACTGCGCCCTTTTTTAGGGGAACGGTGCCCCATGGAAATAGGGAAAGATCAGCCCTTTCCCTCCTGGAGGGTTCCTCCAGTCTGTGGGGTCCGTGCCCTGAGGAGGTGGAGAAGGGAGGACAACACGTGGAGGTGTCCAGGGAGCTGCAGAGAGGTTTTTTGATGGAAAAAGGTGCTGGGTATTGTCTGTAGGAACTGTGGGATGCAGGGCACGCCTGGTAGGGCAATAATCCAGCACTGGGGATGGAAGCAGGGAGGAAGGGAAGGGGAATCAGGGAAGGACAAGAGCTGGTTGAGAAAATCATCCACCCTTCTCCGAGGAGCAGGATTTCCGCAGTCATGTGCCAGGTGAACCCTGGACCCACAGCGAGGGTGGCAGGGTCTGTACATTCCAGAAGGGAAAATCCTCGCTTCCTGGGGTAGGGTCGTGCTGCTTTTATAACATTAGGATCAAGGAAAAGGTGGGAAAATCCACCCAAAACGGTGATGTGTGGAGGTCTGGTGGCCACCCTCAGCCTGGGATCACCATGTGGGCTCGGGGCTGGGTGAGGATGCACTGGGGTCACTCTGCTGTCCCATCCCAATCCATGGCACACGGTGTGTGCTGTGAGTGGCCCTGGCAGGAGGCAGAGAGATGATTAAAGCTGCCTTTGATGAAGCAAAAAATTAATAAACAAGCAGGCAATTGTGCTGGGCTTTATTTACCCGGGATGACAGCGCGGAGCCGGCGTGGCGAGGCCACCGAGGCCGGGTCCCACATCAAACGGCGGGACAGCGCCCGGCGCGAGGGGACCGCGCCGTCGCCTCTTCTCCGACGGGTTTTTCCTGGTCCCAAAAATCCAGGAAGATCCATGTGTCTGTTCCTCATAGCAGGGCCCTGTCCCACGCCGGCAGAGAGCACTGGGACGAGCAGGAGATGCTCTGTGCCGTGGTGATGTCCGACTGTGGCAGGATGTGCCAGCTTTGGGTGCATTTTGGAGGTGCCACTTGGCTCCTTTGCCCTGTCCCCCTGCCGCAGGGTCAGCATTCCCACCCCTCTCCTGACCCAGCGATGCTCCACAGGCACTGAGGTCCCTTCCCCGGTGTTTCTGTGCAGAGCTGGGAGGCCAAACCTGTGGCCTCACACCGGCTCCTTATCAGCTGGTCAGGAATATTTACCTGCCGGTTTTCACTGGATAAAAATTCACTGGACAAACAGGAGCTCCCCGCTGGCCCCAGGGCGGTGGCACAGCAGGGACGTGGCTCAGGCGGCACAAGCACCTCTGTCCCTGCTTCATCCCCAGTCTGTCCCAGTGCCACAGGAGCATGACATTGTCCCCACCTCATCCGAATGTCCAAGGGCTGGTGACCCCCATGTGCCCTTGTGTGCCAGGGCTGGGGTCATGGATTGTCACCCCAGGTCACCATGTGTCCCACTGCTGGGGGTGGGCTCCATGGGGGCCAAGGGTGGCACCGGACAACTGCTCCTACAAGGGGCTGAGCTGAGCTGAGCTGAGCTGAGCTGAGTGGGGCCAGGACAAGCTGAGCTGAGCAAAGCCTGGCTGAGCTGAGCTGAGCTGAGCCATGCTGAGACAGGCTGAAGAGAGCTGAGCCAAACCAAGCTGTGCCAGGCTAAGATGAGCCGAGCTTATCTGTGCCAGGCTGAGCCAAGTCAGGTTCAACTGACTTGGGCTGAAGGAAGCTGGGCTGGGCTGAGCTGAGCCGAGCTGAGCCAAGACAAGCCAAGCTATGGTGGGCTGAGCTGAATCAAACTGTGCAAGGCTGAGCCGAACTGAGCTGGGTCGATGCGATTCGAACCAAGCTGGGCTGAGCCAAACCAGGCCGAGCCAAGCAGGGCCGAACAGAGCCAACCGGGCCGAACGGAGCCGAGCCGGGCCGGGCCGAACGGAGCCGAACGGAGCCGGGCCGG